>VYXF01011284.1:95152-137330 GCA_013397295.1 Polioptila caerulea
CCCCAAACCCACAGCACACAGCCCCAGGGTTGTGACCCCAAACCCAGCACAGAGCCCCAGGGCTGCTGTGACCCCAAACCCACAGCACAGAGCCCCAGGGCTGTGACCCCAAACCCACAGCACACAGCCCCTGGCCGGGCAGGGCTGGCCCCAGGGTGGCAGCCCTGGAGTCTCCTGGGGGATGCAGGCACAGACTGCAGGAGCCAAAGCAGCAGCATTTGGAGGCACATCTGGAAGGTCAGAGCAGAGCATGGCAGTGACAGAAGTACTTTTGCAAATAGAGCACAAATCGAGTTCCATCCCTTGCTGCTGCCAAGAGGAATCAGCAGCAGAGGGCTGGAGACAGCAGGGACAGGTGTTTGCTCTAAAAGGAGAATTCATTCTTTTGGCCACCTATACAGCACGTTGGGCCAATGGGTCCAAATCCAAGTGTGGGATCCTTCCATCAGCAGCATTCAGTCACTGGCAAGCTTTGCTGGAAGCTCTGCAGTTGCCTTTCACATGATCAGATGAAAAGCTGCTTTCTGAGCTTCTGTTTGCCATTCCTTTTTTCTTCTAAACCATGTATTATTTAAAATTATCTGGAAGAGTTACAAATTACTCTAACCAATTCTTTCAGCATGCTAGAATATGAGACTGTAAGGAGATTATAAATGTATTTTCTTACAGCTGAGCAGTTCAAGCCCAACATTTAAATGTTGGTATAAAAATATGTGAAACCAAATTGTATGACAGAGCTTGCTTTGTCAAAACACAAATGTCTCATAAAATATGCTGTCTGGCATCACAAGTACTAGGTGATATTTTTCAGACAAACTTTTTCATGGAAAAATACTGATTAAAATTAACAAAAGACATTCAAAATTTGGATTTGATATTTTGTCTTTTGATTTCAAATGGCAGCAATTCAGAGGTTTATTAGATTTGTTTAAAGGTCAGCCCCAAAATAAAAAAATAGCTATGCAAAATATTTTGTTCAGCTCCTCATAACTTCCTAAAGTTGCTGTTCCTTAGTTGAAGACTTCACAAA
The DNA here is from genome assembly GCA_013397295.1 of Polioptila caerulea. Classification (NCBI taxonomy): domain Eukaryota; kingdom Metazoa; phylum Chordata; class Aves; order Passeriformes; family Certhiidae; genus Polioptila; species Polioptila caerulea. Next base: position 96,183 of record VYXF01011284.1, read on the forward strand.
TAACCAGAAGTCCTGTGAGTACAAATTTTTCACCTCCAGACTAGGAGGTATTTAGTTCTCTGGAAGTGTGGAGGGTTTGATCTTCTCCTGCTTTGTCAAAGCAAGATGCAAAGCCCTGGGCCTGTTCAGTTCCATTGTGGCCACCACAATAACGTTTTTGCCAACAGAGCAGACACGAGGTGACACAGCCTTGTTCTGCATCAGCCTCAAAGGCTCCTGTGCTGCACACAGCCCTGAACAGAGGCAGATAAAAAATGAAAAAGGAAAAAATAGAGCTTAAGCTGAGATACAGCCGAGCTTCCCCAAAACCCTTACTATAATCTATTTACACAGTTCCTGCAGAGCTCTTTGGGTGGACAGCTGCTTTATTTACATGGTGCTTTACACTCCCAATTCCAGCAATCTACCTGAGCAACAACAAAAACCCCCACGCAGATAAAGCCAGAAGAAACCCTCAGCCAGACAATTCCAAATGGAAAGCATGCTCGTGAGAGGTTTTGTGCTGTATCAGGAGCAGCTGTTGTGGACACTGCACTTCAAAGGGGCTGCTGCTAAATATCTCACTGGACTGTGTCACATCTAAAGCACTACAGGAGCAGGGGTAAAGCCTGACAAGGATGACACCTGGCTGCAACAGTAACCATCCTGCAAATAAATACAAACACTCTCTCGTGATAGAGATGGCAGAGTTTTTTTTCACTCGGCAAATGACTGGAAATCAGGGGAGCTGTGCCCGTGTCAGGCACAGAGCAGAGCCTGCAGAGCTGCTGAGCAGCCTTCTTTAGGCATTTTGCACTGCAGAAGTGCTCAGCCCTTCTCTGAGTCAGGCCCACGGCCACTCAAGAGCTGCTGATTGCAAGGAGACCACCGAAAACAGTGGCCGGCACACACAGAGGAGGGGTCCCTTGTGACAGTCAGCCCTGTGCCTCTGACAGGACACCCACCGCACCCAGGGCAGAGCTGCAGCTCTGTCCCCTCCTGCTTTCTCACGAGCAGGGGCAGGAGGGGGAACATGCTGCAGGAACAAAACCCTGCAGCTACAACAGCAGCAAATGGGACTGGTGGCCAAAGGAACCCCCCCTGCTTCACCGGCCCCCTTCTCCTTGGGGTGAATCTGTATTTCCCAGCTGGCACTGCCCTCCCCTGTCCCGAAGCCTCTCTGCAGCTCACCCCCTTCACACAGGCTGCCCCTGGAGCTGCAAACAGCTCAGACATTGTCCAGCCTCCCCTCGGGCACAGCTCACCTCTGCTGGCTGTCCCAGCACCTGACCAGTCCATCCCAGAACTGCGGCTGCAGGTTACCCTCCAACCATGAGCTCATTCTGATGTTCAAATCCAGCTAAACTGAACCACTAAACTGCTGAAATAAAATTAAGTACAAGTTATACAGCAGGATTTCTTGCTGGCCCTACAGGCAGCACTGTCTTACATTACACAAGCCCATAAAATATTAAAAGTGACCATGTCTACACAATTACACATAATCCAGCAGAGAGGAACATACTGCTAAATGGTATAAATCACGCTGGCATTTGTGTCTATGCAGGACTAATACTAAATATAATTAAAACACTTCTGTTTTCTTCTAAGAGAAACTATCAGGCTGCCATCTCTGCCCAGAGAGGGCAAGGTGCCAAGCCCAGAGGTGTGACAGCAGCGTGGGCTGGGGGCAGGAGCAGCCTGACACAAGCCTTTAACCCATGGCAGGGGAGCACCAACGCCTGCAGTGGCACCTGAAACCCCTGCCAGCCTGCACAGGGACAGACAGACAGCACAGGGACAGCCTGCACAGGGACAGACAGACAGCACAGGGACAGACAGCCTGTACAGGGACAGCCTGCACAGGGACAGACAGACAGCCTGTACAGGGGACAGACAGACAGCATAGGGGACAGACAGACAGCCTGCACAGGGGACAGACAGCCTGCACAGGGGACAGACAGACAGCACAGGGACAGACAGACAGCACAGGGGACAGAGANACAGACAGACAGCACAGGGGACAGACAGCCTGCACAGGGGACAGACAGACAGACAGCACAGGGGACAGACAGACAGACAGCACAGGGGACAGACAGACAGCCTGCACAGAGCTGCCCCAAGAGCTGCCCAGGCGGCTCCAGGCCACCCCTGAGCCCATCAGCCAATGTCCCCTCACCCCAGCAGCACTTTGTGCCCTCCCATCTTGGCTAAAACACCACAAAGTAATTTACCAATAAGAAAAAGTAATATGAATGTTCCTCATAATAGATTAAATACAGAGCAAGTGAAACCCATGGTCCTGCAGACCAGGAAGGGCTGTGTGCTCTGGATTGTTCTGCCTTTCAGCTGCCCGGTTGTTTTAAATAACCTCGGGGGGTTCTGGTTTATTATGTTTAAAGGAAGTATTTTCTGTTCTGTTCAGATTCTTTCACATTTCAGGCTATCATCAGTCATATTGATTTTTCACGGACTAACCAGAATGAGGAAAGGAATAATGTGTTCTTCCTTACACACAGTTTTTCCAAATGGCCTCTTTGCCCAGGGCATGATGTGGTAGAGGCTGTGCTGCACTTGTTGCTGACTGATACAAATGCCTGCTGCAATCACACACAGCTTCCTCTGCACACTGGGGCTGCAGGAAATGCAGCTGGCTGCAGTGCTGCAGCACCAGAGCATTGAGAAAACCACAGCAGGAAAGAAAAGCTGAGCAGACAGAGCTCATACCCAACGTGACCCATGCAGCAGCAGCACTCCTCATGCATAATCTGCCCGTGCCCCAGGCAAGGGCAGTTTTGGCAGATGCCATCTGTGAGAATTTGAGATTTCTTCCCAGTAAAATTCCAGACAGAAGCACAATATGAGAAATTCCTTGATCTAGAGCATGAAATTTTCTCAGAGACAATGACACACTGCAGGCAAGGAAGGAGGAATGGGTCCAGAGTTCAGCAGGGCTGCAGCCACTCAGCAAACCAGCAATAAATGAATGGCACAGAGAGGCCCTGGTCCCACGGAGGTGAGGCAGCGGCTGCAGGTGGCTGTGCTGGGCAGTGGGGACAGTTCCTGCAGGGCTGGGGAGGAGTGAGGGGCAGGAGGAGAGCACTGGGACTGACCAGGCAGGGAACAGCGCAGGGGACACCAAAGCCACTCACACATGGCTCCCCACTGCCCTGGCTGGAACCAGCACCAGAAACACACGGCCCTCAGGGGAAGTGAGGCTCTCCACAGGATTTATTTTCACCTCCTGGAGCTGCCCTGAAATCCACCTTGCAAAGCAAGGATGGCTCAGCTCTGTGCTGGGCTGACAGAAGGGTGGGGACAAGGCAAAAACTTTTCAGAGCAATTGCCTGTGGAGTTTGCCCTTTTACTAAAACTGAGAGGATATTTATAAAGTTTCACTTCAAGCCCTGTCACATACTATATTACTCAGGAAGCGTCACAAGTGCAGCAGCAAAACCAAAATGAATTAAAATCATCTTTGAACCATTTGATGCCTGGCGAAATAGGACACGAGGAGCAGTGACACCCTCTGGAACCGAAACAAGGAGAGGGGAATGTTAATCCATCTCCTGACAGCTTATCTGCCATGTTGAGTGTTTTGGGGAGAAGGTGGTACACCTGACCAAGACATGGACGGCTCAGCCACTGACAGAACCTGTGGTTTACAACCCAAAAATGGAGCCTGGCTTGCCAGCAGCCGGCATCACCAGCACTCAGGTCTGTGACACCACCAGAGCCCTGCTCCAGTGCCTTTCCACCCTCACTCTGCCCAGCCACTCCTCACACTGCACTCAACCTGGGAACTGATCTTTCAGCCACAAAGGAAGATGCAAGAAATGTAAGAGTAGGAAGAAGAAGGGGCAGTTAATGAATTTGAAAGAATGTCTCTAAATCAAAAATAAACCCACACGTGCTGACAGTTCTCTGTGCATGTCACACACACGACAGTGAATGACCAGACAACATCCAGCAGTGGCATCAGCAGCCAGTGATCACCCTAGCAGCAAACACAGACAGAGCAATGCCTGGCAGCAGGAAATTTCAAGTATTCCACTGCGAGAGCTAAATAAAAATTCAAACAGTCCTCAAGCTCCTTAATCCTGATACAAACAGAACAAGGAAACAAATGAGTTTCTCTTACACCTCTTCTAGGGGTTGCTCCGAGCTAAACCACATGCCAATTACTCCAAAGTAACAAATCCTTCAGGAATCAGAGCAGAAGGCATGGCCAGAAGAGAGTTTCTAGAAATGAAAGAGAAATTTTAAGTATCTACACGCTGGAATCCGCAAGCCTTGTCAAATAAAAGACCAGGGGAAGAATAACCATGATTTTCCTGAAAGAAATCAGAATTCTAACTTTTTGGCCATGAAAATTTCCTCAGATTTTACTGTTCAGGGAAGGCAATTAAGGGAATTATTACCTGAGACACTGGAATGCTTTTCCACAAGGTAGGACCCTTGGGGTCCCCCTGCTCCCCACTGCAGCACATCTGGGACTGACAGGCTCAGCCCCAGCAGCTCCAGCTGGCCCAGGGCATTCACCTTTCCCTGCCACCAAACCTCGGGGGTTTACCTGGCTCAGAGCACGACAGAGACCACCCAGTGCCCCTCCAGCTCCTCCAGCCCTCCCTGGGCATGGCTGAACCCTGAACTGCAGCAAAGAAACACAGGCCACGGTAGGAAGGAGTTTAATATCAAACTGATCTGTCAGAATGTTTCTGTTTGCTCCACGTACTGAAACAAAACAATCCCATCCCAGAACTGATGAGATATTCTGTTTGGTTTGGTTTTAAATAAAAACAGTTAAATTAGACATTACGAATTTTAAAATAACCTCAGAACTTTTGTTTTCTGCTGAAGGGAATTTCACCCTTTTTCTCGTGGTGTCCTCAGCTTGGCTGTGGGTGAAGGGAAGGCTTGGGGCCATCACCAGCCCAAGGAAAAGGGGAACAGATGCTGCAGACCTGGCTGGGAAAGGCGTCCCCGAGTTCCCTCCAGTCACAGGGAAAAGGCTTCTGAATGAGGGACCCAAACCCTGTCTCAGCTCCTCACAAGCCTGGCTGGTGCCCAACACTATTTTCAACACTTCTACAGAAATGTCTTGAACATGTTTTCATCTCTTCTGTATTACCAGAGACAGTAAATCCTAAATTCTAAATTCTGTCCATCTCCCAACCACAAGAGGTGGGACCCCCCTCCTCTATTCTGTTATTTTCTTAGTTTTATTTTGTGATCTGTTATGCAGAGTTCAAAAAGGAACACAATGAAAAATTTACTCTTCAGAACCAAGTTTCTATCTTTTTTCCCCACAGATCCCCAGATTTCCACAGATCCCACAGTGGAGAGAAAAAGAGAGAGGGAAGATGAAAAAAAAATTAAAAAGGAAAAAAAAAGAGACTTCCTGTCATATAAATAATGAAAAAGATGCTCAAAGACTGAAATTTTCACATGCAGCTTTTGAAGTTATTTTTTACTTCTTTATATTTTGTTGCATGCTCTACCTGCTGGTTTTTCCCCTTGGTAGCTTGACAAGTTCCTTTAAAAAAAAAAAAGATTTTTAAAAGGCAGTCCAAGAAGTTTTCACTGATCTTGCCCAAATGAAAGGAAGATTCTTTTCGTTGAGTATGCAAGCTGCAATCCTTTGAACAAAAGGCACTTGCACACATGATGCCAAATCCTTCCTGGGAGCTCACAGCACAGGCTGCAGCCACAGGAACACCAGGGAATAGGCAGGAAAAATGAAATTTAAACCAACCTCGTGCTTTGGGCAGGCACAGCACACAGAAATGCCCTTGGTGCAGTTCAGGGATGAGGAGGGGATGTTTTGTGTGTCATTCCTCCTGGGGCCAGGTGACAAAGTGGTGCCCGTGTGTGCCATGAGTGGGCAGCTCTGCCAGCCAGGCAGGAGAACCAACCTCCCCGTGCCCGAGCTCATTTCCTCAGAGCTTGCTGAGTTACCCTCAAAACGTTACAAAACAAAAGCAAATCTCCGGAAAAGCACTCAAGTGTAATCTCCGTGGGCATTTCCAGCAGCAGCCAGCCAAAAGGCAAAGCTCCCCTCCCTCCTCAGCTCACCTTGGCTCAGCTGTCCTTCCTGCTTGCACTGCTCTCTGTAACCCCCTGCTCACTGCTGTGCTCCCCAGCCTCACTCAAACACCACATTGTTAACCCTTCACACACAGGGACACCCCAAACTCNCCCGAGCTCATTTCCTCAGAGCTTGCTGAGTTACCCTCAAAACGTTACAAAACAAAAGCAAATCTCCGGAAAAGCACTCAAGTGTAATCTCCGTGGGCATTTCCAGCAGCAGCCAGCCAAAAGGCAAAGCTCCCCTCCCTCCTCAGCTCACCTTGGCTCAGCTGTCCTTCCTGCTTGCACTGCTCTCTGTAACCCCCTGCTCACTGCTGTGCTCCCCAGCCTCACACAAACACCACATTGTTAACTCTTCTCACACAGGGACACCCCAAACTCCTGCCCTGTGCCCCTGTGCCCACCCTGCCCTGGGTGAGGAAGGTGCCAGGCAGAGCACAGGCTCATCCCCTGGTGCTGCCCTGGCTGGGGAAGATGTGGGCAGCACAGACTGAGGAAACCCGGCCCGTGTGAAGGGAAGGGCTGACCCTTTTGGAGAAGGGCTCACTGAAGAGACTCCACGCTTCCCATGGCTTGCACAAGCTGGGAAATCCTGCCCAGCACTGCTGCTCCCGGCGCTCCAGCCTCCTTCCTGTTGGTTTTATCTGCTGGGAAGAACTCAGAGAACCAGAGGCACTGACCACCAACTCCCTTGTTACCCTCACTCCTAAATAAAACCCAAATTAATGGTGTCACAGGAGCCCCAGGGGAGCTGAGCAGACCTTCTCCAGCCAGCCCTCCACGGGCCACGCTGCAGCCACGGGGCTCCAAGCAGAACAGAGGTGAAGCTGTGTTTGCTGGAGTAGCTCATGCCCACAGCTCTCCAGATCCCTGCCAGGAAGCTGCTATTCCCAGAGAAGCCTCCCTCAAGCTCTCCAGCCCCGTGGCTTTCCAGACATGCTGCAGAAATCCCCAGAAACGCCTCCTGGGAGCAGCCACAACTGTGAGTGCAGCAGCTTTTTTCAGTCTCTGCTTTACACCACAGCATCTCTGTAAAACGCCTTCCACGCTTTTGGGACACTTGAGAACAAGTTGGGTTTTTCCTTTGCACACCAGATATAGCAGCATCAAAGACATGTTACATACACATTAGCACACAGTGCAGCTCCTCGCCCCAGGAGGGCACTGAGAATGCAAAAATGTATTTATTGCCACTTACTGACACTTGATCAGTACATTTTAAGTCCAGAAGGAATAAGCAGTATTATACCAGAGTCTCTGGCATGACCATTGTTCATCCTTCCCTCTATGCTGGTATCACATCATCATCAGGATGAAAGCCCTGAGCTCAGTTTATCATTTGGGTGTGTGAAAGGATTGACACACATTTGTAAGGTAACAGTAAACCCAATTTCAACTTGTAGGCCTGGATCTGCTGCCTTTCTTTCTTTCAACAAGAATAATGGGCATCATCCAGAAGCACATTTTAGTCTCAGCTTGTTCCCACTGCCAGATCTCCTGTGTGCACCCTCAGAGGGCAAAAGATCAAGTCCCACCATACAAGCTGGGTCCTATTTGCCCTCACCCACACCTCCTGCCCTCCATAAGGGCACAGAGCTGGGGGAACAGCAGGATCTGCTGATGCACTCTGCCATGCACCCCTGCACAGCAGCGAGTGTCCCCTGGGCCCTTTCCAAACCGGTCACCCCAGAGAGCCCCGGGCTCACTGCTCAAGGCCCACCCTGGAGCCACGTGTGTCCCCCAGGCTGGGGCACAGCCTCGTGCAGACAGTCCCCCACAGGGGCTCCCAAGTGCCCTTTGCTGGGCAGGCACACGGCGTGTGGCACCCAGGGGCACAGGCACCTGCTGACTGCATGAGCAGGGCTGGGGACATGCACAGGAGCTCCCCACTGCACCCAGCCCGTCTCCTCAGGGACCAGGACAGGGACAGCCACCCAAAGAGAAACAAAATGGCAAAATGCAAAACACCCTGAAATCACCAACTGCTTCCACTGCCACAGGGGCACTGATTTATCACAGCAGTGGAATCGTCCTGCTCCTCAGTGGGAAGCAACAGCATTCCTGCAGATAAGGATGGAAAATTTCTCAGTGTAAGGGAGGAAAAGAAAAGAGCTATTTAGTCTTTTCTGACTCTCAGAGATGGGGGAATGCATCAGACTCCTCCTGAGAATTCTGCTGGAGCTCATGTGGGCTGGGAGGAGGAGGAAGAGGAGGAAGACAGCTACAACCTGTGTTGTTTCTCCCCACGGTTCTGCCAGGCACAAAGCAAACCGGCACGAATTCAAATTTATTCTTTCAATCCAGCAATGCTCTGAGATAGGCATTCATGAGCCTCCCACATTTGTGATGCCTGAATGACCCACAGAGAATTTACATTTGTCAGGTTTAATGTTTCAGCTGCCTCTGAGCGAGCGTGTGAGCTCCAGGAGCTGTTCCTGAGGGGCCAGAGGACCCCCACATCCCCAAAACCCTGCACCCTCTGCTAGGGGAAAACCCCCACAGGGGCTCTTCTCAGACAGCAAAGGGACCAGAAATATTTCTACAAACTGCCTGAGCAGCTCAAAGTCAATCCAAATTTGCTGATTACCAGGAGAGCCTTCACATGGTTAAAATGTTTTCCACATTCAGTTCAGGCACTGGACCCACTTCTTTCAACTGCAGCTTCCTTTCCATTTTAGTGCAGAAAACTCAACAGTTAATTCACAGGACTAAACATTTAAACACATTGCTGCAGCTTCATGCACTGGCAGGAATTGAAAATTCTTACAGGATCAAAAGCACAGGGGACCAGCTCTGGGAGGAGGGAACAGTGCCTGGCACAGCTCTGGGGACAGGGGACAGCTCGGGGGACAGGGGACAGCTCTGGGAGGAGGGAACAGCTCTGGCACACCTCTGGGGCAGGGGACAGCTCTGGGACAGGGGACAGCTCTGGGGACAGGGGACAGTGCCTTGCACAGCTCTGGGGACAGGGGACAGCTCTGGGGCCAGCTCTGGGGCAGGGCACAGCTCTGGGGCAGGGGACAATGCCTGGCAGGGCTGCAGAGCAGCCTGATGCCAGCAGAGATGCTGCAGCAGGCACACAGAGGGTTAAATCTCCCTGGTGAGGAGTGCTGGAGGTGCAGGTACCTGAGCACAGGAACTGCTGCTGAGGATGCCTGCCCACCAATCGATTTCCTGGGAAGCAGAAGCAGGAATGGGCAGGCTGCTCGGAAGGCAGATGTTTATTCAGGGCTGCCTCCACACACACAGCAGGCACAAGGGGAGAGGATTTCACTCGGTTAACGCACTAAAAGCCAATGCTTTCATTATTTGTGATATTACAAAGTTAATCCTGCAAGAATAGCTGGACTGGAGCTGTTTATCATCTGGCACTCTAGACTTTGTTTCCATAGAAGGAAATGAAAAAGGCCAGCAAGGTTCAGCCAATTTGTCTTTTAATACTCTTTACTGGTTCATTAATGATTAATTCTTTTTAACACTCTGCCCTAGATCCTAAATTCACAATGGCTCAATTAAGATGAAAGATTTCAAATCCCCATCTCTCCTCCCGCTTCTCTTCTGTTTCCCAAGCCTATGCAAAAAACAAAAAACAAAATAAAACCAAAACCAAAACCATGCCATTGCTCAGCACACTGCTGTCAAAGGAAATCATCCTTTGACAGAGAAAAACCTCTCTGGAAGATAAGGTGGTGCAAAAGATGAAACAAGCAAAGAACACATCCAAACCCAGCCCTGAAGAGCCACAGACAGTAAAGGACCCACTCAATAATGACAATTCTGCCACCACTTAGGCACCAAGTCCACAACTCATTTATGGCCATGCAGGACTGCAGCATTCAGCTGTGCTCAGCCACTGAATTCTTCCCTTGGAAGGAACATGGATTTACTTCTTCAGCAAATCATTGGGAACAGAAAATGCTATTGTTCCACGAACAGAAATCAAAGAAAGCTCTGAGAAACGTCATCTGACCAGAACATTGGAACATTTCCTTTGGATTCCAGCCAGTGCAGCCCTGGTCACAGCGGGCTGTGCAAGTTCCACGGGAACTTAGGAACAGTGCATTTGTCACTGCCCTGTCCTAGATGTGGAACATACTTAGGAGCATTCTATGTCGAGTTTCCTGCAGGATTTCGGTTCATCCCTTCGGGGTTTCTGGAGCTGTAAAAGAATGAGTGAGCAGGAGAGGTGTCTCAGATCCTCTTCCTACCACAACTATCAGTACAACACGATTTTGCATCTCACTGCTGTTTAGATAAGAAAGCAATGAAATAACCACCCTGACAGAGTGCTCTGAGATCTCTGGAGGAATTTTGCCATTTCTGTTCAGTATTTTCACTAATCTGCTTACATGCTGTTCCTTGCTGTTGCAGTTCAAATACGTATTTACCTCAAAGTACACTTGACAAGACTGCAGCTCTCCCATTCATCTCAAATGAAGGGAAATATCTGCAAACACGTGCATTTCCACACAAAGCAATTAGCCCAGGTGATGCATTTATCTGAATTACAGCAGCTTGCGTTCTGATTTAAAAGGAAGGAAAAAAACACAAAAACACAACAAAAAAACCAACAACATCTAAAAAAGCCCACTACAAAGTACTTCAGTTCCCTAGACAGAATAGAATTTTTGGCCTAAGGACACTGACAGCACCATTCTGCAGCTTGGGTACCACAGCCAGGACTGCTGCTCTGAACTCAAAGTTAATGGGGAGATCTCGGACAGGATTTAACACTTGAGGTTGGTCTCAGGCATCTGAATGGCAGGAACTGGAACATTACCTGGTCAGTATTGCTAAAAATACCCCTGCCACAAAGACATGCTGAGCATTCTGCACTCAGCCATGTCACTTCAGCCTCCCACTGTCATTAACTGTGAGCAAATCTGTGCAAGAACAGAACAACACTGCCCCAGTCTTTTCGTAACTCTGTCATCACACAGACAACCAGCACTGTTGGAAATGCCTCCAGAGCTTAACAGCCCCAATAACTCATCACTAATTCTGCCTTTTCATCCCCTTCCTCCTACCACCTTGTGATTCTCATCACTATTGAACTGCAAGGACTGGGAACTATTACCAACATTTCTGGGTTTAAGTAACCTGTTTTTTTGGTTTTTTTTTTTTTTTCAATTCAACATTATGTCATTTTTTCCTGTATAAAAAGGATTTTCAAGATCATGCATTTCTGTGTTACTGAGTATTCCAAGGGCATGAAAGTTCAGCTTCACTTGAGCCTTTCTACTCAACAGTTCCCAGCCTGCCTTGGCAATCCCTGGAGAATGAAAATCCTCAAGGAGAGATCCCTTGGGAACATCACGGGCTCAGGTTCACTGCTGGGTGCTGATCACTGTGAGTGCTGGGAAAAGCAGAAGCTCCCCAGGGACCCCCAGGCACTGTGATCTGCTCCACACACAGCCTAAAGCACATCCAAACACCCTGCAGCTCCTGTTCTTGGCCACCCCCTCACCAAACTTCTCCAAATTTGTGCACCAGCAGGCGCTGGGAAGAGCCAGCTTCAGCAGCTCCAAAGCTGCCAGGTTTGGTTTGGCCATTAGCAGCACAGTGTGCCCAGGAAAGCAATGCCAGAGCAGCTCCTGAGTGCAGGCAAAGCTTCAAACCACTCTCAAGAGGTGTGAGTGCCACAGCCGTGTTTCTGCCTGCTCTGCTCCTGATCACACACACACACACAAGCCCCAGAGGCTGCAGTTCCATGTGAAAAAAAAAAAATATATAGAAGTCTGCCCTCTTATGTTATTTTAGGCAACTGCACAGTCCAGTTGACTTCAGAGGACCTGCACACTGCCAAGCTGGATGTTTAAATAGCTCCCTGAAAGAATGCCAGATCTGCCTGAGCAAACCCTCTCACCCTCGTGCTGCTGCTGAGGTGCCCAGAGCCTGCTCTGGAAGGCACATGTGGCACATGTGCCACGGGGATGATGCTCAGCAGCACTGCAGGAGCCTGCTCCAAGCCCACACAGCCTGAGGCATGCCTGAGCCTGAGCTCAGGGCTACAGCCTGCTCTGCCTGCACTGCCAGGGGGAGGGAAGATCACCATCTCCTCTCCTGTTTGCCAGACGTGGCATTTCCTCACACAGCATCTGAATTTTAGTCTGGCACAAACACACCTACTGAAACCCTTTCATGCAGGTCAGCCCAAGAAACACTCTGTTAACCCCCCCTTGGCTGGAGCAGTGAACACACGGTGCTGGAGCAGCCCCTGCTCGCTGCACAGAACTCAGGAGCACCAGCCCTGCTCTCACCTGCTGCAGGGATGGGCAGGTTTCATAATCACACTGCTGCATTTGTGACAGCTGCATACAAAGAGACACCCCCCACTCCCCAGATTTTTGGGGAAGTCAGCAAACCATGAGCTTTCCAGACCCTCTGAAGTGCAGAGCCAAGCTATGCCTGCTTCTGTTTGCATTCATTATGCACTTTCCTGATACATTCCGAGGAGCTGAGAAGGCACCCAAGAGAAACAGCTTGTAATCATCTGATATCTCCATGTGACCTCCCCTCTGCAATTTGCATTGGCTTTGAGTTTCCAGATGAAGACGTCGGACGGAATAGTGCTAGGATTAATTTTAGCCTCCTCCTCAAGATGACTCGCTGATACCAAAATAAGGTTATAATACTTGACGGAGCAGAATATTCCCCTTGCCAGCATCATCTGTTTCAGGCTTCTCAGGACTGAAATAAAGTGTGGAAAAACAATTCCAAGAGAAGAGGTGCTGTGAGCTTTGAGAGCAGAGAAAGAATTAAAATAGCTTCATTCTTGCCAGTTTGCAAATCAGGCTGCACGGCGGGCACGGGTCTGAACACAACAACATCTCCTGGAAATGAGACATCCACTCAAACTCATCCAAAGATGGCACAAGCAGCTTTGGTTCGCTGACAGAACAAACTCCTCCAGTTTTTAATTAAGCACCTGCAGTAATGGCCTGTGGAAGGTTTAGTGCCACGAGGGGCAAAGGCCTTTGCACAGCAGCCCCTGCAGAAATGCACAGCAGTGCCTGAACCTGGGCACAGCTTCCAGGCTGCCCCACCACCCTCTCCAACCACGTTTGCTGAGAATGGCTCTGGAGAAAGCCACCAAGCCTTTCTGAATGCCCACCACAAACAAATACTAGAGAAGGAAAAAAAACCCTCCTATAAATACATTGTAATATTGACAGAATATGTATACAGACATCCAGAATGAGCCTGATTCAGCTACAGGATAAAAACTTATTGAAAATGGCCAATTCACTTAAAGTTTTGTTTACTGAATGTTTGAAAACATCTTGTCATGAGCAATACACAGAACAAGAATTCATCATGCAAATTCAATTAAATTAATAACTTGAAATGTTGTACACTTTTTCCCCCAAGCAGCTTATTTTCTCAATGGAAAAATAAAACCTACTTTTATCAAGCATGCAATTATTTGATCAGTTTTCATCTCATCTCTGAGTAAAGGCCCACCAAGAAGAGAGAGAAGTTCCATTATAAAACCAAACTGTTCCTGCTGCCAAGCCAGAAACATCTTCTCAGAATCTCAAAGAATTGTACACGTCACTTAATCAGACCTACAAATAAATTATCAGTTTTAATTGGATCACTCATAGCATCTCTCTGAAACTATTTCTTCATCTATGTTTACCTGCTCCGAAGCAGAGGAGAGACGATGTGTGTCTTTATTATTGGCTAATTTAATTAAGCCATCTGTGATCAGGCGTTCTGTAATTAACAGATGTTTACAGATACGGTGTCACCCAAATTATCTCCACTCCCATCTCGACAGAAGTGAATTCGGATCTTTCCACTGACTCATCCGTGGGGCACATTCCCCCGGCTCTTGGCAAAGGTCATTTGGTCAGCACTGACCCCTGGGGGATGTGAAGCCCAGCTGGACCTCTGGACACGCTGCAAACCCTCAGGGCATGGCCAGAGGCTCACACAGGGCAGGGCAGGGCAGTGCCCTGTGCCAGCCTGGGCATGGCCAGGGGCTCAGACAGGGCAGGACAGTGCCCTGTGCCCACCCAGGCATGGCCAGGGGCTCACACAGGGCAGGGCAGTGCCCTGTGCCCACCCAGGCATGGCCAGGGGCTCACACAGGGCAGGGCAGTGCCCTGTGCCAGCCTGGGCATGGCCAGGGGCTCACACAGGGCAGGGCAGTGCCCTGTGCCCACCCAGGCATGGCCAGGTGCCCACAGTGGCACTGCCTCCATCACAGGGTCACGCTGACATGACACACCTGCAGCCCACCTGTGCTGGACTGACACACAGACACTGCTGTCCCTCCACCCAGGAGCAGAGCAGTGCCCTGGCTGCACAGCAGGGCTGGAGGGAGTGAAGAAAATCCTTCCCTTTTAAGGGTATTTGAAAAGTAAAGGAGGAGAAGAAAATAGGAAAAAGTAATTTTCACATGAAATGCCACCAGCCACAACCACTAAGGGAAAGGCTTTCCTAGCACTTCTCCCTGTTTTCCCAGCCAAAGCTGGTGTGAGAACAGAGCCAGATCTCTCCTTGTGAGATTCTTCTGTTGCTTTACTGCAGTCTCTAGACTCTGTAAAAACCAGACATTTTAATTTAGCTTTCAATGTCAAATAACTGATTTCAAGTGCATTTCCCACAGCAATCCATCCATTCTCTGCCTTTCTACTTTTAAAGGCGTGATAGCTTGCAGCTCTCTGAGGCTGCAGTATATATTATACTGCAAAATTACCATGTCAACAAATAACTTTTCTCTACTTGTAAACAGATCCTTTCTGTGAGCTGGCAGATGTCTGCCAAATTACGCTTTTACTCATTGAGATGTTCATTGGGAAAAGTATCAGTAAGATACAACCCTCTTGTGCAGTGAGCAGCAACAAAAGCCTTGATGGAGAACGGCTCCACCAAAATGCTCCTCTCCCAGCAGTGCAGGGCACTTGTGAGAACTGGTGCTGGCAAGGGATCTCGGGCCCTTGGGGAGAGTTGTCTGATGAATTCCTTACCCAGGGGACGTGTAGGTCAAAACCAATCAATAAGCAGGTCCCAGATTTTCAGAAAATGTGTCCTGAGTGCACATCCAGGGGGGGCAGAGAGGGGCTGTTACACCTGCACAGGTCCTGAGGCTGCACACACAAATTCAGGTGAATCCATCCCTTCGTAGGTGCCCAGAGGAAGGGCTGCTCATCCCTCCTGCACCAGCTCCTGCTCCACAGAGCCCAGGGGGATGTGATGCCCAGCTGGCCCTCTGGACACGCTGCAAGCCCTCAGGGTCCCTCCTGCCAGGCACTGCAGCACCCCAGAGTGAGGCACCCCGAGCTCAGCTCCCCACACCCTCTGCACCCACACGAGAGACCCCAGGAGGGGATGCTCTGCTGCAGGAGCACCCTGTGCCTGCCCTGGAACATCTCCCACCTAACCTGGATGCAGCTCTGGCACAAAGCAACACTTAAAATAGGGAGGACTCGAGTGGTGCCCCCAGATAAAACTGATCAGACAACAACTGATTCACCACAGGGGCAGTTCAAGGCACTGCTTGAAGAGTCGCTGTTTGTATCAGTCACCAGTGTGTCAGTTTTGATTTCTTTTAAACACGTGAACAGAATTTTTAGAAAGAGTAAGTAGGTGCACATACACAACTTTAATCCTCAGCATCTGAGGAAAGGATCAAACCCACAAACTTCCTGAGGAAGAAGGCATCACACCACTCCTGAAATGGCAGTGAATGTGCCTGCTGGTAGTTTACAAGAATTGCTGCTGGTACAGAGCAACAGCCCCAGAGGTTAGGGAGCTGATGCTTGCTAGAAAATGATGAGGGCAACAGGGCCACGTGGATGGAGGAGCAGCTATGGTTACTGCAGGCAGAGCCAGAAGCAGCACAAGGAACTAAAACTGTATGGCCTTTTTATTTTTAAACACACGGACTGCAGTGCCAGACTAATTAAAGGATCCATGTCCACCACAGGCAGGATGTGTTTGCTGCTGTGTTATCATGGCTGAGTACAGCACGTGGAGAACAGATTAACTGAAGGACAGACAAGCACACACATCTGAAAGAGAGAATGTGAATCAATGGCTTTGTACAGCTTTAACAGCAGGACTGAAAAGCCACATCAGGTACTTGGCCATAGAGATCCGTTTAGGAAAGAAGCCAGCCTACAGTAAAAAATAAATCAGTCTCTCTGTGGACACTTAATTTCTTCGTGTACTCAACAGCAGCCACGCAAACACAGCACTGAAACACAGAGGAGAGAGGAGCTGAGAAACAAAAGCACAAGAAAGGCACTGCTCCATCAGAAATTCTCATAAAACCAGAAACCATTGCACACATGGAAGCTGAAGAAGTCTGTTCATGTCACAGGAACCCAAACCTTGCAACAAACAGCAGAATTTAATATCCTTCTGTGAAACCTAGGCCTTGCAACAAACAGCCCAACCCAATGCACTTCTATTGAAGCACCGAACAAAATCCTCAGGCACCAGGGCAGGCTCTGCACTGAACAGCAGCCACCCTCAATCTGCATCTGAAATCCCCTCATCTCAGTACGAGCTGCCTGGAACCCCTGCAGGACCCAGACCTCGAGCATTTGGGTGTTATTTTCTGAGTGAGCAGGGGGAAAAGCACAGGAGAGGGATGCCCCCTTCAGCCAGCACTCCCTGAGCTGCCTGCACACCAGGCCTTGTGTCATCCCCTGCACAAAGGACCCCAGCAGCCCCTGTGAATCCCCAGGGCAGCTCCCTGACACTCACAGACAGTGACAACATCGAGGAAAAGCGATGGAATCTGGTTTAGAACTGTAAATACGATTCCCCAGAATGTGTTTCAAGATCTGGGAGGGCAACTCAAAATCCCCCGTGAACACCAGGGGTTTGTCCCTGGGAGTGAAGTGCTGCACAAAGAAAACACCTTTGTTAAAGACCACGTGCTCGTTCAGTTATCTTTTTCCTAGTCACACCCTCTGGTTCTCTTTAAAAACAAGATTTCTCCAAGTTGCCAGCAGTTGTTTCAAATATGCTCCTTTGCTGAATAAGCCTCCCAGTTTCTATATTCAGAGCACAACCGATGCAGAAGTCTCAACACCCACTAAACTTGAATAATTTATACTCTTACAGTCTTGTATGGCAAGATACAAAGTGACTTAATCATCAGGTATTCATAGCATTCTCCTCCACAGAAGTATGAAACTCGGTGAAAAATATCATTCCAATGCAAGTCCTCAGGCACCGTGTTCCACATAGGAGACAGAGTGGAGTTTTCATTAAAAATTCAGAGCCACAGACAAATAAAATACTTTTGGTTCTGTGCGACTGCTTGCCTGGGCAGTTGGACAATTCATTATTAAGCACATTCCATTTCCAGAATAAGCTGGGAAAACAGGACAGATTGCTTCAATATTAATTCACGTGTCTGCACGGTGCCTGTTGCAGTTCATGAAGCTTTTTAAGCCTAATTCAAACTTCAAATGGCTTTTCACTGCCTCAGTGTTTCCCGTGAGCACACCTACATCCTGGCTCAGCAGCACAGCACAGATTCCTTCCCAAAAGGAAAACATGGCACGGTAGCAGGGCTTGGAGGTTCCCTCGCTCCTCTTTATCCCGTTGGTATTTTTATAAACAAATAAACAAAGGAAGCAATTGTCTCCCTTATGTCTCCAGATAAAAGCTACTCCGACAGTTTCACGTGAGAGCCACAGAACTGACCCTGCCTTTGGGCTCTGCTGTTTTGGTTTTGGACAGAGACAAGGAGGTGCTAGTACACAAACACCACTGATTTTCACACAGCATTTTTGTGGAATCGTTCAGGTTGGAAAAAACCTTTAAGATCACCAAGAGCTACCATTAACCTAACACCACCAAGCCCACCACTAAACCCTCTTTTTAAATCCACAACAACACATCCCCTGCCCTTCTTATCCTTCTCCTTTGCCCTTCTTCCTCACCCATCTCCACCCATGTCCTCCACCCTCCTCTGCCCCTGCCCATCCAGCTCTGCCTGCCCACCCTGGCCCTTCTTTGCCCTTCTTTGCCCTTGCTCCAGCTTCCCTCAGAGCTGGGTGTCTACAGCACAATGCACACAGACACATTTTTCTCTCTGCAGGTTGGATGCTGAGTTGTCTTGGAGAAAAAAACTCCCTACAAGAGACAAGTGTTTTGCTCCTTCAAACACTTGAAAGGTTTAGGAAAGTGAAAGGAGATTAAAAACATGTATGTGATTGCCCATTACATAAGTAGTTTTTGAAAGAATGCTGACTTCAATGATATCTCAGTGGAACAAAATGAAGCAAATCACTAATCACAGTCACCAAAAAAAATTCTCATAGCAAAGTACTTTCTCATTAGTTTCTTGTTTAAAGTGGCTTCACCTGCCTTATGAACATGCACATTTAATCAATCCATTTAGAAAAGGGTATTGATATCCAAGTGCCCCAAAGCAAACAAAAACCCCAGCACATCACAATGGACACACCTGGGCTGGCACAGCACTGAGAGGGCCAGGGACAGGGGACAGGGACACACAGACCTGTCCTGGGCAGGGCAGGGGGGCACTGACAGAGCCAGGGACAGGGACACACAGACCTGTCCTGGGCAGGGCAGGGGGCACTGACAGAGCCAGGGACAGGGACACACAGACCTGTCCTGGGCAGGGCAGGGGGGCACTGACAGAGCCAGGGACAGGGACACACAGACCTGTCCTGGGCAGGTGCCAGGGGAGCAGTGTGAGCACAAGGATGCAGGAACTGATGCCCGGGCAGTGCCCAGCCCATCACCCTCTCAGCAGCTGCCCAGCTCCACACTGAACATCCCCCAGCACTAAGTGCTGGCTCCAGCTACAGCACTTGGCCTTTCTCACCCCCTCCCTGTCCCAGCCCATCTTTTCTCCTGTCCTGCCCATTCAAATGCACCCTCTCAGGGCAGGCACCATCCCCTACCCTCCTGCATTCACAAAGCACTGCTCGTTCAGGGCTGTCCTGAGCTCAGCAAAGGCCCCCGAGCCAGGATCTCCCGTGGGGACAGGAACTGTGCATGTGCCATCAGGAGGGAGTGATGTCCTGAACCCAGCAAGCACCCAAGGTTTGACAGCCAAGTCACCAGCTGGCCATCCGGGGGAGTTAAGCTCTCTCTTTTATGAACTGCAGGCAAGGCTGTTTATATTTCAGTTCCCAGTTAATGTCATGGCTTTGTGGTCTCCTGAAGCAGGTTTCAGCATTTCTCTTCTGCTGTGACATCTGGCAGCACATCTTCAATATTCCCCGAGAGCAAAGAGGGCTGTCAGCATTCAGCTCAACACCTGGATTACAATCACACTGACCAGATCTTCAGTCTGCAAGTGGTTCCATCAGTTTCCTTGAAACTATTTCCACAAAGGAAGGTAAGAGTAATAGAATTTGGCTTCAAACACATGAGAACTTGCCAGGTAGAAACGTAAAGGATTGACACCTAAATGAATGAAATCACTCACATGACAATAACCCACTGAAGCAGTGTCATCAAGGCTTTCATAAATGAAAAAGCTTTTAAGAAATCAGCTCTAATTAGCTGAACTCAGTTATGCTACTCACTATCGTGGAATAAAGTAAATCTCAGTGTTCTATTTTTAGCACCTGCTGCATTACAAAACAGTGTCTTTGACAAAAAACTTCCCTCCCCATCATCCAAAAGGCCCTTCTCCTTCCCTCTGTAAAGCCACTAGCAACCAGCTGTCATCCACACTCAGTGAATCCCATGGCACGCCAGGAGCACAGGTTCAGCACCCAAAGGCCAGTGCAATCCCCCTTTTCCAAAGCTGGTAACAGAAGGTGCAATGTGGCACCTCCAGGCTTTGAGACCAGGGGGCTTCACGGGGAATGGACCAGCCCAGCTTTTACAGAGGCTGCAAAGAGCACAAAGTCAATGCTGGCAACGCCCAGGATTGTGAACCCCTGTCCACAGAGCAAAGCTTTCCTGGGGGAGCCAGCTGCAGACAGGCCAGCCATGCATCTGCTAATTCAGTGGCAATACATACCCAACAATTACAGCTATCACATCAGCACACATTCTCCCCTCACCATTTCTAGTCAAAATATTTACACCTTTGAATGCAACAACAATGGTTCAGGACTTTGTTGCAGTTGTCCTGGCAGGTTTTGCCCACGAGAACGTTCCCAGTTCACTGGAGGAGCCCAGTGAGTGGGAGCCCAGGCTGAACCCTGTTACATAAACGTGACCTCGAAGGCTCCGAGCCAAAAGGTTTTATTTACTCACTTTTACTGGGACGTGTGTTCATTTGAGGATGTGAATTTCACAAATACACATCCCAGCTCGCTACACTCGCAATGAGCTGTCAAATGAAATCCATCGGGGAAAAACTGAATTTCAGCTGGGGCCCCTGCCTGCCTCCATGCAGCTCCTCCAGACTGAGCAGTCTGAGCATCACTGCCATTTTCTGCAAGGTGTACGTGGATTTCTGTCACAGTGGGAAACACAGCTCCCAAGCCATCGAAAGATGAACTACCAACAGAAAGAAACACTTCCCAAAAAGCTATTGAGGCAGTGTATCCCAGCCATGGCAACTTTCTCTGGTAAGGGTAAAAAGACAGTGAGATCTTGAGAACCCAAAGCAAACAAGGAGAAAACCACTCTGCTCATGGCAGGTTCCAAGCACATGAAAAACCTCCTCAGAATTTGGAAAGCCTAATAAGTGGTGGAAACTATTCTGTGGTGCAAAAGCTGCACTGCTGTCCCCCAGGTGCTCCTTGAGACAGCATCAATCCAGCAAAATAAAAATTAACACTGGGGTTTCCTGCTTTCCCTAAGTCACTGAGGCACAGCCTCTCCATCAAACACTCCACACTGGCTCAGCTGCACTTGTCCCACACTTGCAGCAGCCCCTCTGAAGAGCAGATGACAGCACTTGTTCAGGCTGTCAGGCTGTCACAGCTACAGGCCTTTCTTTTTTTCCTCCTTCTCCTTCCTTTTTAATTGAACTACTCTGGACACAAGTAGCTCTTCCGGCAGCGGAAATCAATTATGAAATAAATCTAATATTCAGATCAGACTGTATTAGAAGGGACTACTCATCATATACATGATATTTCCAGATTACATTTTCGCATGGCTCACTGAGTCATCACTTCAGCATTCTCACTAAATCAAAAATTAAACAAAGCGGATCAGTCAATTAACGGGGCTGCTCCTTGCTCTGTGCACATATAATCCATTCAAGTCCAAGCCTTAACTCAGTTTGCAGCAGGGAGTGCTCAGTGTGTGGCAAGGAGCAGTCAGTGGGCAGGGCTGGCTCAGGACAGGGTGCCCAGCCCAGGGTCTGAAATTTGGCCCCACCAAGCCCAGCTGGGCAGCCCCAGCTCAGCCTGAGCCCCTTGGGAAACCCAGCACTGCTCAGGGCAACAGGCAGAGCTACTGACCCTTCCCACTCCCTCCACACCCCAGAGCCATTTCCTCCCCAAACCTGTGCCAAGCACGGCAATCTGCTCACTTCTTCTTCCATCTGACACCCTGGCTGCACCCAACAGGGACAGGGGGCAAAGTGCTCTGATCCTCAACAGGCACCTGCTGCCTGTACACACAGCATCCCTTCCAGCAGGTATTCTTTGGGGTAAAGGGAAGGGAAGGATGGGTTCAGTGCACAAGAAAATGCTGTGCTCTTGAGGAATACTTCCTAGGTCTGAAATACCTGTCTGCACCAGTCCAGAGACAGACCCAATGCCATCAAATGGGATTTATGCAGCCTCTCTCCAGTTACAGGTGGCTTAGATGCTTGGTTTTTATAACAAAACAATAGTCTGTATAAACTCCTTATGCACACGAAGTTACAATTCCTAAGTCACCATCCATGACCTGTGTCAGTGCTCCGAAAAGAGAAAGAAGCCCTAGCACAGGTAACAGTTCTCCCCTTCCAAAGTAATGGCCACACTGGGTCAGAACAAAGCTGCACTCAGTACCCAGCTCCTGAAGAAACAGCCACATTCAGACCTTTCCTCAGCTGGGAGACAGGCAAAGCAAGTGGATAAATGTTCCTTTGCAGTAGTGGAGATGAGATTGTCTCCCCCTCTTACACACAAGTGTTTGTGCATTTGCTCTCCAATTCAGAACACATCCTCCTTTCATTCTCCACTCCCTCTTCACTTGCACGTGGCTCCAAGAAAAGAAATTCTGAACTAGTGATAAGAAGAGTTCTAGTCTCAATAAAGTCTGCAGAGGAGCTTTGCAATGGATTTAGATGGGATTAGAGCCTTTATCTAGATTAACAGTGCTTAACAGCACAGCTAACAAACAAGCTGCTCTGCAGAAGGAGAAACTATGATTGTGTTTTTCTTGACTGGTCACTTTTTCTCCCAACATCTCCCCCTTACCAGCATCTGCACTGTCTGTGCACATTCCAGCTTACAGTATTTTCCCACTTTTCCCCAGTTTCTGGCCTGCCTGCCTGGACATGTGGTTCTGACTCGAGGATGCAATCACATCAGCATCTGAGCAGTTCTCTGCTAAGAGAGGAGGTGTGAGCCCCCTCTGTCTCACTGAAGGTGCTGCTTTGGGTCCTTTTCCTTTACACAACAGCACTTTCCATAAAACTGCAGAAACCCAACGTTGTTGCAGTCCCACTGACTTTGCTCAGTTCAAGCTTGACACAGATGAAAATATCTGACAGTCCATGTAATTGTGCACTGCACTGTCCCTAAGAAACCAAACTGGGATGTCATATTTTCAACAAATGTAGGGGTTGAGTATGATTTGTTGTAACTACAAAACTAAAAGCCTAAGGACTTACACTTCACCTTGCATTTGCCAGGAACTGCTGCAATGGTGAGTTGGCTCAGCACTGCCAGCTAACAAGGGACAATCTCAGCTAGGAAGGCAGAGTGCTACTGAGAGATATTTGCATCATTTCTCTTGTATGTCATATTGTTTAGATAAATCCAAATAATTTCACTTCACAGATATTTTTGCACCTTGGAAAATGACTGCAGCTGTCCATGGCCAAACACAAACTCCTGGGTTTGGAAAGGCAGCATCTCCCTAACAAGACCTACTGCCCAAGGGCTTCCACTGGGGAACATCTGCCAATAGGTTTGGCCCTGCTTGTTCTTTTTTTGTGGCAAACTCCCTGGAAATAGTTCTTCATGTCCTAATCACCAGCTCCAAACACATGACCACTGCAAAGTCAGGCGTGCACAGCATCCTGTGCTTTAATGCTTTCCAACAAAGCACTGACCGTACCAAAACTGCTCTTTCCTTTCAATCCATGTGTTCCAGCACCTCATCCCAAAGGCCTCTATCTGCAGCTTTGTCAGAACAGCTCCAGAAGAACTGCCTGCTAAGCTCCATAATTATGCTAAGTACCAGAATCTAATAATCCATGGGCACGTAGGAAAGCTGTGTGAATTCTTTCCCTTTCCCAGGTGTCAGTGCAAAGCAGAGCTGTTGTCTGTGTGCAGAACCTGCATTACTCTTCCATAATGATGGGAGAGCAAGGACATCACCTGGACACTGCCCCAGGAGCCATTCCCAGCCCAGGCCCATTCCAGCCCCATTCCCAGCCAGGTATGGGCTGGGGAGCAGCAGCAGTTCCAGGGAACAGCTTTACAAACAGCCTCGTGTTTTTGTACAACTCTCTGACTCTTCTGAAATGTGTTGTTTGTTGCATGTTTTCCTTTCTCCCCCCTGCTCCATCCCTTTGCAAATCGTGTCCTCTCTGGCAAATGTTCCTGAGAGTCTTCACCTGCTTTTGGACATGAATGCATTAACACAATGAATTGATTTTGTTATCTCTAAGACATCTTCTACCTCTGATTACTTCACACTTAATGCACAAAGAACATTCACATGTAATCTAGACATGTAGGGCATACAGACTAATAATTATATAGCAAAGAGCTCCCATTTAAATATGTCATTTACATTTAAAATCCTGTTCATTTTTCTTAACATTCTACATTAAAGCTGATTTAAATTATATCCTAATACTGCCTTGTAATTACAAGAGTAAAATTTAGTATTTATTCCAAAGTTAATGAGTGTCTATAACTTACATTAATTGGGAAGAAATAAATTACAGTAAAATATTATTTGCTGCACTAAAACCTAGCAGAAATTCTATGGCAGCATAACAGGTATTTCCAATTCTAGGATTTACAAGTTAGTGCCACACACAGGGGACAACAGTCAGCAAGAGTCAGCTCAGGCACAGAGATGTCTTTGAATCCCTTTGATGCCAAGAAAATGGACATCATTCCCATACTGTCTTTGAGATCTTCAACACCCATAAGCAGGGCATAAGAAATGCAAGGGTTTGGGTTTTTTTTAAATCAAGGGGGTTTTTTTTAAATCAAGGGTGGTTTTTTTAAATCAATGAAAGGCAAGCCCCAGCAGAGAACACACTGCCACTCCATAAAGGCAGCCAGGTCCCAGTCTGGGTGCAGGCTGAGCTCAGCTCCCCAGCAGGACAGGACAGAAGGAGGCAAACCCTGAGGCTCCTGCTCCACAAACACTCCTGCAGGCAGGTGACCTGCCCAGAGCACACAAACCCAGCCAGGGTCCCACCTGGGGCTGGTCAGCTCTGTGGAACAGAAATCCCTGACACTTTAATGGATCCACTGGGGAAGAGGTCCCGTTTCAAGAGCTCTGTGAAGGAAAGCAGAACAGAGCATATCTGAGTCCTGTTTTCCCAGGCTTGGACAGCTGCCCCACAGCCCCTGGCCACAGCCACATCTGTGCACACATCAACACAAGGCTCAGATGCCAAATAAGCCTGCTCAAGTGAACCACAAGTGATAAGAGAACAGCACATTTGTCTGCTGAGAGCCCAAAGCCAGCGTGGTGCTCTGGAACACCAGGAACACCCAGTAGTGACTGCTCAGCACCACCACTGCAAGGAGAACGAGCCTGCTCAACGTTTTCAGAAGGCACACACCTGGATTTCTAAAGAAGTGAGATTTGTTTACTCCACACAGATGTAATTAACATCTACAGAGTGGATAATATACTTCACATCTGCTTCTGGATACTAATTTAGCCAGTGTGAAAACGGAGGCATGCAAACTGGAGAGCCAGACTCATTACCTTTCCAACAAAGACCACCAGTTGATTCCCACCAGGACCTGGCCTTATTAACCTTAGTTTTAAATTACAGAGTCACAGATGTACTCATCAGTTGCTTGATGAAGATTCATTTGCCAATCTCATCTCACAAAAGGAGTAATTAACGTGAAGACATTACAGGCTGATGATTGGAATTGTTATAATGCAGGACTGCAGACAAATAGCAAGGCACCTGCATATCTGTAACAACTAAAGGCTCTCTCAGAAGTTCCAATTTGCCAGCATAATTGTAAGAAATTAAGTAAAAAGCACTGAATTGCATCAGTCACGGGCCTGTTCTGCACACAATCAGACAAATAAATTAATGTCTCCAAGTGTAGCACAGTTGTAGCCGTGGCGGTTTGAGGACAGGAAGAAGGAACTCTGTCATTTCTTTGGCTGTTTTATTGGAAAGATTGAACAAGTCCTCAGCACATAATCCCTTCACCAGATCTGACAAAAGCAGGAGCAAACTCCAGGCTAAATACAGGTTAGGCATTAGCACCTGGGGAGGAAAGAAGGGTGTTGAGAGGGGCAGAATGAAAGGCTGACACAAGGAAAAGGGCCCAGGGAGTCAGCTGAGAAAACAACAGATCAAAGCACAGAGACACCAAAGGCTCAGCATTTCCAGCAGAACCCACAGCAATATTGGTTGTGTAGTCAGAATGAAGTTACTTAGGAAAGGAAAGTGAAAGCTGTGCAGCTACAGGGCTCTCCTGCCAAACACAAGGTTGTTCATCTCCAGATTCTTGTCTTCTTCAATTCTCTGTCTCAACACTGTCATTCAAGAACTCACAGGCATTACTGAGGATTAGTTCAGCTCCAGACATTCTCCCTCCCCTCTGCTTTGCCTGCAACCACCTAAGAGTCAAAAGGACTTCAAGCACACAGGACACATTCCACAGCCAGGTAAACAAACCACAGCCAGGTAAACAAACCACAGCCAGGTATTCCCAGAGCAACTCCAGCACAGCACCGTGGAGGACTCGTGGCTTTAGCCCAAGCTTATTTACCGTGAACAGAAAAACAGAAACTTGGACTAGTAAAACACACTAGATCACAACAGCCTGAGGACAAAACCAACCCAGAACCACTGCAGAAATTTCACAGGGAGGATGGGTTCCCAGAAAAGGACACAATGAATATGTGAGAGCACTGGAAAAGAAAATGAGTGCCCTTGTAAGGTATCCTGAACTAATCTCTTCCCTTCAATGAAAAGCACTAAGATTTCATGCTAAGATTCTTCAGCAGCTAAGCTTTTCCAAACATATTCAGGGACAGAGAGATGCTATTTTGAAAGATGCCTAGAAGGGTTTTCAGGAGACAAAGACAAAAAATGAAGTCAATGATGAGCAGTAACTGTATAATCCTGAGTCTGTACTGCCCATCTGAATGTCAGCTGCTTAATGTACAATTCTCCTCTGACATTTTGCTTCCAAGGCTGCCTGCCTGCTCAGTGCTCAAGCCACACATTTTTCAGCTAATCCTGGTCTATGGAGAACTTTTATCAGCAGCTATTTAATAGCAATACTGCTCCTAAAAACACAACCAAAAATGAACAGCTGGAGTGTTATGTAGAGAGATTTCCTTGCATAAAGGAATAAAGGCAATCTGAGGGTGTGTATGGTCATTGAAATGTTTTTCCACTGAAATGAGAAGTGCCAGGTTGTGCAGACCTTATTATTAATGAGAAGAATTTACTTAGCTAAGCAGCCTGGAAAATCTCATCTTTTTGGGATCTGCTTTCAGTGTGAAAGCACTGCAGTGGAGCCTGGACACATGAGCAAAGAAGAAAACCCTGAAATATTAAATATTAACTGGATACTATTCAATTAAGGAAAGCTTTCATACAATCCATGATTTACACTGAAAAAGGACTTGGCCATTCTGAAGACAACTCTCAGCATCCAGTGGCTCCACAAGTGCTTCACCATCCCTTCTGCTCCAAACCAGAACACAGACTACTTGATCATTTAACAAATGACTGGAGAATACCCTGACCACTGTGTCCCCAGTTTAAAAAGAACATAAAACCACAGAAACCTTCAGAAGTGCAGCATTACATTCTGGTATCAATTTAAAAACTCAGAACTGAGGATGCCAGTCAACTCCAATCCCCAGCTCTCCACCCTTATAAAGGTCAAAAGGTTGAAAGATAAATCTGATAGAAACTATTTTCATTACAACATACCTGGTTTTTCCCAGGCAGAAGACTCAGTGTGCCATAACCTTTTGGGCTCTGGAGAAGTATTCTCTAAAATGCCATTTCTGATAGGTTATGCACAGTTTATTGGGGATGGAGTTATTACTTCAGATGAGACAGGACTTATAAATCATCTCTCATAACCCCTGTGCACTGCCTGTTCAGCCAGCTCCCCCTCGAGCAGCCCAAAACCTGGACCAAGGATGGGCCATGAGCAGTGCCACACCCCTGAGGGGGAGGATGGCAGGGCCAGCTCAAACTGATGGCAGGGCCAGGCTGTGGCCACAGAGAAAACTCCACTGTCACCCACTGTCCTTTTTCTGACAGTTCCCAAACCCCTGGTGATTGGGATGGTGAATAAAGTCAGCCAGCACACACGACACCCACAGAGGATCCATGGATCTGTGAAGTGCCCTGAACACCACGTTCATACCCTAATTTTATCCTCACCCCCATCTCCCATAAATAACCAGAACCCTAAAACTGGGTCACTGCTGCCTGGAGGGTGGCAGGGGAAAATTCATAAATATTGATGCAGGAAAAAGAAATAAACTTTTATTGGAGGAGTGGGTTCTGCCTACCATGCCCCAGGAGCCTGTGCCATCAGCAGTTTGTGGTGCCAAACCATAATTTAAAGGCTGAATTTTATGCCAACTCACCAGCCCTGTCAAGGCTTCCCATTTTCCATTTCAGCCCATTAATATCAAGAGAAGTCAAGAGCCTTCTTTGGCCTCAGCACCACTTCTGGAAAGGACTTGTACTGCCTCCAAAAGCTGCCTCTCCTGATGAGGCTGGGAGAGAAGATGCTCTTCACATGCCAGGAAAGCACAAACTCCTCCACCTCTAACTCCAAAGTCCAGCCACAGTCAGCAGGATTTGTGTTTCAGAGTCGTGTATTTTCAAGAGTCATGGTTTTCTGATTCAGAAGAGCCTTCTAATAATGAACTGCATGGCCCACAGCTATTTCAGTTTGGTGGATTTTAAATAGCACAAAAATATTCATGATAAATTATGTTTTTAAGTAACTTAGGGTAGGGAAAAAATAATCACAGCCAATTCATTTATTTGCAAGGAAGAACTTTCCAGTAAACACCTCTGACTTAAAGGAGAGAAGAGACAGAAAAGTTCTCCTCTATGCTAAAATTCAGGTTTTGCCAGAGAGGGGAAGAGCAGACAGCACGAGCTGAGCTCAGGACGTCACTGGTTCTCTCCTCAAGAGAATAATGCAGCTTTCCTATCAAGAACACACAGTTATAGGTCTCTGCAAGAAACTGCTCAGAAATACCATTAGCAGGTAATGTAATTGAACAAATATGTCTCATGGAAAGGATATAAACTTCAAATTAACCAGAGCCTGAACTGACTTTGTTGTTGATCCCATTTCACACAAGCCTAAAGCACTGCAGTTCAACAAACCCAGGCTCAAACTGAAGGGACACAAACCATCAGTCATGTTGAGCCAAAGTCTGCACCCAACAGGAGCTCATGAACAGAAGGAAAAAGCTGCTTGCATATTTTTAATTCAACGTATTCTACTCGGAATGTCGTCGTTGTTTTGATATTCCAACAATTCTCACTTCCAGTTGTCCATAATTTGTTCTCTCAGCCCAGCCAAGAGGGCAGTGAACTGCAGCTGAGCAGGCAGGAGGTGGTGAGAGGCTGAAGGCAGCTGCATGGCCCCCCAGAGAAGGTTATCTGGCCTTTCAGAGCAGGGCTGTGTGTGCAGAAGGAGGGCAGGCTCTGAACCAGCGTGCCCAGAGGCACCCCTGAAAACGCCTGCAGACACCAGAGCTGTGCCTGCATCACTCCTGTCTGCACCAGAGAGTCATCTCAACACCCTGGCACCTGCCAAAGAGCCAAAGCACTAAAAGGAAGGTAAACTGAGTGCTCCTGTGCCACAGCAGAGCAGCACAAACACGAATCATCACTCAGCCCTGCACTGAGTTATCCTCCCCTGGCTCTGAAGGCGAGGGCCAGCAGCTCAAGGAGNCTCAACACCCTGGCACCTGCCAAAGAGCCAAAGCACTAAAAGGAAGGTAAACTGAGTGCTCCTGTGCCACAGCAGAGCAGCACAAACACTCATCACTCAGCCCTGCACTGAGTTATCCTCCCCTGGCTCTGAAAGCAAGGGCCAGCAGCCCAAGGAGAAAAACACCCAGCAAGAACAACTGGAACTAAAGTCAAAACCTGGCATTCGAATGCCTCCACTCCTGCATGGAAAACACCTCCTTACAGCAATCAGTGGGTGCCATGCCCCTCACACTGGCAGCTTTCTGCATGTCCACACCACCACGGGGGCCCCCACCAGAACCCAACACCAGCAGTGCATCAGCGCTGCAGGGCCAGCCCCACACCCCAGCATCCACCCCTGCTCAAAGTCTTGGAGGTTTGTAAAACACAGACAGATTAATAAAATTGACCAAGGATGAAGAAGGACTAAAATAGCTTGCTTTCTTTCTAAAGCCACAGGCAAAAATCAAACCAATTAAAATCACGATCTGAGTCAGTTTTAGTCGATTGTTGGCACCTCGGGCAAAACGCCGCCAGAGCAGAGCTGCAGCTGGCTTCCAATTTAGCTGTCAGTGCGACAAGGGAAGGGGCTCGAGGAGATGAAAGAAGGCATTAATAATAACAGAGACAAAGATGGGAGCTCGGTCCACACCATGGGCACAGGATTTGCATCAACTTCCCACACCTATCTGACAGCCAGCCTGGCCCTGGGCAAGAATAAAACCAGGAAGCAAAGAGGAAAACTTGAAGGGAAGCAAAAAGAAAAAAAATTTAAAAAACCAAACCCAAAAAATGGTGCACAGACACATGGTCAATAAAGAATATTTTTCTAGAGCAGTTTAGACCAAACGTTCTCAATGAGCAGGTGACAAAAGCTCCTTGCAGACCTCCCTGGATGTTTCAGCAAGTCCTGTCACTGGCCAAGCAGAGGGGGAAGGCTGGGATCACCAACACCAAACCCACCAGAAATGACCCTCTGGACTGGTAACTGGCACACCAAACCATGGGATGAGGACACCCTATGTGTCTGCATGCCCTGTCCATCCGAGAATCCCCTCAGCTGCCTCGGTCCAGGACAAGAGGCTGCAGTGACAGCAGCGCTTGCAAGGGGCTGGAGGGGAGAAGGCAATAACCCAGAGAAGAGCTGGGTATTGCTGGTGAGTGTGCCCCAGCAGCTGCAGCATGTCAGGATGGCAGCAGCAGGAGCCACCAGCAGAGGAGGGAGGCTGTGCTGTGCTGGCCAGTGCCCGTGGGGTGGCTGCAGCCGGGCACTGCAGCGGGCAGGACACGGCTGCACAGGAGCTGGCAGCTCTCTGAAGGTGTGCCACGCACAGCAGGCAGCAAAGCAAGGCATTCATGTGCCCGAGGCACTGTGGTTACTGCACGGGGGCCTTGCAGCAGCAGCAGTGCCAGCCACAGCAGCAGCAGGTCAGGGAACATCAGCCACGGGGCACCAAGGCAGGGCTGGGCCACCAAGCAACACCAACAGAACAAACACACAGCACCAAGCTGTTCTGACACACCGTGACCCCTGACTGAGGCAGTCCAGATCTAAAAAAACCCCAAATGATCAAACAACAACAACAAAAACGCCACCATAGGACAGAAGCTAAAAATAAGATTCAGCACCACTGGGTTTCATCAGCTCTTGCTCTGTGCCTGAAAGGGGAGAGCTTGCAGTGAGCAACACCTGCCCTGGCTGTGCATTCAGCATCACAAACAACTCATCAATTCCCAATAGTTCACACACGGCTTCAGCCAAGGTATCATTTTTCTGGGGATGCAAAACAACGGCAAGAAATTATTACAACTCTAAAAATACCATGGGCAGCTGAACTGGAAGGCTGGGCCCTGGCAGAGGCTGATTCTCCTGGCTCTGCTCACACGGGCAGCAGACATTGTGTGAGCAGTGCCCACACACCCACTGTCCCCTCGGGGGTAAGGGAGGACCTCTGCTTTGCAGGGAAGCCTGGCAAGGTGCTCTGTCCCTTCTGTCCCTTTCAGCTGCACCCTCCAGTGCTTCAGGCCCCTCCAAAGTCAGCCCTGGTGGTTTGTGAAGCACCTGGAGGAGCCCAGGAAGGATTTACGTGTTTTGTCATCCCAGCTTGTGGGGACAGCACCCCACAGAGGCAGAGGAACTGAAAAGGGACCGGCTTCCAGAGGTAGCCAAGGTGCAGGAGATAATTAATTAGTGAACTCTATTAGCTCACTGGAAGAGGTGGCACACTGACAGTCTGCATTTCGAGATTCCCATCCTTAGCTCCCTTCCAGAGGAAGTGAAAAGGATGGAGTCATGGCGTGTTTCCAAAAGGACAAGCTGAGAAAAGATTAGGCTGGATACGTGCAAAGAGGAATGTTTAACACCACAGCACCCAGAGAAAAGCCTGTTACTACACAGATGGGAATTCAGCTCCCACCACGCCACATCCAAGGAAACCTCATCACGTTCTGCTCTTCCCCTTTTTTCCCTGTCCCACGCCTTCCCCATGTGTCTGCAGCCCTGATCCATCACCTTACCTCAAAGCCTGGTTACACACACACACAAGTTTTAATTGATTTACTCAAGCCAGTGAGCAAGGAATGAATTCCATCCTGGGCAATAAGGCTGGGCACACTAGGGCACGCACGGCTGCGAGATTTCAAAGCTCAGAACCAAAGGCAGGCCTGGTTTGTTGGCACGGTTTGATCCTGCCCTCAAAGTGCCCGGTGCTCTGAGAGCCCTGCTAGCCCAGCTGACCATCAGCTAGCCCACGGGTGGTTCACAGCAGTGCAGCCAGGGCAGAGCCTGCAGCACAGCCACGCTGCACAGAAAGGACGTGTTCATCTGCCAAAGCACTGACACTGAGCACAGCAGCATTAGCTAGAATTTATAGAGCATCAGCCCTTCTCTCCACACAGCAAAGCACAGGGACACCACACAGCACACTGCAGAGCTGAACATTCCACAGAAAATGCACATAAAACTAACATTTCCAGGCTTCATGCTGCTGTTTTGACTGGGTCAAGAATTGACGCCACCACCTTTGAAAGACTCTTCATTCACACCACATTTACCAAGGTGTTAATGATCCTTCCAGACCTTTGAGTCAATAATCCTTATCCTTGTGAATAAAGGTTTAAAACATAAATAAGAAACAGATAAAGATGGAGATAATGCAAGAGACTGAATTATACAGCATAATTCCCAAAGCCAAATTTTGAAGCACAACCAACCAAAATACAGCAGAGCTGGAGAGGCAGCAGCTGCCTTCAAGGACATCCAGCACAGGACAGGGTAAAACTTCAAACCACACTGTCTCAGTTCACAGCATCTTCCAGGCAATCTTTGAGGATGCAAACTAAACAGAATTCTGCTCCCTTTTATTCACCAACATGGTTTTCTGCTGCTGCAAGTTCAGATTGCAGGAACCAAATCTGTTTCTCCTGCATGCTTCAGTCTCTATTGAACTTGCTGGAACTACCATGGCAATCCCTTGTACACACACAGATCCCATTCTGCAGAATCCAGCCTCAAAATTACAGCTCATTCTAGCAATCTTCAGGCTTATCTTAAAACAGAACACTGATTCGACACAACCCCCCTACACTTTTTATAAGGAAAAAAACTGAAAGAGAAAAAGAGAGCAAATATTTAAAATATTCATCACAACAGCGGTGAGCACTATGAAATGCAAAGCATATCCCACTTCCACTGAGGATTTGATTCAGCAAGGCTGATGCTGATACTGAGCAGCACAAATCATGTTTCAGTCTAAGCTGACAGGACAGGACTGGCTCAGGTTCTGCTCTTTAGAAGGTGCCACCCAAATAGACAGAGATGAGCTACCAAAGTCTCTCTCAGTTACTCAAACCTGCCCCATGCACAGGCACAGTTTAAATTGCTGAGAGCAGCAATAAGAACAGTAACCAGAGACCTGACTGAGGAGGCAAAAGCTCTTTAAGAAAAGCCATATAAAAGAACAGGGTTTGACACAGAGTGCAAGAACTGTGGCTGAATGAACAGCAGTGATCCCCCCAGCCCTGAGAGGACAGCAGTGACCTGCTCCCATGGCACAGGGACAGCCAGGGACAGCAGTGACCTGCTCCCATGGCACAGGGACAGCCAGGGACAGCCATGAACAGCAGTGACCTGCTCCCATGGCACAGGGACAGCCAGGGACAGCAGTGACCTGCTCCCATGGCACAGGGACAGCCAGGGACAGCAGTGACCTGCTCCCATGGCACAGGGACAGCCAGGGACAGCAAGGGACAGCAGTGACCTGCTCCCATGGCACAGGGACAGCCAGGGACAGCAGTGACCTGCTCCCATGGCACAGGGACAGCCAGGGACAGCAGTGACCTGCTCCCACAGCACAGGGACAGCCTGGCAAACGCACTCACACTCGGACACAGCGACCCAGGTCTGCCAGGTTTGCCTCATTCCCTTCATAAGCCTTTTGTCACTCACTCAGACTTCCTCGTGCACACTCAGTGGCTCCTTCTGAAATGCATTTAAGGTAAGAGTTTGTGCTGGTGGGAACGTGGCATGACAGGAATATCCAGCATCCACTGACAGGGGCCCAAACCAGAGCGCTCACAGGTTCTGGGTAAATGAAAAGCAGAGATGTTTGACACTGTGCAGGACAGATTGTCAAGTCTTTTCTGCCCCATTTCAGGCTGTCAAATCTGTGTGCTTTCAGTGCAGTCTGATATTACTACGAGTTATGCCCATAATATCTCCTCTTCCATTACATCCTTCAGCTCCCTTGTGCTCTCCAGAGACTTTTCAAAGCTAATTTTCCACCGTTCAAAGTCTCACAGAATTTGCTTTCTCCTGCCAGTGCACCACACTTTCTCCCCCTTCCATTCTCAGCCTGGCACCTCTAATTTATTCCACAAAGCAATTTAAAGCTCATTCTCCATGATCAAATGTGGAGTGAAATAAAACCCAGACACTTCCAGACCAAAAGGCACAGCCCCATCACCTTGCTCCTGAGCTTCCTGCCATCCTCCACATCACTGACTCAAAACCCTGCTTTTTTTTAGTTATATATTTCAAAATCTCTTCCTAACATTGTTCAGAAGTGCTGAACTAATTTTTCTGATCATACTCTAAAGTCTTGCGAAAACATCTCAGTTCTGACAGGAGGCCTTTTCAGACTAAGGGTGGAACAAGGACAGGGATGGAAAACCTGACAGGTCTTTTTCCTTAAAATAGCTCCAGTGTGACTATTTTTCCCGAGTAACCTCAAAGAAGTTTTGCTTATGTCCCAGTGGGGGAACAAATTCAAATGTTCAAACCCTGAAAGTTGCCATGAAAAGAACTGACAACTTTCACAGCTCTGCATAATCCTTTCCTCCTCTACATTCATTAATTCATTCATCCACTTAAATTAAGCAGCCCTAAACAAGAGCATCTACTGTTCTTAAATGAACTACTAGGAAAAAGTACAAGCTTTCCTTTCTCCTGTCTTCCATGCTGTTCTGTCCCTGTACAGGAGTTACTGATCACTACCTATGAAGCTTTCACTCCTCTCCATCACCTGCTAACAGGATATTCCTCATGAAAAAACTGTTATTTACACTAATCCCCAACATGCCAGAAATCACATGATAGAAATTCCTCCCAAAGACACAATCAGACAAACAGAACTCAAAAAGTGCTCCAGCCACTGATAATCTGAAAAGAGAAAAAACCAAAACCAAACAACATGAAACCCAACCCCAAAACAAACACCCCAACCCCTGTTCCAGCCAAGGAAACCGAATATGCTGCTCTCCAGGGGCCAAGTCACACAGCTCAGTGTGGTCAACAGCCAGGCACCAACCCAGCTCCAGCACAGGGCAGACATTCCCTGATCAGCCCCAGCCAGGCACCAACCCAGCTCCAGCACAGGGCAGACATTCCCTGATCAGCCCCAGCCAGGCACCAACCCAGCTCCAGCACAGGGCAGACATTCCCTGAGCAGCCCCAGCCAGGCAGTGCCCTGACCCTGCAGTGGCTCTGACACAGGCCACGCTTCACCCCAGAAATCTTTTCTCAGCTGCAGTCAGGCTTCTGCCATTCTGCTGCTGCAGCCTCCCCACGGGGTGATCAGGACCAGCCTTGCCATTTGATCCCTTTGGACTTACTTCACTTTTACCACCTTTTATTGAGTTCCGCCAAAACAAATGAAAACCCAATATCCTTTCCTCAGAAAGCAAACACGGGGCAGAGCAGGAGGAAGAGAAGAGCAGCAGATGAAAGTCACTCCAGCTCTCCTTGCCCAATCACTTGAAAGCAGCCAGCTATTTTTGGAGCCTCTGAACGTTCAGTCACTGGTACGCAAGACGAGCAGCGAACGTAAAGCAGAGCACATGACAAACCTGCACTGCTCGTACACCAGAGCCCTCTCTGCAGGGGAAACAACTCCTCCACCTGCAGCGTGGGCTGGCAGGAGCACCTGCTCTACCTGATGGCCTCAGACAGCTACAAACCCCGATTCCCTCAGGAAATGCAGACACCTGTAATCCCCACCGATACTACAGCTCCCAAAAACACCTCCACATCCTGGTGTTAGCAGGGAAGACTTTCATGGGACAGGTATGCACCCCACAAGAAGTGACAATGGCTTGCAGTGACAACTGGGTCCATCCCTTCTTGTTCTCCTGCAGCACTCGGGGGACCAAAGCATCAGTGACAGCAGTTTGGGGCACTGTGTATTAATTACAATTAAAACATTTATCATTTTCCAGGCAGTACTGTAGCACAACTTGGGCAAATCGACACATAAGAGCAACACTAGAATTTCACATGTGTACTGAGCATAAAAGATAGATGCACAGAACTCCAGAGCAGATGTAAACTCCACAGGAAAAACATTTCCATGTAAGCAATTTGACAGCACACTGACAATGTGTGGAAGTACCTGCAGCCTCAGCTACTTGAACATTGTGGCCAGTACCAGTGAGCGACTTAAGAGACAGAGGGGGACAGAAAGGAACCTCCCATCTTCTGGGTAGCTGCTGGAAGATGGCTGAAAGAACAAAACCAGAAGCAATCTCTGTCCCTGGTGTGTCTGCTGGGCAGGTGAGCGTGTGCAAGGCCAGGTGTGAGCAGAGCTGGGTGTGATCACCTGGAGCTCAGCCTGCACTGCTCCCTCCCCTGCCCCTCTCTCCCAGCTTTCCTCTCTAGTTCTTTCCTACTCTCTATTGTCTCTTTCCATTTTATGCAAGAAAAGATGCCCTGCGCTTTTCCCCTTCATTTAATGAGAACCAGCAATTTCTAAAATTTGAGCAAAAAGTCACCTACAACAGAAAGGAAAAACTCTGAAAATTCCTGATTGCCTTTTCCTGGAGGCACTCAGAAGCTGTCTGGACACAGTCCTGAGTGATGTGCTCAGAAGATCCCATTCAGCTGCAGGTTGGACTGGAGGAGCTCCAGCACTCCCTTCCAGTGAGGGCCATTCTGTGATTGCACACACAAAATGAACAGAAAAACAGAACAATTAGATGAGTGCTAATTACCACTGGATTTGAATAAACAGGCTCTGGGGGCAGGGGAAAGTGGCTCAGAACTCCTCAACTTCTACAATTAAACTCAGCGGCCAAAACCTGAGTGAAGGTCCTGGCAGCTGGCGGCTGTCACCTCCGCTGGGCAGTGTCTGGGGAAGCCACCAGCTGACACGAGGGTCACCTGTGGCCAGCTGAGGGAGGGAACTGCCCAACTGCTGCCCAGGGAGAAGGGGCAGTCACCTGTCACCTCTGTCACCAGGGGCTGGGGGCTGTCCCCACGCCGCCGTGCTGAGCTGTCACTGCCCAGGGCACATCCCCAGGGCCGCTGTGAGGTGACAGCAGCGCTGCCCCAAGAGGCTTCCAGAACGTCCCAGGTGCTTCCAGAGGGTTCCACAAAGGCCCCCCCAGCCCTGGCAGCAACAGTGGTGCCAGCTCAGCCTGTCTGCAGGGGCTGAGGAGGGGGGAGAGCAGAGGCACCATCGGATGGGAGCTGCCCCTGCTGTGACATCTGGGATGTCAGCCCCAGCTGGGAAAGCCCCAGGGACACAAAACCCTCCAGACAGGCTCAGCACTGCTGCTGCATCCCCTGTGCTGAACAGGGGCGAGGCTGTCACTTCACCAAGTGACACCCACAGCAAGTGCCTGCAGGACACTCAGCTGAGGGTGACACCATGCCCACCTCTGACCTGATCCCAGTAAAACAATAAATTCATCCCAAATTGGGCGCCAAGTAAAAGCTCATGTATCAAATATATCAAGCACTGGTTAAACGATTATTTTTTAAAGCAACCAAGAGAGCCTTATATCAATTATGTCAAGCCCCAGCTTTTGAAAAGCATTTAGAGATTCCCTGGGCCATGCAACAGTGCTCTCTATAAATACACCTTCATTTCAGCTACAGGCACAACCAGTGTCACAGGTAACGAAGCACCACTGGGTCAGATTTAGTCAATCTTGAACTGTGTACGTGCTATGCAGCCCAGATCAATGGCAATTCGATTGCTATTTCAGGAATATCTCTTCTTCCCACTTCATTTCTGTCCTCTGCTCCCTCCCACCTCATGGTGATGCTCTAATTATTCACACAACGTAAGCAGTGTTCAATTCATGCCAGCCCTTTCCTCCTTTAGCACTGACCTTGCCTTCTACATCACTCTCACAAAACTAATTAAGTGGAGAACAGTCTCACTTTACACTCTCTTCATGAAAAGAACTGAATTGTTACCTGCCTGAGGGTGCAATTCAAATTATTTTTGTCTTCATTTCACTCAGCAACATAATACAAATACTGAGCACGAAACCAAACCAGGCAATTCGAGGAAACCCTTCACCCAAAATACCACACACAAAAATAAAAGGATTATTTAAATAACATATATAACATGTCTCAGCTTGGTTTTCAACATGCATTTTCATGTGGGCTTGACCAAGACATGTTTTAGGAAAAGCAGGGAACTTTGTCAGGTCAAATGATGTAGTTGAGAAAAGAAAACCAGTTTGGGCTACACAAGCCCTAGAGCCAGGCTCAGCTAAGAGGGACAGGAGTGGCTAAGAAACCTTCAGTCCCACAGAGGAGATCTGAAACCACAAAATCTGAGAGCACACAGCCACCAAGAGGGCAGCTCCTCTCCAATACACAGAAACACAAATCCCTGCTCTGAGAAGACTCAGCTAGAGGTTGTCCAGGATGTGATGCTCGTCCTGTTTGAGTTACAAATGTTTTGTTTGGACACAGGACACCTCCAGATTCACAGAGGATTTTATAAAGCACGGATTCACTGCTTGCAGGAGATGGAGGAACAGGACTTGCCCTGTCTTCACTCCCAAGGAAGTGGTTCCTACAGCTGTGGAGCTGTGCCTCCTTCAGCACACCAGAGCACTGACACAGCGAGGGAGAGAGGCAGAGGATGAACACTCATCCAGCCAAGGCTACCCCACAGCACTCACCTCCCAAAGAACAGGGCAAGACCAGAGCCCTGCAGGAATCCCAGTCAATGGCACAAATACAGTGAATGACAAGTCCCCAGTGTCCTGTGGGTGGCCAGGGACCAGAGATGCCAGAAGCCTAAGCCGTGCAAATTCTCACACATCTGCTGGTGCTCCTCCCTCTGCAGGGCCCTGCAAGGCTCCGTGGGGCTGCTCCTCCTCCAGGCTGCATCTGCCTGCGAGTTTTTCCTTTGAAGATGAGATTTGGCATCTGCCAAGAAGCAACTGTTATTAAGTTTTCCTCTAGAAGCAAAGCAAAGCAGACTCTTACTACCTCCTGTATGACACGAGTTCTTGGCATGGCCAGCAGCCACACGAGAACCAACACTCCAGCAAACCCCGAGGGTGGAGCTCGTCCCTGAAAATCCTGCCTAGCTGTGGATCTCCTCAACACTGACAATCATCCAAGAGCATCAGCACCATTTGCTGGCATTCTGCTCTCAAGCCTGCTTTCACTTTTTAGCTGCTGACCTTTTATCAACATATGTGAGGGGCCACTGTCTTGGGATTGAGAGGGAAGGATGTTTCTTTTATAAAGAGTTGCTGTCATTTGTGGTTCCAAAGCCAGGCCCAGATAATGAGTCAGAACAGGAGGGAGTTACTGTAAATATTCCAAGCATGGGCACATTAACAACCACCCACCAATCACAGGCAGTGGCACAGGCAGACACAGAGAACTCCCACTGGTGTCACTGGGAGTTCTGAATGGAGCAGGACCTCAGCCAAGCCCTGAGCCTCTCCTGTGACCTGCAGCACAAATATCCAGGATGGGATGGTCACAGCCCCAGCTCTGGCTGGTGCTTTCCAGTGGGCAATGCAGGCATCTATTCAAAGTGAAATCTGGAAT
Source organism: Polioptila caerulea (assembly GCA_013397295.1). Taxonomy (NCBI): domain Eukaryota; kingdom Metazoa; phylum Chordata; class Aves; order Passeriformes; family Certhiidae; genus Polioptila; species Polioptila caerulea. The sequence continues at coordinate 135,818 of VYXF01011284.1, forward strand.
CTCAGAGATTTCCACTCTGAGGTGAACAGAGCAAAAGCTTTGTGTTTAATACTCACTCTTTGGTGTCATTCAGTCTCTGTAATACAAACCCAAGTTCTGGTGGATAAGTCAATAGCACCAACTGACCCCAAAATGACCCAACCTGCTGCTGGCAAATCTGCCTGAACAGATCCTCAAGCTCATATCCTAAACCGCAGCTGCTGCTGAAGTTCTGGGGCTTTTGGTCTGAAATGCAAAAGAACTGACACCCAAATTTCTGAGAAAGACAAGGAACTGCCCTGCCTGTGACCCGAGGTGGCCAAGCAGCACTGGAGGCAGAGAGCACAGTGCTCCCTTCCCCCTTCTCACTTGCTGCTAATTTTGATTCTGTGGACTCAGACCAAGACGTGGTCAGCTTACATGCTGCTCCTCTCCAGTCCCTGAAGTAACTTTCTTTCTCATGATTCAGTACTATAGAAATATAACTGTTGAAATCAGCTTCTTTATTTTTGTCAGCTTTTCTCCAGACCTTTCAATCATAAGCTGCATTATACTATATTCCCATAAAGCCAGGGAAAGCAGTAATAGATACCTCAAAATTCTGACTTCTATTTTTCCTGCCAAGTGATTTCTCTAAGTGCTTTGTTTTCTGCTGTCACTGAATAAGAATAGTACCTGTACTTCCAAAGTCTTCACTGTTACTGTCACTATTTCAATTCACTCTTCTCAGATTAGAAGCTTTCAGCTTCAAAAATGCTCCTATTTCGCTTTCTGCAGAAGAAAATACACTCTGCATTTTCTCACTGCTTATGGCTGAGGTTATCAGACTTCTGGACAAAAGCTATCCAGGTTCCTTGTGGTGACAGCATGGTGACAGGAAAAGATCCCTCTGCATCTGCTTTGATGGGGAAGTCAATAGCACATAATCCCCTTAGCAAAAAGAAAAACAAATGCAGATGAATCCATTCCTCAGATTCAGTTTGAGACTCAGCGCTCCAGCTCTTGACTGTGCTCAGAGGAGCCACACAAACTGCACAGCAGCCTCTGGAAAGAGCCTGGCTGTCACACCGGGCAGCACGAGCTCCCCAAGGCCCAGGTCGGCAGCACAGGGCTCTCAGCAGCCTCAGCTCCCTGCCCAAGGCCCAGCCTTCTCCTACTGCCCCACAGTAAAGAACTATTGAACTCAAAACAGGTTATGTGGGTACAGCCCCAAGGACTGCTGGGGACACTCAGTATGCACCCAAAGTGCAAGGCACAAACTCCTGGGGGAGTGCCCTGCCCTGGCACACCCAGGGCTCTGTGCACAGCAGCTCCATGGCAGGACAGGAGCCTGCCTGGTGGGAACTGCTCTGCTGGGCTGGGAAAGCACCCGGGGCACCTCCTGACTGCTCCCAACATCAGTGACACTGCTGGGCTGGGAATGCACCCAGGGCACCTCCTGACTGCTCCCAACATCAGTGACACTGCTGGGCTGGGAATGCACCCAGAGCATCCCCTGACTGCTCCCACCATCCGTGACACTGCTGGGAATGCA
>VYXF01011285.1:0-90999 GCA_013397295.1 Polioptila caerulea
CAGCTGTCATCTCATTCCTTACCTAATTTTTCAAAATTAAGCAAATGCAAATGCCCAGGTGAGGGGACCTGACCATTTTGAGAGGTCCCACAAATCAGCCCTGTGTCTGAGATTAGAAGTGAGAAGAGTTATTCATCCCACTTTAGGGAACTTGGAAGCTTCTTCCAAGGGATGATCAAGGTGGTTTTTTTTTTTTTATCACAGTTTCAGAGCTGGGTGCACCTTCTCTTCTCTGTGTGTTCTTCATCTCATTCTTTGGAACTAATGCCATGATTTGAGGGTCATAACTCCATCATATGCTTTCCTGAGGTACTGCAAGAAGAGTGAGCCCTGTGCACTTCTGTGCCATCCAGTCTCTATGGGATGCTGTTACAGAAACACCAGGGCAGAGGATTGATCAGATATGGATCAATGTAACTGCAAATGGTGTTCAGTTACTTCCAGTTTCACATGAACTTGAAAGATCAATCAGAAGGGAAGGTGTGCTGTAGATCAGCCAAGTAAGATGCACTTTATTTCATGAAATTTTGGAAAAAGTTGTATCTTGCCAAATAGCCTTTAGCAAACATTATGCACTTTACTTGCATCATTTGGAGACAAACGATGACAGCCAGCTCTCAATACACCTGTGTTAATAATTTTTAGTGGAATTTTTCATATTTGGAGACCAAGGGATATATCTTAACACATTGCCTGAAGTCAAGTGCCACTGAATATTTTCACAGCTCTTCTGAAAGCTATGTTGGCTCTTATTTCTGGGCTTTTCTTATGTCCAGAATTTTAAATTGGCTGGCTGTGCTTAATGTAACGAATACACTGAGAAAAGGAATTACCAGTGTATCCACACACATATACTGAAGAATTTTCCTGAAAATTTAAGTATTTTATCAAGTCCTTCTACATAAGCAATGATATTAAAAACTTAACTGGGATTAAGCAGTCATTGCAGGCAATAACTCTAAAAAAAGTGCAATTGTCTTCATTATGTGAGAAGGAAAGACATACATAAAGTTAGTTCTGCTACTTTGAAAATGTATGAGCTGTTGTTGCTAATTGCAGTGTTGAGATGTTACAAGATGCACAGGAGTCAATATCATGTGTTCCTATTTTCCAGTAATTCTCCTGTGTGATTATGGTTTAGGCTTTATTGTTAATTTGCCTTCTTGCAGATACCAAGAATAATTTTTCAATACATGTATTATATCTTCTAAATTTAGTAATATGCATATTATTATTAATTGTCATTTTTAATAACTTGGCATTCAGAAACAGATTTTCTTTCTGGTTTATGAAAAATTCTCTTGTCTCAATGCAACACATCATTGAGCTCAGTGCTAATAGCCTCTGGTTTGGCATAGTAGAAATTACTATCTCTGAGTTACTGAATGGGATTGCCGGGAGTTCCTTTGCCTGTATCTAGAACTACCTGCAAAGATGTTCAAACAAAAAAAAAATCTTAGTATTCTATGAGCCTTTAATACAAAGAGAATTCTTTTCTCCCAGCTATTTTTTGCTGAGTGATTCTCAGAATGCAGAGATAGTAATTTAAAAGAGGAATCATTTGACATCCTTGTTTTGTGTTTCAACTTTTTTTTAAAGATTTGGGATATAAACAAAGCAATTCGACTAAAATGTTGTGACAAATAAGTCAGTGCATCAAAGAGGTAAAATAGGAATAAAATATTCTAAGAGTTACAGAAGCAAAGAAGCATATCATGGAGGGGCTCTGAGCTCCATTTGCCATTAATTTATTGGCACAACTTTGTGAATATTCCATTATAGAAACAACCTAACCAGTTATCTGTGAAATCCTATGTGTCTGCCAATTGGTGATTTTCTTTTGGAACTGTCAGCACTTTTCACTGTACATAAGGCAACTTACTGCAAAGGATGAAAGAAAACACAAAATCAATAGCTAATTTTTTTTTTTAATGTTGAAAAGCACGTGTAAAAACAATCTATTGAAAAGGAGCACAAGTTAATTGAATCACATGAAAAACACTGTCATATATTGCTTTGGAAACAGTGCAGTATACTACTATTCTTTATTTCTAAAACAAAAGTCATGTTGCTCTTCTTATGCATTCCCTTTTGCTGCTCATGGAAAAAGTCAAATTACTGACATAGCACAAGTCAATAAAATCCCATTTAACATTTTTGTTCATCATGAACCTCTGCTACAGATATTTCCTTAGGTACTTTGATGACTTTTTTTCTGATATGCATCATTTATGAACATAACCAGAACATGTGGAACAGTTTGACTTTCTGATATCAAGGCACACTTTACCCTGCCTCCTCTAGTGATTGCTTTCCAGACCTAGATTCTACCTCCACTCATTACACCAGTAGTGCTGTCTTTCATTATTATTGAATAGCATATATTAAAAAATAAGAACTATATTTTTAAAATTCTTCATAACATGACCAGAAGAAATTAGTTGAATGTCATGAAACAAAGCCCCGGTCTTCAGTTGCAGTCTTTTCATCTCTCAGGTTTTTCAGCCAGCGTCCCATAACTTTGATCTTTTGTTTAAAACTACTAGCAATATGGTCATTTCAAACTCGGCTTTTATGCCTCTTATCCCACTTGTGATTGTCTTCTTTGGCACACAGACTGATAACTCTATGGTTGAAGAAGGAAAGTGGGATGAGCTGCAGGGTAATAATAGCTAGAAGCCGTTTCCTACAGTATGTGAAGAAAGATAAAACTGTTGCCTTACACTATGAATATAATTATTTTTGCAATTACTATCTCACAGCACTTGAATCTACCTATTCTTTCTCCAGAACAGAACAGTAACTTTGGCTTTCCCCAGTCTATTATTTTACCATGGACATTTTAAAAATTATGTTCAAAGTAGATGCAGTTCTGTGGGATGTATGTGTGTCATCTTTATCCATCATGACCACTCTTCACAGCTCTTATAATGATTGAATCAGATTTAATATGCATGTATCACACAAACACATATATGAGTCAATATTTGTATATGAAAATAAGTATAGCAAGAAATACATATTTCACACACACAATTATAAAACTCTTGCATTTTTCTCTGAAAGGAGTATTTGAACTATACTATTTTAGTTTTCAGTTTTCAGCAACACAGTGCCTTGCTGAATCTGCCAGTCCCTTGAGTTTCAAACTGAACAACCCCTGGCTCTACCAATAAATCTAGTTCTCACATATTTTTTTTCTTCCTCTCATCTCATACTCATCCTGTACCACATTCCATCTTTTCCCTTTTCTTCTTTTTTTCATAGTGTTTACATTCTAAAAAAGGTTTTGATGATCTTTTCTTTGCTAATATATCATGTTCACCAATGCAGTCAGAGTCAGAGCACAGGATTCTTCACATACTCTACCTTGCAAATCAAAATCCTCCAGTAAGGCATAAGGAAACTTTTTCAACAAAGAAGGTGTCAATTGTAAAAGCAGCTTTGTCAGAATCAAACCATGCTAAAAGAAACATTTTAGAAGCAGCAACAATTGGTCAACAGGGGAAGTAAAAATGTGTTTTGTTTTTTTTTTTTTTGTTTTGTTTTGAATTGTAGTTTTGGTAGCAATCATATCGAGCTCCTGTTGGTCTTTGGTCTTTTTTATTTTCTCNTGAATCATTTGTTTGATTTTAATTAAAAATGGTATCAGCACTTTAAGGTTTATGTTTGCTTGGAGGTTTTCTGTTTGTTTGTCTCTTTTTTTGCTTTGATATAATGCAAAACAAACAAAAAAAAGACATGAAAAATTTATTTCTGGGAAAATTTGGAGCAAAATTTTGAAATATTGGAATTTTCAGGTCAAAGAAAAATCTCTTTTTGAAGAAACACTGGTTTTATGTCACATTATAATCATGATATATTTTTATCTCCAGGGACACAGAGATCTATAGTTTGAACAGGTTTCTGTAGGAAGTTTGCCCAAAGGGCAGAGCCTGCGTTGGGTCACTGTCAAGTCTTAACTTCCCATCACTCAGCAGCTGACCCTCACTGCTCCCTGACAGGGATAGAGAAGAATGGCCAGGTATTTTAATAAGTTTTTTGAATGTCAGGAGGCATTTTTCTTAGTTGGCCTTTAGCAGTGATGGTTCCTAGTTCTTTTGCACAGAAGGGGCAGAAGTTCAGGGGAAAAATCACCATGGCAGGAACCAGCCATGTATATGCACTTCTAGCAGTAAGGAACATGAGACAGAACTCAAGGGAAGTTTTGACTTCTGTCCACTCTACCTATTTCTCCTAAGAATGATGGGCAGAGTTTAAACTCATCAGCTTAGTTTTGTCTGGAAAATTGTATAACATTTCCCACAACTGGAGGAACTTAATTTAGCTACCAAGTAAAGCCATCTCCAGTAGGCAGTACCTATCCTACTCAAGACTCAAAAAATTTAGAGATTTCCATACAGAGCTTGGAAATTATCTGTTACCTGGAGAAAAACCTGTAATACTGTGAAGTCTACAGTAAGCTCTGCTAAAAGATGTATTTCTACTGAAGATAGACTCATAATAGAGATATTTATTTTGTCTGATGAGGAGAACATTTTGTTTCTCCTGATTTTTGTCTAATATGCATATTCCAGTCTTGAATTTTGCCGTTGGAGCAAGCTTATCATTTCTACGATTATTTTTCTTTCCATTAATGTGAAAAATGTTTGAAGTCTGAGCAACTCTTTCATAAGAAAAAGCTTCATATCTCTGTGGAAACCCTCTTCAAAGCTTCATGTCACAGTGGGAAGAAAAGCCTTTTATAAAAGCTCGCATTGTATGAAGCAATTATCGTAATCTCTTAGCACTGAGTGGATGTATAATTTTTAAGATATCTATGTAAGTGAGCAGGGCTCTTCACTCTCCTCAGGCACTTTGTTTATTTAAAGTTTTTTCACTATTGTCTATGTTAGTATAAAAAGCAAATGTATCTCATTAAGCTACGAAATGTACATACTGCATGGTTAAAATAATTTTTTTTTTTTTTTACAATAGTCAATTCAGACTTAAGAAAACATTTTAATTAAAATTTATAATGGTTTGAGCCATTTTTTTAAGGATCAAGGCAGAGCTGGATAACAATATAGAATCCAACAGCAAGGAAAAATGCTTTAAGAAAAAAGTAAGGCAAATTATTTTGTGTACATATGCTTCTATGTACTGGAGCTATCTATGTAAGTGATACGGTTTCTGCAACAAAAGCACGTAAAAATATTGTTAAAAATAGACTTTTACTAGCTGTCTTGAAGTAACATGTTTAGAATTGTTTTAAAATGAGTTGTGAAAATGTTATGTTCAGAGACATATCTGAAGTATCACTTCGGCTAAACCACTTTTGAAAAATTTGAAAGATGGATCTACAAAGATGTAAAGTACTCAGTACAGAAAATATCATCTGCATCTAAAGTAATCGTGGTTTCATGGTTACCTATAAGCTTAAAATTTCAAGTTTCATCTACCAGTAAGGGACATTTTGAACTTAAACCAACTTAAAATTGAAACAATCTATTTATCAAGTCACATAAAATAATAAAAATATTTAAGAACAAAAACATCTTAACAAAGTTGTGAATTAGGGTAAACTCATTTTTCTCACAGAACTGTCTAGTGCTTACTATAAATTTTTTATTTATTGTCTCACTCTCAAAGAATATAAGACAGCTTCTTTCATGTTTAGACATTTTTACTCAGTTTTCAGTTTTCAAATGAATTTCCAAGAAGTTCTCAAATATTTTTTGCTCATAACTGCTCAGCTTTAAAAAATAACCTCAAAGGCATTTATCTGTACTTCAGTGTTATGCTTTTTGGTGGTATAACTTAAGAAATAAATACAGCAAAGGATGTGCTAGTAATAGTAGTAATAATAATAACTATTAATAGTAATAATAATAACAATAATAACAATAAATATTTTTACTGCAATTACTGGAATTTTCTTTGGGTTTCTCAAACTGTCACTCTTAAGACCCTTTGTTATTTGCTGACTCTTTTTTCTTTATCCACTCATTGCTCATTGATTAAAGGCACAGAGGTCATCAGAAATGTTCATGACTCATGCCATGTGACAGACAAATCACAGGAGACAAGTGAAGCAGGTATTTCAAGAACTGAAGCAACATTCACAACTTTTACCTTAAATAAGATAAAAAGAGCTATCCACAAGGCTCAGATTTTTTGGGGTTTTTTATGTGGGAGTACTTTTTACAGTAATGATTTAATTTAAAACTTCAGTTATTACTTCTTTTAAAGACAATATTTTCTTAATACTACAGTTTTGGGGGGTTTTACCATCAACCTAAACCCAGGCATGTTGAAACATGTTTCTTCTCTCTTCCAACCCCAAAATATATGTCTCTAAACTAACTGCACCATGACCTCTACCTAAGGAAATGCATTTCTTATTGTACTGTAAGCCTCAGGACCACAAGAATATTGGATTTCATTGATCTCTTGAATAAGGTTACTTCATGTCCAAGCAGTACTGTGATGAATTGATAAAGGAGTAATTTTCCCTACTCTAAACCTATTCCACTGTACATCTGCATTTTGGTTCCAAATATTGGCATTGGTATAATCATAGAATTTAATTAGAAATTAAAACTATCTTCAGAGCTAAAACTGACCAGATCTTAGACTTACTGTTATGTCACAACATTTTCTGAGTGCAGCTTTTAGTAGTTTTAATGCAACATTTTTCTATATTTGTTCTTGTCTGTGTGCAGTTTCTAGCTTTGTTATCAAAAGACACACTTAGTAAACATAATAACACAGGAATGGTGTCCTGCCATCATAAGCATCAATATTAGACAATTGTTTTCTTAAAGTGTACAAGCTCCACTAAAAGGTTGACAAGTGGTAGAGGGGTTTTGCGTGGATTTTTTTCCCCCTTACCTTTAGAAGTATGCTTCTCTCTTCTCTTCACAGGATTCAGATGCTTTTCATATTCATAAGGATAGTCCTAGTGGACATGCAGCTCCTTCTGCTCCCAGCTCTCTGCCTTCATCTCCTTGTAAAATATTCCAATCTTATTCTAAGCTGATTTTGTCTCTCAACTTTGCATCATCTGTGTTTCATTAGTATGATCCTGCTATTTGCATCGGTGTCATCAGTAGAAAGAGACTGCCCCTAAGTCTAAACCTCAAGGAATTCCACAGACAAGTCTATCCAGTAAAATCATTGTCCTCTCAGCAAATGTTTTTATACCCACTAATACTTGGGTTTTTTTCATAGAAATTGGCCTACATTGAATTTAATAGTGAATTCTTTTATACTAACTGAATCAAATATTTGTTAATGCTTAGTATTCAAATTATTTGAGTACTGAAATATTCCAAGATGTCCTGGAATGTTGTAATCCAAACTGCTGGGAAATCTCAGAATATTAGGTCTGTAAGCCCAAACTTAGACATAGAGACAGGGTTTGACATGAAACTTTGGGAAAGGCTTCCAAGTTTAGGTGCTGGAAGTAAGAATGTGGATTAATAACTTAAAGCAGAGTGTGTTAAGTAGAGGAAAGATTAGATTTAGAGCTTAAAAGTCATAGACAAAGCAAAAGTAGTTACAAAGGTTAACAAGAGGTTTTAAAATGTAATACTGTAAGGTTTAGGTGTTAAGAGGTGATTGGTTAAGAAAGTTCACACTGTAATAACACGAATCAGGTGAGTATTGGTTTAGTAACACAAATATCTAGTTGGCAGAATTTTATTGGCCCATAAAGCCTTAAATAGCCTGATAAGAAGAAATCTTGTGACTTCTTTGCCGTACTGCTAACATCTGCAAGAGGAATCCTTCCTCTCTTTGCCTCTTTAGAAGATAAGAAAAATAAACTGCACTTTCTCACAAAACTCGGGAGTCACGTCCATTTCTCTGTTTCAAGACGAAATCCCCGCACATGAAATGTAAGGTGTAAAATCATCATGTAAGAAATCATAAACTCACAATGGAAAATTTAGTGCTGCCAGAAGTGACAATTCACAAAATTAAAAGATTTTTATGAAAAATTCAGGGCCCCTACTCTTGTACATCATTTTAACCAGACAGACTATGTAGCCTTGATTTTTGCTCATTGTGTATTCTTTGTAAAATACACCAATATAACATTTGAGACAATTTAAGTAACACATCCAAGCACAGTCTCACACAGAAGCACACGCTTGCTCACTAATTAAACACAAAATTAAGTGGTTGTAAACTCATATAAAATTATATTAGCTGGAACTTATTAATAGACACTATCTTCACTCATGTTGATAATGTATTCCATGTTCATCTGCCAATTTTCTTATTGACAAAATACTTAAAATGGCCATAAAAGATCAAGAACAAGCTTTCTTCAAAAAGTCTATTAAATAGTCATGGGATGGATATCTATAGTCTACTTGCACCACTGAGCACAAAAACACAGTTGTTGCTTTTTCTCCTGAGGCAATTTCTAACCATAAGGCAGTCATTCAGAGAAATTGCATCCCCAGATCCTTAAGGCTAAGCATCTTTCTACTGTAGGAAATGAAATCTAATTACACTGGCAAATAAGCAGTCTTCTGAAATTGAATTCCATGTGACAGTAACATGTGATGACATTTAGAGGTGTTTATTTCTTCGGAGTTTGTTTGTATAGCAAGAACAGTCTAACCTGAACAGGAAAAATACCTTGTTCTAACTCCATCAGATTTTGTGTTGTCTAAACAGAAAGCCATTTAGGCCTTAAGGAAAATATTTTATTTCAGTAGAGGTGTTTATGGGAGCTTAGTAACAACATCTAAACTGGAATATGAGAGTTAACCTACCACTTAAAAAAAAAAAGACATGTAAAAGTTTTTAGTCTCTTGATTTGCAAACCCTTGCAAGTAGGGACCTAATACCAGAGATCTCCCAAATCTAAAAATCAAACATGTTTTATTTGAATAAGCTAGAACAGTGGGGAGAAAAACCTCTAGAAGTGACTATTTTTACATTGGTTGCCATTTAACCAGAGACACAAATACTTAATATGTGGTGCTAACACAGACACTACTTTTTATCTTGCCTTTTAAATAAAGCAGTGGCTTTGGGGAGCTATCTGCTAATGTTTAGTTTACTGAACACTGCCTTGCCATAGGTTTGAAATTAAAGAAGAAATTTCAAAGGCAGAACAATTATTCCAGTTGGAGAGCTTTAGAGATTTCACGGTTATTGCATTGAATTTAAGATATCCTTATTGCTCTAGAGGTAGGCTATATCCATACTTCAGATGGCACTGCAGCATCCTGGTAAACTTAGACAGTTTAAATTATCTAATTCAGGTACCAGGAGCAGCCAAACAGCAGCTGCACAGAGCTCTTGCAGCTGCACGAATGTGCACGAATTTACCTTTGCTGAGAAGGCCTGATAATTCCCTCCAGCTGAGCGCTGCGTTAGCATGGTTAGCCAACCTGCTTTTCCTAAGGGAAATACAGGGCAAAAGGAATCACTGAGGCTTGAAAGGTATGAGTATGGTGAAGGGTGAAGGGTCTCAGGCTTACCAGCAGTTACAGGTATCCAACAGTGTGTTGGTGTACAAAGCGTGTAACAACACGCAGTGCTTACTCTTCCTTTGCACCATGATATCATGGAAGAATACACGTGCTCTGCATCATTTCTGTCTTAAAAATTCACTATTCTGTTACAGCCTTAGTGTGGGTTTCATCTTTTTGATTTCATAAGAATGGCAGAAATAGGGCTGAAGCAATTTGTCTGTAGCAGTCTTTGATTACTTTGATATTTGCCACAGGAACTGTTCATCTGATTCTTAAAACTTTTTCAACATTAAAAGGACAAAATGCTTTCTCTGTCCAATAATATTTGTGTGACAGATGGTGTAAATGACCACAATATTGGTGTTAGAATAGTGTGAAATGATTGAAATGATATTGCTTGCTGCTTGATGTTTCACCAGCTGACAAGGAGGGATGACTAGCAATGATAAGTATGAGGAAAAAAAAAAAAATCACATCCAGATTTTTCTGATTTTTGGAAGTAAATTTTAAGAGTAGCTCCTCTTCACCTTTTTCTAAATGTCTTATTCTGATGTATCTCTTGCCAAAGCTCTTGATCTCTAAGGACATTTGCAAAGCAAATATCTTTCCATTGGAGGCAGATCTCACCATCTTAGTCATTCCTTCTCCTCAAGCAATCTATTATTTAAACTCTTCTATTCTTTGTGATACAGGCAGGTTGTCAGTGAATGTGTGTAGAATATATCACTCCATCTGGACACTTCCAGGTTTCTTAGTGTTTGGATTGCTAGGTGTTCTGGTCCAGCAAACATGTCAAGAATTCACTTGCCTGGAACAACAAGGTCTAAATGAAAGAAAATGTAACCTTTATCATCTATGATCTTCTGCCTACTACACACATCCTCACTCTCCCTGGAATTAGAATACAGCATAAAAAATATGCAGACTTCCAGCTTTAAGATGACAGGACTTTTCTTATCAGGTTAAGAAACCTTTTTCCTACTTCTATTTGCTCTGCATGTCTCTACTCATTATATCTTGATCAAATGCCCTTCCCACATAGTCCATGCCAGCTTGTTTGCTGCTCTAAGCTCAACTGTTTCTGGCCCCATGGAGACCCAGACTTATGATCTCTCAGGTAACTTTCTTCCCTAATTTCTATGAGATTCCATTTAACAAACTGTTGGTGTAAAGTCTAATGTCAGGTCTTCTCCTGGTTCCTGACCTAGCTTTTGTATTATATTTTTATATGAATTGTATAATATTTTCTTGTTTATTATTTCATTTAAAAGACACCATCTCTCTAAGGCATATCAAAGTCTACAACACATAAAGAACATGCAGGCAATAGAACTGGAGAGTTCCTTTTCATTCCAAAACAAAGATAGTGTAATACAAGATTATTCCTAATTACTGTCCTGTCAGTTGTAGAAACTTATTTTGTAAAATCAACTTTGATCAATAAAGCAACATTTGGCTTCTTTAAGCTTGAATCCAAGGTGAAACTTCTGTTTAACTATATTTTGCTTTCCATACAATGCAGAGGTCTGAGAATGTTTCGCAGTGATTTATGACAACTGCTTAGTCTGAAATGGAGCTATGAGTAAATCTGTATAAAACACCTGCAAAAAGAGTCAAGATACTTAGCAACACTGCAAGTTATGTTTTCAGAATCAGTTGGCAAAAGATGTCTGAGACATATTTTTATTCAACTAAAATTCTCACTCATTTTACATTCCATTTATTTAAAAAATCTTTTCTCTGAACAAGATTGGGGTTTGGTTGCTAACCATTCTGAATTTTGTATGACAGTTCAAACAACAGATTTGTCTTTTTAACCACATGATTAATATCTTTGAATGCTTTTACTACTTCTTTCTTGTTACAATAATAGCAAACTTCTGCAATTGGTCTTCAATTCTTCTTGCCTTTTAAGCTCTTCCTACTGTAAATAAGAAAGATCAGTTTCACTTCCGACTGCTTCACGATGACAGCTGTCACTGCTCTTTTTTTTCCTTTGTGTTTGGTTTTGGTCACTCTTCTCTCCCTTATGCTGACACTCAGCATTTGGAAATCATCACCACAATATCTTTCTACAAACCTCACAATCCACGAAACCTTCCTAAGGAACAGTGATAAAGATGAAAACGTGCAGCAAGAACTACCTGTCATATCCACTGCCCTGTAATTCACTTTGCTTTTTATTTATGGCCACAAATTATCCCTTGCACACCTATCTCATGTGAAAAACTCCAAGCAAAGAATACTGGGCACTTTTTTTGTCCTGCATTTGTGTAATACCTACAACAGTACCTACACAAAAGTGTCTTGCTGGAAAAAAATGAAAACAGAATTTTTATTCTGGTTTGAGATCTGGCAGAGTTACACAACGTAAACACTATTGTGTTACATATTCAGCCTTAAATCATGAACCCACTTTCACTCTGGTATGTTCCACTGCTTCAAAAGGACAGACACTCTATAAAATCTACCACTAAAATGGATTCTATCAAGGTGAAAAAAAATTTATATATTACTGATTATATTAGGCCAACTGTTGGAAATAACAATATTCCATTTAGAATTAAGAAAAAAGAAAAAATAAAAAATCATGCAAAAGGTTTCTGAAAAAGATTATATTTTGAAGCTTTATTTTTTAAACAATCCACATTTTTCATTTTAAATATTTGTACCATAGTGTAATTTTTTTAAAAGGACAATAGTTAATATAATCTAAAGTATGGAAATATTTTAGCATTTATTTTCTCAGATTCTGAGTACTATTTTTAGTCCTTTAGAAGGCAAAACAATGAAAAAAGTTTGGTCATCAGGAAAGGCTATCAAAAAGCAAACAAGGACCTCCGTGGCAGAGGAAGGAAAGATGTTCAAGTTCTCTTCCAGGAATAATGGTGCTGATGTTCACAAATTTGCTTTTCTATTTTGTCTCTGCTTAACCTTCACTCTCTCAAGAGGAATAACACTTGCCACTGACAAATTATTCAGATTGTGTCAAATGACACTAATCAAGTAATTTATTAGCATAAGTTTTCAACTGTTCCTCAGAACAACAGCACTAAATAGACAATTAATTCTCAGGTCATGCCATGGGTATTAATAGCAGCTGAAATGGAGAAGGACAGTTTAGCAGGAACAATTTGGTCAATTGGGTAAACAATATATATAATCTCAAGTAACTGATTTATTATTTATCTATCTAATATTCAGGTTGATCTATGCAGTCCATAGGGGGAAAAAAAAAAAAAAAGTTATTGTAAGGATCAGCAAGAAAATACTGCTCACTGCTCCAGGGAAAAGTGAGATTATGAAGATGAGATTTGCAATAATTTTGTTTTAAAAATAGAATAGTTAAATTATTATTTGAATCATAAAGAAGATTTTAATTTCCTTAGTGCAGTTTCACTTGGTTTCAGACTGATATTGTAGACAGATTTTCAGAAAGTCCATCTTCATTCCCTATCTGCAAATCGGTGTCAACAATTGGACACTGATAGCCCCCTTCAAAAATTGGCTTTATACTCTTACTATGTCATCTCTTTTGCAAGCTCTTTGTTCACAGCAGTCAGCTGCAAAAAGCCTTGAAAATCATTCCTTGGGAATGTCTAAAATAAAGATCAAAGCACTGTGCAGCATAACTTGAGCAAGCTGCCCCAAATGACACACAAAAAAAGAAATCTGCCAACAAAATTCCTAACATATATTTTTGGTCTGGAAAAAAAACTCAACTCATGATTTTGATCCTATTCATTTTCGTAATTACTGAAAAATCTGATTAAGAGTAGCCTTGAAAAAATATATGAGTTCTTCCACCATGGTTTATGCCATGAATTGTTGGTATCAGCTATTCAAAGAACAAGCTTGTCAATCTCATATTTGAAACTTCATAAAAAATATCATAAAACATGAAGTATAAGACCTTGCACACATCAAAATTTCCTCTTCTCACAAAAAAAAATTAAGTTTGGGTTTGGGTTAGTATTTGCCACAACTTTTGGAGGAACAAAACTATCACGTGAGATGAGCAATCTAAATTAATGCATCCATAACAAACAAGGCATGTTTTACCATCCACCATCTACTATCAGCAACATTTTAATTCAGAATTATTCGTATTTTTTTATTTCTATGTACATTGTTTCAGACAATAGCAGATCACATTTCCTAAAATATACCATTTTCTGCAGCTGTCTGAGCAAAGTATGCAATCAGACAAGTTTGTCACAGTTTCTATTGGCTCACATCCTTCCTGACTCATCTGGTTAAATCAAGTTTAAGTGATTAAATGGTAATGAGATAATCAGGAGTATAGCAAATGAGTGGATGTTCTGCTAATATATAAAGCTCTGGTCTTTTCATTTGCCCCTACTTGACAGAAATCAGGTTGAGAACAGCACTCCCAAGTGCTAAACAATTTTCACTCTACCTCAAAAAGAAGCAGCTAAGAAAAATGAACTAATTTGAAACAAAATTATGACAATAAAACAGAAATCTTAACTGTATGTGGATCATACCATGTAATACTATAGTTATTTAACAGTAAGAAATATCTGGCATTAATAAGCATGTATATTGTATTTTTATTACTATTATTTCTGTTTTACTGTTTAAAAATCCTCCAATACATCTATTCGTTTAAGGAAGGCTGCTGACAGCAAAGTGTGTTGGTTTTTTTCTTTTGTTAGAACATGTAGTGCCTAGCTATCTGTAAGGACCCTAGGTCAGCAAGCACACAGAGAGTTGCTACTGAGAGTGTCACTGAAACTTAGGTGCTTCTGTATTTGCTCAACTAATCCTTCAGGTTAAAAACAAACACCTTCCTGAAAAAAAATCTAGAGTTGCAAGGCTTCAGCCAAGATAAGCAGTGCAGCAACATCCAGCTGTCTGAGTATATTTGAAGCTCTGATCTCTGTGCTGATGTATATAATCTCTGTCAAAAATTGAGAACAGCAGCAGTGCTGTTCTCTGCCGTGATATCTTCATCCTGGCTGACAACTGTTTTTCTCCTCCTCCCAGGCTAGTAGGAAGATAGCTGCTGAGAAATGGTTGGGTTCATTCTGTTTCCATCAGGCTGAACATTTTTGTTATTTCTTCCTTTCCTCCACACATTACATCTTCTCACTAACTGCTGTTCTGCTTGCTCCCATGTTTCCACTGATACTATCATTGCCTGGAAGAAATCTGGAAAACCCAGGTGAGCAGCAGGCCAGATCTTAATTTATCACCTGTAGAGCTGCTGTGCATCTTATTCCTCACTCCTGGCATCCTTTTTTCAAACCAAGTACAATTTAATTATTGTTAATTGAAATTACTTTCAGTATATTTCACACCAAAATTTACCTACTACTGCGTTGATTAAACAGCTGAGCTATAATTTTCATTGTTGGAGCTGGCTTTGGAAGGACAGCTCTATCTGTGTATGGTGGCAACAGAGTCTGTGTTTTTTATATGTGTTTAAAATTCAGACAACATTTTGGTGTGCTATAATAACACTTTAGAAACACGTCTAATGTGATTACCTGGACATGTGCCATGAAGCTGCAGTCAGTTCTGTGTACGATGAAGCATTTTCTTCCTGTCTGCCCAGACAGGCATATTTGGGTATTGTAAAGGTATAGGTGCCCACAATTGGTGGGAATTAACAGACTATTCAGAAATCATTTTCCCTGGAGTCCCAAAAAAATATTCACAAGTCCTTGAAGATTGACCAAATATTAACCTGCAGGATGTGCACTACTGCACCATTCTCATTTCTCTGCATCACTGTAGGAAAAGGCAGGCAAATCAGATGTTGTCAAAACATAAATGATAAGAGACGGGATTTGATAAAGATTTGAAAAGAATTTGTAGCACTCTTTTCTCACACGGATGCATGAACTGAGTGGAAAGTGTGTGAGAGCAATAGCCTAAAATTAGGATAATTTTTTTCAGATGAGCTAGAAAAATGTCCACAATTCACTGAAACTGTCAGGGAAGCTTAAGTGGACACACTAGAAGGAATGATAGTTTATGTCTCATCCTTCAAAAATTTCAGAAATATTCCTTCTACTTTGAAATTTCATAGACTCCTGAAAGTATACATTATACATCCAGAATAAGGGGAAGAAAACCACTAGGGAATCAAGAGTCAATTCTTTAAATATTTCCCCTCTATTTTGGAATCAAAAAAGTAATGTCTATATAAAAAATAGTGTGGCCAGAAGGACCAGGAAATGGATCATCCCCCTGTGCTGGGCAATGGCAAGGTCATGCCTCAAGTGCTGCATTCAGTTTGGGCCCTTCAGTTGATAAAGGACATTGAGGTGCTGGAGTGGGTCCAGAGAAAAGCCACAAGGCTTGTGAAGGGTCTAGAACCCACATCTTATGAGGAACAAGGAGGGAATTGTTATGACCCATCCCCAGGAAGGCGAGGGTAAGCCAAGTTCTTGTTTATGGATCCTGTTGGGCAAATTGGAGTGAAACAATGATGAACGATCAGTGTTTGTAAACATAGATATATACAGGTTTTATTTTAGAACAATCTAGTTGCAATGAAGGGCAGAAATGTATCCATTTTGGTTATTATCTATGGTAACATAGCAATATGCAAGCATAAAAATATAACTTGAAAAAATGTATAAAGAAAAGATAAAGAAAAGATAAGAGTAGAAAGACACAAAATCACCACCCATGGATCTCACAANCTATGGTAACATAGCAATATGCAAGCATAAAAATATAACTTGAAAAAATGTATAAAGAAAAGATAAAGAAAAGAGTAGAAAGATCCACCCATGGATCTCACAACAAGACTTAGTTGTTGCAATTTAGTTGTCCACTGGTGGAAGTGATGGTCTTGGTCTGTCAGGAGCAGAGGAAGGAACCCCCAAAACACAAAGTCTGGCAAGTTAAAATGCACTCAGGCTAGATGGGAACACCCTGGAGACTCTCCTGTGTGGGGCAAGTTTTACACGGTCTCTTGCAAGAGGCACTTTTGGATCATGTGCAGTCCTTTGGTGGGACACTTCAGGAAAGGGTCTGGGCATCTCTGATGGTCTATGACACCCCCTTAGCTGCCTCTTACATCAGTGCAGTTGAGCCAGTTATGCCTCATCAGACCTTCCCTGGGGGAAGCAGCATGGGGCAGTTTTAGAACTCAGAGAGTTGTGTAAGGAAGGCAATTACCACTCCTAAAATCCCTCACTGCAGGAGTTGCCTCTTACTGGCCTCAAAGTCCAGTTTTTAGCCCCCAGTTGGTGATAGTTCACCCCTTCTGTCTTATGCAGACTAGCCATTACACACTCAAAAACTCATCTCCTCCCTCAGGGAAGCAAACCAAGTCTCAGCAAAGCATCCTGGCACCTCCTCAAATGGGCAAATGTTTTGAGTTGTCTAGAGAAGAGGAAGGTCAAGGGGAACCTCATTGCTCTCCACAGCCACATGAAAGGAGGTTGCTCTAGGTGGGGGCCATATCTTCAACCATGCCTGCAGTGAGAGGACCAGAGGAAATAACCTTAGTTGAGATGGGATATTCAGATTAGATATTTGAAAAAATAATTTTTTTAGGGTGCTCTGACAGTGGAATAGGTTGCCCAGGGAGGTGGTGGAGTCACCATCCCTGGAGGTGTTCAAGAGAGATCTGGATCTGGTCCTGGGTGATGCTATAGTGATTATGGGGCTTCAGTGATAGTGCTGGGTGGATAGTTGGATTGGATTATTCTGTGCTGTTTTTATTCATACATTTTTCAGAAACAAAAGTATATAGAAATATCCTTTAGAATATTGATGGAAATTTCTAGTGCCGAGTATTCATAACACTAATTTTTTGTTGATTCATATTCCACAAAGGTTCAGGATCTATGAAAGAATGTTCCCTTCTCCTGGTTTCAATACTTTTCCTAAATATTATTTTAATAGATATTTGAGGGATAGAAAGATGAATAATTGTATTCCTGAGGGAAATAAATGTACATAAAATTTGGCAAAGTCTACTACAACAAATTGCATATCACCTTTTTAGACATGTAGGACCGCACGCTTACACAAGGAGAATTTTAAAGTCATCCTTGAGAGGAAAATTCCAACTGTCAGCTTTTTTTATGACTTACTAAACAATTTAATCATAATATTTCATTATCCAAAAATAAAAAAAAAGCCCTAGGCTAATTTTTCTCTTTAACATGGCTTGGCGCTCAGGAGAGGTGTCTTCTGGAGGTGGTACATGAGGTCTTCACATGCAAGCAAGTAAATTTAAAACTCTGCAGTCCAAGGAATACCCCAGATTTTATCATCATTTTTCAATTAAAAAAATAGAAGGAGCATCACTGAGCTCAGATTTTTTAAAGAGTTATGAAATTTTACACATATTCCTGGGGATAGGTTGTGACTTAGGCACTTAGTAATGACTTCGACAGGTAAGAATTGTCTCTTTCAGTGCTGACTTGTGAATAAGAGAATGCATAAATCATTATGCTTCCTTCTTGGTTCATCTAGATAACTCAGTAGACCAGTACATGAAGTTCTGTGATGTGACACTCTATCAGTATCTGAGGTGCAACTCTCTAGTTTAGCCCATTCCAATAAAATTATGAAGGAAGCTTTTCCAGCTGCCAGGACTGCAGTTGAATCTAGCCTTTAGATATAAAATGAATAGGTTGATTAGGACTTGATCAATCACAGTCACTCACTTTACTCTAAAAACTTATTTAATGGAGTGGAGTAAAAATATTTAGCAAACAATATTTGGCAGTCCTTTAAAATAAATGGTAAAATTTTATTCTGCATGATCCAATGCAATACCATAATTCAAAATAAAAAGTCCTTATTCATTTTTTTTGTTAAAAGATTGAGACATTTAATGGTCATAAATCTACAAAAGAGATCTATGCCTTCAGTTTTAGAATGTGCAGTAATTAAGCTGACACATCCAAAGTGGATTTCTTGAGAATCTAGGATAAAAATGAAGAGAGTGAAGAAATTTTCCTTTTGGTTCTCATGTCTGCTCTGTGTAAAGTTTTATCCATTTTTCAATATACGTAAAGAACTTCCATTAAAGTTTCAGAAAATCTCTAATTTGTTGAGTCATCCTTATTCAGTCAAAATAACCAGGGACTATAGTCACACTTATAGAATCAACCTGTTGATTTTCCCCCCCTTTCCTTTGCTTGTTCCCAGTACTCAGTCTTATAATAAATGTAGAAACAATAAACTTAAAAAAAAAAAAAAACCTTCTAGAGTTTAATACCTCATGCAAGCACACAGGTATCTAATTACCTTTCCTTTTTTTTTTTCCTCATCATGCAAGTATTTGATCTCCAAAAACGTAGGGTTTGAGCTTCCATCCAGAACCTTAGCCTTAGTTTAATACTCTAAATCAAATTGTGAGTTCTAAGAAATAAAACCAAATCTTGTCTAAGCCAAACCCCTCTTTTTCCAAAGACAACCAGAACATACAGAGGGCATTTCATGTCACTGCGGTTTAGGTTTCTCACACTAGCAAGGCATTTTGGAGAGGGCATGAGAAGAGGAAGCAAGATAAGATACCTTCTCCACTCTCCCTCCCTTCACTGTTGCTGCCATATGGTACAGCTTTGTGCTGGTGTATGTACATCTTTCATTCTTTGCTTTCTCCCATGGGCAATCATCCTTCATCCATCACTGCACTGTGTTCAGCATGCTGCCAGTACAGCCTGCACCTCTCCAGGGGTGCATTCTGCTTCAGTTATGCAAACCCCAACATTATTGCTGATTTCTTACAGGTCAATATGTTTCCCTGTGCAATTTAGCTTCATTAGAGTTACTGTACAGCATGCACAAAAAGATCATTTCTCTTTTAAAGTGTCTCTGTGTAAAACATTACAAATTCAAATTAGGAGTTCATGGCTTAACAAGAGATAACCCTGGCCTTTCTCAATGTAAGGTCAGCAAAGATTTTCCTTTACTGGCAAAAAATATGGTCAGTGAATAATGATTTTAGAAATTATATTATTGTTAAAAGAACAGGGCAAATGGTTTCAGCATGTGCAGCAACCTTACTTTTAAATCCAAATGCCAAATTGAAAAATATGAAGTGTGCCAACATCAAAAGCATCAGCTCACTAGCTAATAAGATGAAAGCAGTGCAAAAACTCAGGGAAGCATTTTGAAAGTTACATGTCTAGAATAACAATAATTGTAATAATTATACAAATATTTCATATGCTAATAGCTCTATATGTACTTACAAATCTATATATTCACTTTTAAATACCATATATCTGTATGTAATAATCTCCCTTTATAGGAGGCATTTATATATTCACATATATATACATACACACACACATATGTATACTTTTCTATATGCCTGCATGTGTATATGTGCATGAAAGCTTTATTACATAAATATATCTGAGAGTTATTAATTTGAAACTGTGTACATTTTTGAGTTTTCTTTTCAAATACAATCCATAGAGCAGTGATAGGTGTGGCAAACAGGATATGCTGATTGCAGTTAAGCACAGACTGACCTTTTAGAGAAGCAACAGTGATTTGCATGTGGCAATCTCTGCTCTGTATTTTTCCCATTTCACTCTTCTTGTTTTCTCAGACTTGTTAAATTAGTAAATCACATTGTGGCTGATGTACTTAACAAGAGAGGTTGTTTAGAAATGTGTGGATCAGCACGTCCTGCTTGAACAGTATGTGATATCTTCAAAATCTCTTTCTTTCCTGCAGGGAAAGCAAAAGCTTCATCAGCTCTGCTGTGCCAAATGCATTCTCCTGCAAATGGTACTTCCCACAAAAAAAGATTAGTGAAAATCTTCACTCACAAAGAGCCACCCAAGTTCCACCTTGCTGCACCACAGTGGAAGGAAGCACAGACATCCATCTGCATGACAGCCCTATGCAGGGATCACTGGCAGAGCTACGATAGTGCTGAGGGCCAAGACATTGCACCACGATTGTGAAGTACATTCTGTGAGGAGGCAAACAAGAGACAAAGGGCCAGGGAGGTTTGGGGTCACTGAGTCCATGATTGCTTTGCCCAGGGGCTGGAAGCACAACATCAAAAAAGTCTCCAAGCTCCTCTGGGTGAGTAGACAGAAGTCTGGAGCTGAGCCCTGTATCCAGATCTATCAGTGAAACAATGCCAGTGAAAAATGTTTCATCCTCAAAACTGGCAAACAAATATTAAAAATACAATCCCACATTCACTTCTAGGTAACAGGGAAAATAAATACAGCTTTTTTTTTCAGACTCCATGTCTCAATTTTTGTAGGTTCTTTTCCCATGAATTTTAGTGCAGTTGCCTACTGCTGTCTTTAAAAGCCAACACTTAAAAGAAAAGAAAAAAAAACCCAAACTTTTAGCTGGGTCTCAGTCAGTCCTCTAGAATTAATGCTCTTCTGACAAAAGAAAATGTGGTCCTAGTACATGCGGTGAACTGCGGGGGAAAATATTCATAGTTAGATGTGTAAGTGGCTAATTTGCTGCTGCTGACACATGGTCAGACAGATACAGTGTCTAATGCCTAGCAATTAAATTACATTGAAAATGAAAGGAGGTTTGAAACTGAGTCCATGGTGTTTTAAAGTGTTCCAAAGAACACTTTAAAGTTTGAAATTTTAAGTACTGGAAGACTACTCTTATACTTTTCTAATCTAGTATCAATACTTTTAAAAAAAATCAATATTCAGTAGGCAGTGGGCAATTGGTAAAATAAGCACTCTATGGATTTAGTACTCATTCTACAGAAAATTGTGACATCTACACTGCTAGACAGAATGCAATAATAATTCAGTGTCAATTTCAGAGTTTTTATTCTGAAGTGCACTTTTTGGTAACAATATTTTATGTGAATCATTAATTCTTACACCTAAAATATATATCCTTGGGCTATAAAAAATATGGTACATCCTCATTCTTTAAAACTTGCAAAAAAAAAAAATCCCCATCCTGAAACTGATAATTTTGAAGCAGATATAAAGAATGACAGCACTAGTTGATTTCAGTAGCATGTGCTGCATTCTTCTATAAAGCTATTTAATACAAGTCTGCCTCCTATAAAGCTATTTAATGCAAGCCTGCCTCATGCTGGTTTCCATTTCCACTGATGTTCTCTATAGCTCATCTGCTCTAAAAAGAGTTGGATCTATTTTCAGGATATCCAGGGTAAATTGAAGGGATCAAATTGCTCTTGCCTGTCATGCACCAGGCTCAGCTCTTGGCAGTTGCTCAGTTTGGGTAGGTGGCTGCTGACCCCCAGCACCTGCAATATCCATGAGGGCTGCTCAGCAAGGCGGGACCTGCTGTTCACACGCTTTGCAACATCCACCAAAGCATCCACAATAATAGCCATGAATAGAAAAGTGAGAAATGTGCAATGTACAGGCCTATATTACCAATCAATACTTTAAGTGTTTTCTGACATTTTTGAAGCAATCAGAGAGAGAAGTTATTAAAAGCAAAACAAACCCACAATAGATTTTTGAGAAATTGGAGAGAGCTTTTCTATCATGAATGATTCCCCATTTTTTCTGCTTTATGTAACAATTCTTCAACACAAATTATGAGGGTTTTTTTGTAATTTATTGTTATCAACCACAGCTTCATCAGTTATAATGGAATTGCATTTGCCTGCAACAATTATGACCTTCTCTTTCTTTTCTACAAGTCTTGCTTCATGACTCAAAAAAATCTTGTTGAGCCTCTCTCTTTATCCTAATACAAAAGGCAGCAGTGTTGGATGGATTCAGTAACAAATACTCAAGAGGTTGAATATTCACTGTCAGAATTAAAATGCAGACTCTTCCTCTCTATCTAGGCAACACTGAAGTTGAGAATTGAAGAGATTCTAGGGGGAGGAGAGCTTATGAGTCTTATTTACAGAAGACAATTATTAAACTTCTAATTATTAAACTTCTACATCATGTGAGGATGGGCCTTGACCTGGTAAATTAATGAACCAGATTTCTACATGCTTAAAAATATGCCAGGGTATGGTTAGCAACCCTAAACTCCGAGAAGTAAGCAGGTATATATGGATTTTTTTCAGTGAAACTGTGTAGACAAACTATAGAAATATCTGAAGAGGGAATCCCAGTTGTTTTGATGGTTTGCAAAAATGGTGGGAAAAATAATTATGGTGTTTTTAACATGCTCTCAGAATATTCCCATATTCTTCCACAGGCATACTTTATCTGTTATGTCGTAGTTGCACTGAGAAATGCTGTGGGAAGATGAGGCCTTGAAGAGGCCTAAAGTTTTAGGCTAGTTCCACTTATCTTTCTCTTCACAATATATTTGAGTTTTAGACACAGTACTTTGTGATAGCAATTTGAGAACCAAGTAGTGTCAAAATCTTAAAGATTTAGGGATCACAATATGAAAAATAACAATGAATTATATTACAAGTCTATATTTGTTCATTTACCCACAGTACAAAACATGAAATTTGGAAATTCTTGCTTGAAATCATGTTATTGTTCCAGGTTTACAACTTCTCTCAGAATAATTAGTAAGTGCAGTTGTGAAGTTCATGGACCAGATTTTCTAAGATACTCAGATACTAAATATGCTGAGTATCTAGAAGGACTGACTTTAGGCATGTAAATGCTGCATAAAGTTTGAAGCCCTCAGTAATGACCTTTGACAATACAAACCTATGTGAAGATTACTTTGAATAGATGAACAAAAATGTCCATCTTCTTAATCAATGACTGCTGAACAGACTCATTCTGAGATGCAGAATAAAAGGCACCAATGAATGGAGAAATGAAGCAATTCAGATGAGCGAGCTGAAAAATTCCTGTATACTATTGAATGATAACTACTAATTTTTTGTGCAAGGCATGTTTCCTTGATTGTATGTGAAAAATGTATCTGTACATTCAAATAGAAAAGAAATAGGCAGAAACTACCTATCACAACCATGTAATAAACTAGGTTACTACTGTCCTAATACATCTATAGAGAAATAATTAAAACAATTTTAAGCAAATGGAAAAGTATAAGAGATAAATGCAAGTTGTGGCAAGATTGAACTCTAGTTTATACTGAGGTAGTTGATCCTGTTTTTAGGACCCCATAAATATATCACTATGAGACAAAAACTAGCTCATTTTACACCATCATGTTAGCACTATTCTGTATTGCATCCTTCTGTGGCTTCCATGAAGGCACATCCTCTCAAGCTATGTTGTCAAAAAGACAGAAATTCAGTTTGATCTCTTCCTACATGGAGTTTGTGGTGTTTCCCAAAGGAAAATACACATATCTTTTTGTAGCCTCCACTGGGACTTGCAGTTCAAGTTCTGTCCTACATCCCAGCACTGTCCTTGTGCCAGCATATCATGTATAGTCAGCTGCAACTTGTGCTTCATACCAAGGACACAACAGTACTTAATAGCCATTAAAAGTAATTAATGGTCTTAGAAGGTACATGTTTGGCAACCACTGCACATGACTCCTTAGAAGAGGTGTCTTTCTGTAAGCCATCTCACACATAAACCACAATCCCAGACATCAGAGCTATTGAACATACTTTTATGGCCACTTTGGTGTGATTGAAATTCCAGTCAGGGACTGTAATTTTTCCAGCAAGTTTTCCACTCAGAAAACCTTTGGTAAGACAGGCTGGTAGCTGCCTGGTTTGGATACTTTCCATAATGAAATATTTTCTGTACCCATCACTAGTAAACTCCAGGCTCTGTGAATCTATCCAGGATTATATTTCCTGTCCTCCCTGGTTCTAGTCATCAATTCCCACAGCATGCCAGACCTTAAGACAAATATTCTGTCTTTGTTACAGATCAATAATTAAGAATACACTTCCCATCTACTGTCCCCTCAATGCTCAGACAGATAGTGGCACAGAAACAGGAGCATGCCATTTGAGGTAGAATATAATTCCTGTGCACAGCAGACTTTCCCCTTACAATTTCAACTGCAGCATTTTTACCTTAGTTTGCAAAAACATAAATTAGATTGCAGTTCATTATTTTAACTAACACTGACAAACCAAGTTACAGAATTCATCTCCATCAACCTTCTGCAACCTTGAATTTCATAACACTGAGAGGTTCTGTTTTCTTTCTTTGCTTCATGTTTACAAGGTATTATTTTGTACTCTTTATGTAGTGGCAAAGGGCAATAGATACACTACTTAAAAAAAAATCATTCAATTTCTCTGTTTTCTTCACACTCATTGGCATCTTAGGCATATACATTCACAATGAACATGCACACCTGAGCATTTGTGGACTTCTCTTTTCTCAAGCAGAAAAAAATGAAGGAATATAAAAACAATAATAAGGAAAAGTATATAAACAAGTCAAACATATAATGATCATCTCCTAGCCCCTGGATATTAAATGGACTTCCTGACCTGGAACTAGAATTTTCTGACAAAATCAGACACAAAAACTTAGTCCAAACCTGTGCAAGTCAAAGATTCTCGAACACAGTCAAATGCTTAACAAGAAACCACGAATGCACAGCCCTAAACCTTAATGATAGTTCAAATCATAACTACATAGCCATAAAAAATACAAAGCATTTAATGAGTTAAACAAGCATCCCAGACCATAAAGATAGATTACATCCAAATTTGGAATTTTGTTAAACATTTGTATTCCTCCCAACACCTCTCAATAATCAGAACAGGCTATTTTGAATCATTAGCAAAACAAGAATCAACCATTAACGCTGATAAAAATCATAATAACTCCAATCAAGTTATTGAATTACAAAGTCAAAAAATAAAAGTGATAAGAGCATGGTTTCTGTCTGAATTAATTAAAGCTGTACCAGTTTGTATCAGAATATTGCTCAGGAGTAACTCTGCCATATGTCTATCCCTAGAGAGACACATATTATGACATATTTCTATAACTAAAGTGACCTGAGAAAAGTTCGCAACACAAATAGGCAGCATCAGCCTTAATCTGCTTTTAATTTACTTTACACACAGAAATGAGCTGGTGTGAAGACCAAAGTCATACTGAAATCAGTGTAAAAACAGTGGAAGCACGAAAAATAATCATGTCCTATTTTCAGCTCTTTGCCCTAGCTGCTCCTTCCTTTGCTGTGATTTGTTAAAGAGAACAAAACACTCATTAAGACAGATTTCAATTTGTTCTTGCCCTGTGCTGCAGGTCATCTTTTTGTTTTCCTTAGGTTGAAAGCCTCTTGGTGCTCCCCACCCCACTCACCCCATCTTGCACAGCAGGGATGACTCTCTCTACACTCTGGCCTTTGGCCTTTACCAACACATTGCAGCGGGCGTTTTGTCTAGGAGGAGCAGAGGAGTAATGCAGCTACACTAGCTGCTTTCATCTCAAATGGAAGAACAATACTGTGGGAAAGGGCCCATACATCTAGGATATAATGTCCTAGTGAAGTTCTTTATAATTAAAGAAAGATTCTTTCTACTGAGCAAGCAGCTAGAGCTTCACACTGTGCATTAGAAAGATGAACACAGGGGGCTCATGTCATCATTCAAAATTTTTTAAAGAAGTGTAAAGAAATTATTAAAGACTCCTTTTATCCACAAAACCAAACACCTGTAACCCATGCTAACAGTACTAAGCTCCTGTTCTCTTTTACAGGAGCTTAGCAGTGTTAGCATGGGTTACAGGTGTTAGCCAACTCCCTAAGAACAATCAAGAGTAATACCTGTGAAAACGTATTACTTTAAGTGACGGTACCCACAACCTGAATTCAAATAGTCTTTTTACTCACCCATTGCTAAAGTGAATCCATTAAATCACACAATCAGATCAAGGGGAAGAATGGCAAGAAAAGGAACAGAACAAGAGCTGTTTTTCAAAACTATAACCATTCAAAATTAGGGAGAAATGACATTGCAAAATGACTGGGTCCACTCCATTAGAGCATAATAATTTTTTTTTTACCTCTGCTCTATACTGGCCATTTTCAAATAAGAAGCTGCTTCTTAAACTCATAATAGGAATAATGATTTCAGTGAATAATGCTC
Organism: Polioptila caerulea; assembly: GCA_013397295.1. Classification (NCBI taxonomy): domain Eukaryota; kingdom Metazoa; phylum Chordata; class Aves; order Passeriformes; family Certhiidae; genus Polioptila; species Polioptila caerulea. Next base: position 26,428 of record VYXF01011285.1, read on the forward strand.
TTGAAAACCACTAGACTGAGAAGATTCGCTAGGTATGCCTATCTCCTTGATATATTTCGTGATCCCTAAAGTATCTCCATAACTTGGAGTACAGAAACAGAAAAATACTATACTACTATGCTGATACATTATTGTAATACAGAACGGGAGACTGTTCCCAGGGCTCTCCTGTGACTATATTTATGTCAGTTATAGTTTCTATATATACATCCACACTTGCAATGAATGGTCCAAAACACTATTTTGAAAACTGCATATTTTACGCCTGCAGGACTAATCCTTAACAATTTACAGTCATGTTCAGGACTAAACTCTTGGCCATTTTTCATCAACTGGGCACTATGTAGAATTTCAAATTTCTGGATCCCTAGAGAATCTTTGATTTTTTAAAAATGTATTTTACCTTCATAGAAGAGGAAAAAGAATATTGATCTTATCACACAGAAGACCATTATAAATAATACTGATGAAAGGTTTCTATTAATATTAATAATGGTAATCTATCTGCTTGACTAATGAGTAAAACATAGACTGAAGAGGTCAGAAGTTTAAAAAAAATGATAAGTTGCTCCAGGATCTGATCCAAACTCCCAGAAATATAGACAGAAATTTTCAGTGGGCTAACCTACAGTGAACAAGACAGAATGCAGAAGTCCTTTTGAGCCCAGCAAGAGACAGAGCTGTACAGAGTATTCCTGATATTCATTTGTACATGATATTAACTTTGCATGCAGAGGAATCTTAGTGAATTTTAAAAGGCTTTTGTGCTGTCTTCAATATTCCCAGATAAAAATTTGGGTGGGCGCCCTAGTTTTTCTGGCGGGTGCTGTGAAGGGGTGGAGCCTTGGGGGCATCACTAGCTCGTTATTCTGCACCACCCACACCATTGCTGGGCATGGTACTGGCAGGGGTGGAGCAGTGCAGTACAGTGCAGGCTGGACCATCCTGCTTGGTTGTTGGTCTGTCCCTGGTTTTCATTGCCTGGGGGAATGCCAGCTGCAGAAATGTCCACCATGTTGTCTTGTCTTGGGAAAACCGCGTGTCACTGCCAGGCTGCGGAATCACGCACCGTGTTGTCTTTGTCTAGGCAGCCGTATGGAACTCGTCAGGGTGCTGAGCACCTTTCACCCCCTCTTTTACATACTTATGTTATTAATATTGTTGCTGGTACCTCATCCCATTGATCGCTATCACAGACGGTTGTCTCAACCTTCATCTCTCTGCCTTCATCTCTCTCTCACTGGAGGAGGGCAGAGAGAAGAGGGAAGACTTCTTTGGAGTCTAATTCCCAGCTGATTTTAAACCACTACAGCAGAGCTGCAGGAAGGAAATCCTCTTCTGTGCAACTCAATGTGCTCTCACTGAAAAATTATACCCTGCACCAAATTAATTAGCACTTTCTAAAATATTTTTCATAAATATTAAATTCTTTTTCATGGGAGACCGTTGTATTTAACTTATGTCAATAACACACATTTTCTTCATTTTCACTATTTTACATTTAAACCCCAAACAAAAGGACACTTAACACTTTTCACATATTTGTATCTACCAAATAAATTTTAAATATTTCACTTATAAACTAAACATCCTAGGATTATGATTTTCCTTTTAAAATGGATTTGTGCAGCTATATGTTGATTATATCACTATTTTATGATCTCCTTTGGTTCATTTATAAATAAACTTATATTATATTTATAAATAAACTTATATTAAAGAATGTACAGCAGTTTGTCAATAGAGCATACTGTAATTATACAAAAGCTGTACTGATATTCCTTATTTTATGGCATCAGCCTCCACTGTGTTAACCAGAGCAGAACTCTGCCACTGTATCAAACTATAAACATACTCTCAAAGTGCTGTTTCACTGTGTGCTATTGCACATCCTCACTCTACTCATCCCTGACAACTCACTCTAAATTACTACTTTGCTGAAGCCGAACTCTCTTGAGTAAATCTTTTAACCTAATTTTCCCTCACTTTTCATATCTCACTCTGTAATTCCATGTTCAATCTATTTGTACTGCTGTCAGCCACTTATATGTATATATATACATTCCTAAATGTGCTTATATTAAACACATTTGTATCCTTTTGCAAACCATTAGGATAGGAAACAGAGTCTTTATCCCCTTAGACATCCTGCTATACCTCATCAGACTTCTCCCTGTGAACATGTTGCCTGTGCATTACCCATTTTTTAGTACTTCAGACACTGATTTCAGTCTCTAATTGTTCTAAAATTCAAACCAGACAGTTGAAATCTTTCAACAAAACTTTCATGGATTTGTATCAAGGCCTTTTTAAAAATGCAAATATACATAAAATAAATTCCATTAGTCTGCTAATTTTGTCATGCTGTGGAGAAGAAGGACTGACAGGAATTCTCAATGAAGTATTAATTGTATTTGTAGAGTTTAGGCCTTTTTTTCTCTTGTAATTGCTCAACTTCTGCATCTCCTGCCCTGACAGAAACACAAGACTACTTCTGCTAATACATTTTCTAGGATTATTACTGAAATGTGATGATTCTCTGTAAAGGATGCTACAAATCTACATTTCTACCCCTTACCTACCCTCATAAAAATTAAAAAAAAAAATGTTTAAAATATATTTGTCAAGAATACATAATTTTTGCTGAAAATTTTTGTAATAAAAGTACAAAAAAAAAAAAANGCTGAAAATTTTTGTACTAAAAGTACAAAAAAAAAAAAAAAAAGAAAAGAAAGGTTTGCATATGACTACTTAGGCAGAAGAAGAGAATATTATATACCAAAGGAGGTTTACCTTAGATATTGATGCATCAGTAATTGCTTTTTAAGGTCTCTGGATTTTAAAATTTCTTTTTATTTTTTAATTCAATTATATTTCTAAGCAGAAAACTGCAAAAATTCAGACCAATCATCATACTATGAATGTAAGTTGATTTCTAGTTCTTACACAAAAGAAGTGGGTTTTTTTGAAAATCACTTCTCATTTCTACCAAGAAGATCCACTTCTGCTCACTTAATTCTTGTCTTTGCTGATGATTTCTCAAACTAATAAAAGCTTAGAATAATAAACCCCAAAGATTTTAGGAAGTGGGTTGTAAAATTCTGGCTTCTGCTTTATTATTTCGCAAAATTAAAATATGCAGATGAAAATTGTCTCATATTGTATCTGAGGTATTTAGACACTTAAAATTATAATTTCTAATTTTGGATTTCAAAGAGGACATCACCAGAAACTGTTTTGAAAGATCAAATCTTCGTATATTACGACATTCCAGAAATAAATAAAATTAAAAATCAAAGAACTGAAAAAGAGACATAAAACTTCTATTAAAATTCATAGAAACTAAAAATTAAATAAAAACATCTAAGAGCAAATATTTAATTTATTGAAAGATTATTTAATTGTAACTACCTTATTGTGATGTATAGAATAACCCAGTATCCATTTTGACAGACGATGACATGACTTTACCCTGTGTTTGTAAAATGCCTTTCACAATGCAGTCTTAATCCTAAGATCACAAGGCAGTCATAAAAAGTAAGCTAAGCAGCATCACTGGCAGGAAAAACTGTTTTAAAATAGAATTCACACAAGCTAGAACCTTCAAAAAGGTATATGTAACATTGAACTTACCCACGTGCTTAAGCATTTTAAGGATCAGGGTCTATGCTAATGACAAAACTGGTAGGCAAAACATGCAGATGGGTAAGGTCAAGAAAGAGGAAAGAAAGAACAACAGTAACACAAAAATATGTTCCACACAGAATGTGTGAGCTGCTGCCTGCCAAGTGGTTAGCAGTAGGCAGTACTGTGTAGGCATCGTGGAGGAAGCCAGGCGTGCAGAAAGAGCATGAGCTAGAGGTCTGCTTGGCTTCTCACATTGGAGCTTCACAAGTACCACAAGGAAATATTTGCTCAAAGTCAGTCCTAATATCTCATAAGAGAAGAAACATCAGGATCATGCCTACTGATCCCATGCCTTCTAACTGCCTAATTCAGCTAAATAATCTAGCTGGACGAATTTACCTTTTCTATTTAAATACCTTAGGGACAGAGCAATGATTCAGCATAAGGAATATACCCAGCTGGAAGTTTCTTATATTACTTTATATAACATATTTTCCCAAAATTTATTTTATTCAAAATGAATAAGTGAATAAGCCAATAAAACCTGGGTTGCGTGTTTAAGCTTTTGTAGCTGAGAGCAGTGGGTTAACAAGAACAATATGATGTTTAACAAAGACAAGTACAAAGTCTTGCACCTGGGGGAAGGTAACCAAACAGCCCAGTACAGAATAGGATCTGTGTGGCTGGGGACCAGCCTTGCTGGGATGGCTCTTGGGGTCCTAGTGGACAACAAGCTGAACACGAGTCAGCGGTGCACTTCTGTATCAACAAAGGTAAGTCACATTCTGCATTCAATCTGCAGGAACATCACTAGCTGAGCTAGAGTCGTGATCATCCCGTTCTGCTCAGCACTTGTCAAGCTGCACCTGGAGAACTGTGTTCAATTCTGGTCCAAATAATTCAAGAGTGACATGGGGAAACCAGAGTGGCTCCACAGGAGGACCACGAATATGACCAAAGGATTGGAAGACCTGTCTTGTGAGGAAAGACTGAAGCTGATAGGTCTCTTCTCCAGGGAGAAGAGATGGCTTATAGGGAACTCATCACAGTATTCCATTACTTAAAACACAGCTACAGAGAGAGCAGAGGCTCTTCCTTCACAAAGAGTGACATGGAGAAGACCAGAAGCATAAAAAAGACACTAACTACCAACAACCATTCACTGGAATGGGATGTGGCAGTGTTCCCGTCAATAGAGTTTTTCGAGGTGCAATTGCACAACGTGCTAGATAATCTCATCTAGGCTCCCATTCTCATGAAAAATTGGATCAGATGATCTTCCAAGGTCCCTTCCAAAATGGTGTGTCCTGTGAATCTATGATATCTGTCACTATAAATTGTAATTGTGGTTTTATAGTCTTAATTTATAACAGGTTTTCCTCACTTTTAGATTTAAGAAGTCTTGGACTTTGATCTGCTGCTTCCATATGATTCTTTTACCAGTTTGAAGGAAAAGTCAATGTAGTTCTATTACTTGAGCAGATTTTATATTACTCCAAAGAATCATCTTATACAGTTGAAAAGGAAATTTACAAATCAACACTATTTTTATAAAATGCAGTTCTATTATGATATTCCACTACAAACCCACAACCACAAGAAATAAATGTATTTCCTTTGTATAAGAGCTTAAGTCAAGTTAATAATACCGTAAATTTAATAAATTTCCTATGATAGAAACAGTATCCTAAATCTGTAAATTAAGTTCCAACCAAATTAACCTGCCATTGTGTGTTTGAGAAAACTAAGTAGAGACCATAAGTGTTTTTTAATCTTGGTGAAACATGAGTTAAAACCCTTTCTTTTTAACTAAAAGAAATAATTCATTGACCTTGTGTGCAGAAGCAAATATTTAACTTTGAAGTATGTCTTTCATGTGTTGCACAGAGCACTGTTACTACAAAACACAGTTGGTTAAGCATATTCCCTACTAAATTATCTGATCTCATTTTCAAATTTTTGCAACTGTATCACACTAATATGTTGGACTGAGGTTTTGCATCCCAGATGTCAGCCTACTGAAAATTTATTTAGCATTGTTAGAGCTGTAAGGGAAAGTAAGACAAAAGAGAGGAATAAAGACTTAGTCCAGAATTTTTGTTTTTTAATGACTAGTTTAAATATGGGCGAAAACAAGGAAAATAAAATACTGTTGTGGAAGGCTATGTCTGTACTAATAAATCCAAAATGCTGTGGTTTCCATGCACAGGCAAAATCTCTGGGAAAATATGGTTTTAAACCTGACTTGGGAAAGAAAAGAAACAAAGTTGACAGTCTTCGCTTGATTGTCTTCCATTACAAAATTATTCCCTAAAGTCTATTCCTACTGCAAGTCTGGAAAGGCATTGTTTTTAATTTTTCTTTATATAATCTCATCATAGAAAGTACCCTGGGTAAAAGAAGAGAATCCACTTTTTTCATTTGTTTTTTTTTTTTTTTTTAGGAGTTATCTCTTTTAAAGATTCTAATTTGTGGTGCCTTACTTTCCCAGCACTATCAAATTATAAGCAGTATTCCAGGCAAGTAAATTTTCTCCTAAAAATCTTCTTCAATCCAAACTATACTTAACTATGACATAAATTCATTTTTCTAAGTAGGATGAGTCAAAAAATCTTGAAACATAAAGGTTAACTAAACACTTACTCTACAGCTTCCACTGTATATCCACATATTTTCCAGTTTCCCTTCCTTTCTCTGTTAACTGTACACAGCTATTAACCATGCATGGACAAATTTAATTACTGTATGTAATCAGTGTCACTCCATAACTTTGCCGCTAAACATTGTTAATGGATTTTTGTGGCAGTCGTTGCAAAAAACTCATGAAAGTTTAGCTTGCTAGGTTTGAAAATCTCTTCCTATGAAAGTATGACCATTCAGCTGCAGTGTCTTACTAAAGATTATAGATACTTAGCATCTTGCATGCATTGCTTTAAAATTATTTTTAATTTACCTATGTGCACACTGTGTGTGAGGCAATAAGCCTAGCATATCTAAGCTTCTCTGCAACACAAGATCCATCTCCTTTGATTATGACATTAAAAGGTTATTGCTGGATCTCAAAAGCAAGTTAAAATCCTTTCCTTAACAGCAGCAGCTCAATGCAAGATAGCTGACTGCCTGGAAAAAAAATAAAATTAAATTTAAATTCCTATAAAACTCACAAATTTTAAACCAAATAAATTAAATTCAAATATTTTGACAAAATACAAATGAAAGAAGGATCTCTAGGGTATTCAAAATAAGCATGGTTTAATTCCATGTTGGATTCAAACAAAGATCCCAACAGTAATATACCTCTGTGAAAGGGAAATGTTGAATTTCAAAATTTGAAGAAAAAAAAAGGTTGCAAGATGCTGTACTGATCTAGGTCTTCCTGGAAACCTTTGCCAACAGGGTGTCTATGGATCCCAGCTTTCTTTTTTGGAAACTATTAATACTTTCTGCCCTTTCTCAGGAGTCTGGCACTTCTGTGCTCATGTTGAGTGCAGAACTGTGAACTCAGCCAAATGGAGTCTCCATCTGCCCAGATCCATAGGAGCTGTGTTACTGTCCTTATCTCTGTAAAATCATGCAAAGTTTTCTCTATGTATTTTATTCTAATCATTGATTAATTTTCTTTACCTGTGTTTTTGACAGCTTTCACTCACTCCCTTCCTGATAAGAAAATGCAAGATGAATCAACACCATACCTGCTACCCAAGACTCTGGCCCAAATTAACTCATCACCACCTAACCGTGTTAGATCAGTGTAATGTACTTTATTTCCAGCATTTAACTTCTATTAACTTCTCATAATAATACAGTCATCATGTCAAGGATTACTGTCGCAAATGTTTTAAGCAATGCAGTTTTCTCCAGGTTCTTGGGAAATATTCTCTGTCATGAAAATAAATTACAGAAACATAGAATGGTTTTAGTTGAAAGGGAACTTTAAAGATCAGCTTGTCCAAATGCTGTAGTCAAGGACACCTTTCCCTAGATGAGAATGCTCCAAGCCCATCCAATCAGAGTGTTTTCAAGCAGGCTGTAACCAGGCAGCAGACATATTCATATTCAAAGACTGTGAGGAGTTTTCCTGCTTTTCATTGTAAGTGGAACTTTATTAACAATTTCCCTTCAAATGCATAAGAATTGTTTCTTTTGCTATGAGAATTCTTGACAGAACTGTTGTCATTTTTATTTACTCCTAGGAATACGATTGCATTCAGCCGAATCACTTGGTAAAATTTTGTTGTAAAATTCATTCTCTAGACATTCATTTCTATGAATGAATACACTATTCCCTGTTCATAAATTATAGAAGAGGTTTTTAAGAAAATGTAGACTTTGGAGTTAAAGGTCTGGGAGATGTTTATGCACAGAACAAATATAGCAAACAGATCTACATAGAAAGGTCTTTATAACCTCCTATATTAAGCTGGTAATGACTACTGGGATAATGAAATTTGGTTTTGCTTGAAGTTTTGCCTCCATATGTTTTATGTCCAGAAATTGTCTGAATGCAATGATGAAAAACACTTATGACCTATTTCCTTCTTTCTTTTTTAATATTTTAAACTGCAAGCCTATTACCAAAATATGTGGTCTGCATAATAAATATTCAAAAATACATTTATTTGCATTAACATTCAATAGGAGAATTACTCTCAAGCCAGAATACATTTAGGTGAGTACAGTAGTCCTTCCAAAACACTACATTTTCTAAAATCACACTCATCTGAATCCCACACAGAAGGCTATGCAGTCAGTCAGCTAAATTCCTGTGCTTTCTCTCTGCTGCCTTCCCTACAAGCAAGCTGGTCAGCAAGTGTAATGGTTTGACCTTGACTGCATCACCAAAGACGCTCTATTTTTCCATCCTTAGACTGGCATGGGAAAGAAAATAGAATGAAAGGCTCATGGGTAGAGACCAGTTCATGGAGAGATCATTCACCTGTTAAAATCATGGACAAAACAGATTTGGGGGAAATAATTTAGTTTAATACCAACTAAATCAGAGTATGGTAACAATAAATAAAATCAAATCTTAAAAACACCTTCTCCTCCTCCGCTTTCTTACAAGGCTCAACTTTATTCCTGATTTCATCTCCAACTTTCCCCCCACAAGCACATAGGAGGACAGGGAATGAGGGTTTTGATCTGTTCATCACATGTTGTCTCTACTGCTCGTTCCTTCTCAGGGTGGAGCACACCTCACACCCTGCTCCAGAATGGGGGTCCCTCCCGTAGGAGACAGCCCTCCAACAACCTCTCCAAAATGTGTCTTTCCCATGGCAGCTCTTGATGAACTGCTCCAGCACGGGTCCTTTCCACAGGGTGCAGTCTTTCAGGAAAAGGCTGCTCCAGAGTGTGTGTCCCCTGTGGAATCACAAATCCTACCAGCAAACCTGCTCCAGCATGAGCTAACTTCTTCACAGGGCCAGAGGATCTGCCAGGAGCCTGCTCCAGCACAGGCTTCCCATGGAATAGGAGCCTCTTTCAGACGTCTACCTATTCTGTCATGGGATCCTCCATGTACTGCAGGTGGATCTCCGCTCCTTGTGTTCTTCCATGGGCTACAGAAGCCCAGCTGCTTCACCATGGTCTGCACCACGGGCCTGCAGGGGAATCTGCTCTGATGCTTGGAGCACCTCCTGTCCTCCTCCTCGTCCACTGACCTTGGTGTTACAGAGCTGTTTCTCACACAGTCTTACTCCTCTCCCTCATGCAGTTGCAGGTGTGCAACAGTCTTCAGCTTTCTTAAAACCACATTATCCCAGAGGCAATACCACCATCACTGATGGGCTTGGCTTGGCCAGCAGTGGGTCTGTCTTGGAGCCAGCTGGCCTGTCATGGAGCCAGATGGCATTGGCTTTGTTGGACAGGCAGGAATTTTCTGGCAGCCTCTCACAGAAGCCATCCCTGCAGCCCCCCACTACCAAAACCATGGCAAGCAAACCCAGTGCAGGAAGAAAAGCAAGGAGATCAGAATTGTGCAGGTTTTTATCCTGCACAATTAATGAAAACAAAACCAGGAATCCAAGTTAAAAAAGTGGAGAGAGATAATGTTTCCAGAGAGCGATAGCAAACATTTAGCACATCCAAATGGTGAATTCCTTCAGAAAGGTCCTACTACAGCCTGTGTTAATTAGCTCCTGTCTAGTCTATTTTAGTGGATAGTGACTCTCTTCAGAAACATTGCCAGCTATGCTGGCACAGGTTTCATTAGACAAAGGGAGTCTGAGCACTGGGATCAGATTTCCGTCCATGTGTTAAATTTTATCCAGATAGGAGACAGCACTCAAACATTAAAAATCCCTTTTTAGTATCTCAGTATGCACATGAAAATCTTCTGTTTTCACTGCAAGAATGTAAAATCTAGCATTTTAAAATTTATTTTTTAAAGCAAATTTCACTTTTATTTTTTAAAGTAAAAAAATAAGCTTTAAAAAATAATAATTTCATAAATTAAAATTTAATTTCATAAAATAATGTGTTACCTATATATCAATGAAAAAACAGATTTGTTTGTGTCAAACTGATGCTTTCTTGCATTTTTCATTTTTTTTCCAATGCTGACTCTGGGTTCAAAGTATTTCCTGAGAGCAGCTGGGTCAGAAGCAGCTGTGGCAAGACATAGCTCAGCCTGTCACCTTGTGAGAAGAAGAGTGGGAGCAGAAGCAATTTCTATGTCATTCACTGGAAAGGAACTCTGACACTTCAGATGGAAACAAAGTAAAAAATGTGAGTGATGGTTTGCCACTTTCCTCTGCTGAGGTGCAACTCACTTACCTAAATCTGGTCTTATCAAGACACTCATGCTCAGGACTCCAGTCCTTTCGTTTTGCCAGAAAATATACAGAGCTTGTGTCAGACTTCTTGTCTGGTTGAACAGTCACACAGATGCTACATGCTTGCTGTGACTCCTAAAATGCAAAAGACAAAGGCAGACATACACAAGGAGAGCAAAATATTAACAGAGTACTTGTAAAATGAATAAATTAATAACCTTAAAAGGAGAAAATACTAAAGAAATATTAAAGTGAAGTTTTTAAGAATTACTGAGATCAGTTAATTTCTAAAAACATTCATTCTCTGCTTCCACTTCTGTGCAAGATCCACCAAGTCATATAAGCTATTGCTTCTACCTGCTTGAGTTTGTGGGGTTTTTCTTGTTTTTTCTACAGAAGTCACCACAGGGCGCTCAGAGACATGTGAAAACAGGGTTTTGTGTTTTAAAACGTCCTTCAAAATGCTACAATTAAAAATCTTCCTCATTCCCTACTTAGCCTTAACCATCTGTGCTCTGATGTTCATTTGTGTCTGCATCTGTAAGCTATTAATGGTACTATTAACAGCACTGCAAATTATGGGCTGAAGCAAGTGTTTAGAAAGTTCTAGCTACACTTTCTCTGGGCATTAGAAGGTAAAAGTATTCATTGCTATGATCCCTTAAATTCAGGTGTCTTTAAGATTTCAGGTGAGAGTATGTCATTTCCAATGTGCCTTAAGTATGCTGTTAAGTACAGCTGAGTGTGTGTGTCACTGATGTTCTTTAGTGCTTTACTGTTCTTGCATCATATTGACTACAAGGTGATAGTTCATTAAGTTAATAAATAAGGAAGAGAAAAACTGAATCAAAATCCCAAGATATACGTACAGAAAAAATCTTTTTCTAGAATGCACTGTCAGAGATCAAATCCACCACATGGTATATTCTAAAGGTCCCTGTTTCAATTAGTTGTGCTGACAATAAGTAATAAACCTGCTATCTGATATACAGAAAAAGAAAAGGAGAAAAGTATATTGGGAAGCTCTACAGAACTGACACCTCATATAAGCTATGACCAGGAGTTATCTACAATCAAGGAGGAAATAAGGAACACAAGGAGGTATGAAAACGTCATACAGGATTTTTTTACAGCACAAATATTAGCATTATTTCAGGAAAACAGCAAAAATATTGTCTCAGTTTTGATGGAGTAACAAAAGAATTAGACACATAAGTCTGCTAAACACCAGTTTAAAGGCTGAAGTTGAATGTCTAGACTCATGCCTTCTTTCTGGCAATGGCACAGTTCATACTTTTTCAGCATCAGAGTTCCCTGAAGATCAAGTAATGCTTCTGGGGACACCTTCTAACACCTCACTTTCAACAGATCCCATTTTGGCTTAAGTCCTATACCAAACTACAAATTTTTCCAGCTCTGTGACTGAAAGAGTTTACTGATTTATGTATTCACAGAGTGCTCATTTTCCTTTTTGCGCATCACTCAATGGTACCAGGCAAGGACAGGGTTGTATTCAGTCACCGCATCTGTAACACTCAATTTTCTCTTGCAGGAGACACTCATATTGGTTCACACTTTTGGAAAGAAACAATTTCATGAGGAGGATATACATTTAAATATGTAAAAAATAAATCCAGACAGCTTCCATTGTACCCAAATCAAGTGGTTACAAATGGTTTAGATATACCATTCAAGGTTGCCTCTTCTAGAGATGACCAGCAAATTCCTGTACATAACCTCAGAACTCCTCTGACCCCCATTTGTGTTCTCGCAAGTCCAAAAAAAAAATATTTTGTAGATGGATGTGTGTTCCCCTGTGATGATGAGTTTGCAAAGTGCAACACTGCCCTCAGACACTTCAGACCCACAGAGCCCAATCTGTCATCCTGCACCTTTCACAAACACTCGGGAACTCTCACAGAGCCTTTTTTGGACTTGCAAGAACATTACATAGGGCCAGAGGAGCTATGAAGCTAAACACAGGAATGAGTTGGTCACTTCTAGAAGCTGGCAACCTTGCTCTAATTGCACCAAAATAATGAATATAGCAGAGGGTAAGGGTATTTTACCAGTTACAGTCTTGCCTACAGTCTTGTGGGCAGTAGGCACTACAACAAACATTATTCAGATGGGCAGCTGGATTTTGTTTTGGAGAGTACAAGATAGTTTGCAGTAAAAGAAAAAAGAAAGACAGAAAAAGGGATTTTTTTCAGAAGAAAATGAATGTTGGAGCAATGTGGGCAGCTGAGGAATAGGGATCTGGGACCAAATAGAGAAGCCAAGTTATAAAACTTAGATATATTCTTAGCATTCTTACAACCCACCACCAGGTGATTACGGTATTCTGTGGGATAGAAGAAAAAAAAAATATATTTGATTCCAAAAGATGGAGGAGGCTGCAGATGCTATAGTTTCAAGGCAAGTTCCATAACCACTAGAAAAGGAGACAGAACTGTTTCATCTTAGAGTTACAGGGGGAAAAAAGGAAAAAAAAATATAACCAGGCCAAGCAACAGACTCATGTTGGATATTTGAAAGCAAAGTATACACGTGTATTTTCATGAGACAGTTAAGGTTAATGAAGCCCACGTGTTGCTTATGTTGAAGTTCTTATGTACATCAGTGAAATTACTGTTTCTTCTGACTACATCATGCAACTCCTTCTCCAGCCAGCTCTATACAAGCAGTGAGGCTTTGCTGCTTTTGTTGCCTTGCAGGACTGGGGGTCTTATTGTAATGACAAAGTAAGAAAGATTTTATTCTACTACAGCTGTCCATAGAAGCAAGAACTAGGAGACTGTTTCAGTCACAAGCAGTTAAAGAAACAGAGATTAATCAAATACACTAAGGTATTCCCTTCTTCGTGCCCATACAGAGACCATTTTGTTATAATCAACCAATAACAGCAAAATAATGGATCAAAACTATGTCTACCTGGCATTTTTCGCTAACTTGATATGAGAATTATATTATACACAATAAAAAATAATAAAATATTTATTATTGTTATAATAAAAAATAATGTGCATCCTAGACTGTAGAGCAGTTATCCTAGGGAAAATAAAATTTGTTTCATGCAATTTTTTGTACATTTAATTTAACTCATACCATATTTTGACCTTAAAACAAAGTGTGCTACTATGTACAAAAACATATATGAAGAAATACAAAATTACTTTGACAGGAAAAGGCTGGGTGACTATTATTATCTATGTTTTCCCTCTAAATTTAATAAAATATTTTATAGAATAACATATAGAACAATGACTATCATATCACATGAAAGTAATTTTCTCTCCAGCCTGCTGATTTTCTTTTTTTTTAATTAATGTGAATGCGAATTTTTACATGTGGGTCAGAAACTCCTTGGTCCCAAGAAGATAAACACTAAAATCACATAGACTTGTAAATGTTGTTTCTAATATTAAACAAGAAAAAAAAATAAATAAAGCTGTGTACTTCAATGAGATTATCCAAATCAAAAGTACTCAGGTATAAGAAGAGGTTATTCCATATCAAAGATCAAAGGAGAAGCAGAACTTAAACCTCCAGGAAAGAGAGTGTTGGCTTAAGTGATCAAGAAGTGTAAGTGATTCATTAAGTCTAATTGGGCTGCTGCTACTGCTCCTTGAGGGATTGTCTGAACAGCAGATTCAACTTGTCTGGAACCACACTACCACATCTATCTTGTAGGATCAGAATACAAATTACTCTCTATACATTAAGATCCTCATCAACACCACCTTGAGTTCTCAGTGGATTTTCAGCACTCAGTGTAGTATTTTGAAGGTATTATACTCCCTCAAAAAGAAGGCAGAAGAAGGTGATTATTTCCTTCTGACAACTGGAAAAGTTTCCAGAACCATTTAATTCAACAGACTTTCAATCAACTGTTTGCAGTCTGTTTTGCTTTGTATATTTATGTATACATTGCCATTCTGTGTAACATATGTATGCACACACACATACTGTGTATAAATACAAACTGTGTTTTCATGTTGTTTAACAAGAACCAATATGTCCTGCTCCACCCCAGAATTTCCACAGACTTTGGAAAAATTGACTGATAAAATTGATAAAATTGACCAGTGAATCCACTGACAAAAGTCAGTGGATTCGCTAGGATAAACCTTGAATTTTCATTGTTCCTAGATGCATTTCAGTACACTTCTTTTAGATTCCTTCAGATGAAACTGCTAATCTCTGCCTTAGGAGAGGTCACCCTCATCATAAAGATGAAGGCAAATCTGTGAGAAGCCTAGAGGGAGGGCTTTTAGAAAACCATTGTATTCATTCCATCTCTGAACATTTACAGATCTTTTTCTGTCACGACGGATTTTATTCTATCAGCAGCAAACTGCAGTCAGCATAGGGAGTGTTTTCTCCTATTTATGTCAGGGGACATGGCATTTCCAGGCTTTTTTCTAGCCCTGACAATAACACAAGAGGTCAGATGTCACCCTTAGGGAAATGCATTTTAAATTAAATAAACATACATTCCTGGATGCTTTTTTTGCCTTATTTTTTTAATAATGTCTAGGAAAAGAAAAGTCAAATCCAGTCTCTCTGGTTTGCTTTGTTTGTTAGGGTGCTCAGAGGTCTCGTTTGAAAAAAAGAAGTAAACATAATTCACAATGAGGATTTTAAAAATATTTATTTTCTTCAGCTCCTCTTTCTTTCTCACAGTGATTTGACAATAGTTTCCCTTGCTCCCTTTATTGATTGCTGAGATGTTCTTATCTATGTGGTCTCATTTCAAAAAACAGAAGCAGTTGAAGACATTTCTGGTTTCAAATATTTCTTTAGAAGGTAGTGCACCTGAAGTCCTTGTCCTTTCTCCTAAATCCCTGAGCTGTTCCTTATGACAGAGTGAACAGAAATCCATAAGGAAATACCCTCATGCCAAAAGCTGCAGCAGTTCGGCTCTATTTGTTTTCCTGTCCATAAAACCAGGGAAGCCCATTGAAAAAGGAAAAACCCCTAATTAGTAAATCTGCTAATTATAACTAAGTGAAAAGCTGATGCAGTTTTGGTGAAGAGAACCAGTAGATCACTCACTCTTGAAATGATTTTGATAGAAAATTTAATGTGGCCAAGGTAATGAAAATTAAGATTTAATCTGGAATGTTTTTGTAAGGAAAGAGGTAGAGCTGACATGGTGCAGCATGGATGAAATCAGTTATTTAGAGCAAAATTTTAGCCCTTCAGTGTTGGTCGGTTTCCTCTCAGTCTTAAATAAATCAAGTAGGCTGTAAAATTTGACTGAAAGTTTCCAGCAAGAGGTTTGATTTGGGTAATAAGCAAATGGATAGGAACTTGGCAAGGTGTGAATAGTACAAATTCTATAGAGGGAAAAAAGTAAGATAGTTTTCTTGCTGTTTTGTTGGGTTTTTTTGTGGGTTTTTTGTTTCGGTTGTGGTTTTGGGTTTTGGGTTTTTTTGGGTTTTTTTTTCTTTTTTTAGACGACTGGGACATTATTTATTACTTAGATTTTTTAGGATGGGTCAGACTGTTATTCTGGGTTAAGTGAATGGGACAAGTTAATCCTTAAGGTTGTGGATTATGCTGTAAAATAAGTTAATTTATTCGCAAATACAACAGAAAATATAATTTATTGCTTTCTATCCAATTTTATGGCATAAATCAATAAGGAATTAGAGATTGAGATATGATGTCTAGAATCAGTGATGTTGAACATTAATACAAAGGATAATCACATAAAAGAAAAAGATTCATTAAAATATTCTATTTTCTTTACTAAACCAGTGGAGAGGAATCTGTCTGCTTTGCAGAGAAGCTCCTTTTAGATACTTTTTTTCCTGTGGTCTGGAGGATTATGTATTTTTAAATATATTTGAGACCATTAAAAGGATAAACAGTGTAGCCTGACATTTATTCAATGGCTTCATTCATTTTCTGCAAAACTCCAATATTGTTATCAAGGTCTCATATTTGTGAATGAACATATGCAAAATAAACTTCTACAGAAGAGTATAAAATATGTCTCTTTCTATCTTGCCTTTGTTCTTTGAGTGCATCCTGGGGACATGTGAACACATTTATGTACAGTGAATAAGAATATATGCAAAATATCTGTTCTTCTTGGGTACTGTATTGGAGGTTCATGATCTTCCTAGTATCAAATGAGCTTTTTTCCATGTATCATATTCTCTGAGTTCTTTTCAGGGTTATTCATGGGTCTGTCTCTCCTTTCTGTACTTCTGCTTTCTATTGTGACAGATTTGGGCAATGTTTTTCAGTGGACAACTTTTTATGCAGTTACTGCATTTTGTCCCCTTCCCTGTTGATGGTACATGAGGATACACTGCTACAAAATATTTGTCTAGACTCAGAATGTAACACCTAAATATAACAGGACCATGTGAACTGATAATTTGTAAGAGAATGACAACTTTGCTTTTTATCCACGTGTAACCTCTGTAATGAAAAGATTATTAATTGAGGAACTAAAAGTCCAGGAGGCACTGGAGATAAAAAAACAAGTGACTTTATAAATCTCTGTGGCTGTGACTGCTGCAATAATCCTCCAGAACTGAACTGAGGTATCTTCTTCATTTACATGGGCTGGTTTAATGGAATGGGAATTGTTATGGCTGAGAGTGCCAAACTTAAGGAGGTTTGGAGGGCACCCCTCCAGGGAAAGAATAATATTGATGATTAAAATAGATTGTGATAGAAGATAGAAATTACTTTCTAAAAGATAGAGGCCCTTGGGCTAAGAGTAAGTGTGGTATTCAGCCATCAGTTTAATATCTGAAATATCTTTTTTTTTAAACCATATTCTCTTTGGCACGGAGTGGGTAAATGATTAATTAGATCTTTACCATCTCTAATTGCTCTTGTCCTGTGATTTATATACTCAAAAAAGTAGAAGAATGTCCTAGCATGAGGGACACAGAGAAAATGTGTGAGTAAAGAGGAAAGCTTGAAACCAAATGCCATGAGTTATACCAGTTTTCTCTGATGGAGTTTTGAAGCCTGAATGATCATCTAGCCTGACCTCTGTAATATTACAGGCCATAAAATTTCACTTTGTCATACCAGCTCTAAGCCCAATTGATCTTACTAAAGGGATTAAAATGTAGGAGTCAGATTTTCAATGATATTTAGGTCTTTAAAAGGTGGAGATAAAAATATCAGTACAAATTAGCTGTTTCTCATTGATTTCATGAAATGTTGGCATCCAGCTTTACACTGTGTCTAAAAACCTGAGCAGATCTCTCTCTGAGGATTTGGAATTACATTGAATGTCTGGTCACACACATGGCCATGTATACAAGTAGCAGTAGTTTACACTTTTTAAAATATAATTCAGTGGACAAGATAGAAAGGCTCTTGGTAAGAGGCATGTACATCCCCTTGACTGCACCATCTAATAAGTAGCTAACATTTCTTCATTGTTTGGATGGGGATTTATTTTTCTAACTCAAACTTCTCTCAGATGACTGCTAAAGCTAGTATCTAAACAACAGCCCTGAAAAGTGCTTTGATCTCATAATCCAATTTATCTATTAAAAAGCCTTATAAATGAGAGAGAGGGATCACAAGTATGTATTCTAAGAATTCTAAGTGCCATCTTTAATGACATTTTAACAGGGATTAATACAAACTTACTATTTATGGCCATGAAAAATTCTTCATATAGTGATTTGCTAATTAAATAACATTGAAAATAGTATATTATGTCCTGGAGAATATTAGCTTTACAGATGTTTTTGGTAGAAATTGTGAGGGAGTTCAGTAACAATCCCTAAATTAAGTTTTACCTTAGCTTTTCCCTTCTGTAAATTACATAATTTTCTTCTTTTTACTGCTGAACAGAAGGTAAGTAGGAGTAAAATTACAAAACACATAGAAGTATGTTATTATTTTTGCTGTGAAAAAAAATGTTGGAGAAGCAGAAAGAGCAACACTAAAAAGAAATACATTTCCTTCCACCCTCACTTGAACTTTCCCAGCATGCATTCCTCTACTACCCACCATCTCATAAAAAAGGTTAAGCCAGGTGTATGTTTCATTAAGTACTGAGAAATTTCTTAGTAAACTTTCTTCACTTTACAGTAGAATGTAATGTAAATGGGTACTTCAAACTGTCAGATACATTTGAGGGAAATTTGAATTTTAAAGTAAGTTTAAGTAAGTGTGCCAGGCAAACTATATTTCTCTAATAGGTAAACCAGGATGGAAGAGCAACAGGCATCATTCATTTCAACTTTAGCAGGGTTTTCAACATCCTCTCTCACAATGCTTCTGCATCCAAGATAGGACATTATCATCTGGATGAGCATATAAGATGTTAAAAAGAAAGGGTTGGGTGATCAGATCTAGAAGATCATGGGTACTGCGTTGTGTTCTACCAGCATGTCAGCAACAAAAGGGTAACTGCAGGAGGCTCTACTGGGTTAACATCTCTGTCAATGACCTGTAGGATAAAATTTATAGAGGGTACAGAGGACACCAAATTCAGTGGGAACCTATTGATACTCTTGAGAGAAGAGTCCCTATGGAGGGCAATGAGCCCTCTACAGAAGGGCCCCTTGCCCTCCCATGGAGAAGTCAGGCTGCTAGCCTGAGTCATTCCTAAGATAAGCAACTCACCTCAAGCTCAGGTAACCTGGTGGTCCAAAAAAAACCAGCAGGCTTTGCTTGTCTATGCAGATAGCCTGTAACCACCCCCTGTCTGTCCCTATAAAAACCCCAGCCTCTGACCCCAGGAGCTTTCTGCCTCTGGTTCCCTTCCCAGAGATGCTGACAATAAAGCTATCTCTGTGGAATTGCCATACTGACTCCTCTCTCATTCCTGTGTTGGCCTGGGGATTCCAGCATAGAGCTGAAAATCACAAGAGCTGAAATAACTACTCTGAGCTGATATAATTTGCTGGAATCCCACACAGCCAAGAAAGCATGGCTCTGCTCCTAGAAGATGTTCTCTTGTGAGATGCTTCTCTCTGGGGAGGATATAGGCCCTTGGGTAAAACTCCCATCCAGTTTTCCTGCTGTATCAGGTCCCTACCAGAGGGGCTGGAACAGGCTGAAAGAATGGTTAGATAGGAAACTTCTGATATTCAGCAAGGAAAAGTGCCAAGTGCTGCCCCTGGGACAGAGAAGGACCTGTAATGGCACAAGTTTTGGACAGACAGGCTGGGACCAGCCCTGAGGCAAAGTCCCTGGGACCTGATGGGCAGTGAGCTGGGTCCCAGACAGCAAGGTAGCCTAGAGCTTTGTGGGCTGTACGAACAGGAACATGGACAGTGATCATTCCCTCTACCCAGTGTTCATCAGACTACAGCTGAACTACTGTGTCCAGTTTTGGGACCTCCTGTGCAAGAAAGAAATCAAAAAACTGTAGCAAGTTCAGTAGGATGGGGGAGGTCAGAGCACTGGCCCTGCTAGGAGAAACTGAGGGACTATGACTAAACCTGAATGTGAATGTGACTTAACTTGAATACAAGGGAGCTCTCTGGACTCCCAACAATAGCTCCCCTTGTGCCTACTAGAAGATTTTCAGGCACACAGGCTGGGACAGTGATATTCAGTGGCATGAACTGAAACTAGAGATGTTCATATTGGATATGCGGAAAAAATTCCTGACTCTGAGGACAGCACTGGGACAGGCTGCTCAGACAAGCTCTGCAGTCTCCAGCTGATGGAGTTTTCAAAAGCCAACAGGGTAAAGCCCTGAGCAGCCAAATCCAACCTCAGAGTTGTTAGTGTAAGTTGTAGGTAAGTTGTAAACAGGAGATGGGAATAGAGACTTCTTGATGTCCTCTCTGAACCTGAATTGGTTTTGACTCTGAGAAACATTAGGCAATAATATCTCAGCTGCTCCTCAGACATCCTTAAATGTGTAACTATAAAGATCAATGTCTTAAATTGGTCTTTCA
The DNA here is from genome assembly GCA_013397295.1 of Polioptila caerulea. Taxonomy (NCBI): domain Eukaryota; kingdom Metazoa; phylum Chordata; class Aves; order Passeriformes; family Certhiidae; genus Polioptila; species Polioptila caerulea. Next base: position 46,733 of record VYXF01011285.1, read on the forward strand.
ACATTCAAACAAATAAAAAGACAAGAGGAGTCATTGGATCTCCAATTTCACAAGCTATTTTAGCTAAAAAGTCTGAGAACTGTAATGTACAAGCCTATTGAAGCCTGCCACCCTGATATCTGCCAGCCTGATATCTGCCAGGTCAGAGGGTCAGTCTGAAGGCCAAGAAACTCATGTCTTGAATAAAAATCTCCCTTGGCAGACATATCACAGCATTCCTCCAGTTACACTGAATTGGAAAGGTTAATTTTGCATCTCACCCACTGCAGTGGATGCTCCCATCTATTTGCAATTCAGTCAACCATTTCCTTCTTTATTAACTTTAATTATCATCGCTTACATTACCACAGAACTTTTGTTAGCATCATTTCTGAAAATGTTTCACATACACAGGACTGCAAATATCAGTTTGACCTGGATTCCCTTAGAGACCATTAATTTCCTGAGATATTTATCCTCCATCTCATTAAATAACATTTGTTTCAAACATAATTAGGCTGATTTAAATTGTATTACTTTTTACTTTTGCAAACAATGGATGTAAAAAATCTTTCTCTTTCTGAAGATCCATATCAGTGTGTGATTAACTACCTTCATCTGATAAATACCAGATGAACAATAATTTCTGATTCACTCAGAAGATGTTAAAAAAATCTGGAGTGTATAATGTTACCTACTTAATGTTGCCTAGTAGTAAATGGTATTTTAAATAGTGCAAATTTAATTTTTTGGTCTACTTGGCCAACCCAACTCAAGTACTTTTCAGGTAGTTAGACACAACTTAGTCACTAGTATCTCTTACCTAACTACTTTTATCTTATGTTCTTTTAGAGCAATGTGCACATAAGGAATTATCTTTGGTTAAGACAATGACTTTAAGAGAACCAACTGCAGCAAGCATAAGAAGTACATATTATTTTTACAGTCCTTATGCTTTATTGCTAATTTAATTAGCTCCCATTTACCCACAAACACAGCTTGATGGATATATCCTCTTCTTTATTATGTCAATTAGCACCCTGCAACATGGTGCTTCCTAAAATTATCTCATCTGTTGCAGATGACAATGCTTCTCAGTGGTCATATTCAGCAATATATAAGGCTCACTAGACCTGGTCTTTGGCAGCTCTTCCCAACTTCTACTTCCCTGAGGCTAAGGATGAGACTGTGATAATTAACAGGACCCTGAAAATTCCCCACTCTGTAGGTGAAGAAGAGACAAACAGCTCTGAAAGCAATTCTCCAGAAATCGTAGTTTTTTCTGTAAGTATTGGAAAGGCCAACACACTGAAATGCATATTTTTCTTTTGTTTGGAGAGGCACTTGCAAACAAGCATTGGGAAAAAAAGACCTGTTGGTCTTTGCTGAAAGCAGAAAAAGCATGGTCAGTTTCACTGCTGTTAACTTTCAGAATCTCATTGTTCAGAGAGACCTAGCACCACTAGTAACATCCAGGAGACGCATATCTAGATTACTGAAAAAATCCACACTTTCACAGTAAACATCTAGTGCTGATCCTGACAATTCCTACTTACTTTTATAATGAGAAATTACAACCTGTCCAGTGTATATCTAAACCTAAATTTTACTGTAGCTATGGATATTAATTTACAACAAAATGTGCACGAAAATACAACCTTTTGTCTCCATTTCTATTCTGACAGAACCACTTCACAATAATGTGGAGTGAGTTGTTCACCGTAGAATTCACGCAAACAATATATGATTCACACAATCACATATATTTGCTCTTAGTCATGACTACATTATTTCATCTCACAACTGGTGACAAACTGGAGGCATTTTTACCCTTTTCTTGTAGCAAATAAGAAAACTTTCAAATTAAGCCAAATGTTCCCTTTTCAGCACAGCTTTCAGTGTCCCAGCTAGTCACACAGAAGAGCTCCCTTTTGCCCATACACAGCCTCCTCCAACTGCAGCAGGATGTCTGCACTCAGAACTGGAATATAAATTTGAAAGGCACAAGAGATACCAGCCTCTTTCATGACACCTTCTCTGGGATAGCACAGATTAAATATTCCTAAAACTAAACCAATAAATCCCCCAGGACTCCTAAATTTGAAGTTCTATGAGCCTCTGGACTGTAGCAGAATTGACTCAACTTTCTTTGCAGACAGTTTCCCCATCACAGAATCCTTTCTGTACAGACCTCGGTGTCTGAATGAAACATATCCACATGCACCAGTTGAAAACATTTTACATAAAATGTAAAAAAATAATACAGGCTTATATGAGGTCCTACAAAATGTTGAGAATTTTTTGAAACAGGAATCACTAGCAATAAGTTACCTGACTGACACTTGAAGGAGAATTCAATAGAAGATATTTGGTGAATTTTCTGTAAAATCTTTTCTGTAATGTTTGGTGTGAACAGAATGTATACAGAAAACTTTCTAACAGTAGATGAAACAAAGACACCATGTAATCGAACTGAGAATTAGTGTTCTCAGGAAATCAATGCCTTCCTGATTAATTAGCATACAGCTGCTAATCACCCTCTAAATCGTTGTTACAACTAGACATAACTCTGCCAATACACTTCACTAGAAATTACTTAATTGCCTGCTCACTTTAAATTCCCTGTAAAAAGAAGGTGATCAAAAACAGTAATAAAAAAGACAGGCCTAAACCAGAAAATCTCAGTTTGATTTGGGGGCTGAGTTTCTTCTCTAGCCTAGGGAAATAGGAGCTGAACAAAGGCAATAATTCAGTTTAAGAGTACTTAGATTTTCACCAGATATAGTAAAAGCCTATTTTTACTTCTGTCATGATAGGCTTCTTTAAATCTAATTTAAAAAAATGAAATTCTAATATATAGAAATATTTATAAAACATAAAGAGAGATAAAATTCTAATTATGTTTAATATCGCCACCTTCCCTTCCTCTGCTCCCTGATTGCTGTAAGGAAACATATGAATCCACTAATATATTTAAATCTAAGCTATCACACAGGAACCTTAGAAAGCAATTGAGTGTTTTCCACTGAAATTCCTATTAAGGATATTGTCAAAGCCAAACAAATATAAAAAAAATATTGGAAACACTTGGTGTTATATTGCATCAGACTTCTTTATCAAGCTTTACCTACTAATAAAGTATAATTTTATTTATGCAGGAATTTCCATCTGAGAAACAGGAAAATGAAGAGAGAGGAATTGAACTTAGTTGAACTTAACCCTTCCTTTCCAACAAAAAATTTTAATAGAGTGTTAATGGGGCAGAGAAATATAGCAAGCCTGCTCCAACAGATAAGCATTATAGAGAAAAAAAATATTACATCAGATATGGTGTGAGCTTAAGGATCAGAGAGAAGTCTTGTAAGTCTAGCCAGAAATAATGTTAGAAAGTATTAGATGGGGTTCCCCTTGACTATATACTAGTTTTATGCGTTTCCCCTTTGTGAGAATCAGTGCCATCCAAACGGAACATTAAAAGCTCACTGGTGCTTCAGGGGCTTCTTCTAGCTTTACTGTTTTTGGCCCTATATCCATCCATAACCAGGCCTGAAAAAAACCATCCAGCAAACACAAAAATAAACGAATTTCTTCATCTAATGCAAATTAACTGAAATGTGCCCATTTTAAAGTAATTTCAATACAATCGCAAATAGCTTATAATACTAAAAGCATTTTACCTCATTTCCTGAGAGTTTTGGTTTGGTTTTTTTTGTTTGTTTGTTTTTTGGCTTTTTTTTAACTACAGCAATAATTTGGGTAGAATAAGGTGTGAATATTAAGTGTAATAGCTGTCCTTGAATAAAACTAGATGGCTACATTTCTTAAAAAGCATAAAAAATGCACAAAAACATACATTGTTAAAAAAAGCTTCCTTCTGTTTACTGGTTATTTTATCAGTGTTCTGTCTGAACCAAAACCAGAAACTTTTTAGCCTAAACAGTTAAGATGATTTTAATCTAGCTTCCTTAGAGCATGTCTTAAAAATGAAGCTAATCTGTGTTATGTATTCAAGTACCTTCTGTGTCACATCTGTGTATAGCAACATCCTAAATCATAGAATCGTTTAGGTTGAGAAGGACCTCTAAGATCATCAAGTCCAACCATTAACCTAGTACTTATAAGTTCACTACTAAACCATGTCTCTGAGTGTCCCATCCACATATTTTAAATACTTTCAGGGATGGTGACTCAACCACTTTGCATTTTGATATATTTCTTCTTAACAAAGTACCAATGAAACTTAAAACAAAACTTCTAATTATTTGACCTAAAACAACAAATATTTCAGTTTTTTCCAAAAATCCAAACATTTTGGAACATTTACTTCATATCTGAAGTATCAACCAATTGAAACATTCAGTTGGAATATTATGTGTAGGGGCAATGTTAGAAAGAAGATGAGATCTTGTCATAACACATGGGAACTGGATAGTTTGTTACTTTGCAGCTTTTTGCATGCTTCATAACAATGGAGATTTACTATATGTTTTTTACATAGGACTCATAGGAATGTTAAGTGAATAAAAGAAAACTAAACAAGACAATAAGGTGTAGAACTACCATGAAAATTCCCCTAACAGTAATTAAATTTTCCCTTCTGAAATGGAAATGTTGTAATCTGGTATCTGTCCCCAGTTGATGTTCAATTAATCAAGAGAGGGCTATCCACCAACAAACTAAAGAAAAATAAAATTTGGGGGATTTTTGTTTGTCTGTTTCTCAAATGTTTTCCTCATGATTGGTCTTAGTACAGAAAAAACTTTGTTTTAAATGGAAAAGAAAACATAAATTTAATGTCAACTTCATAGAATCATAGAATGGTTTGGGTTGGAAGAGATCATCTAGTAGAGACAATCTTGTTTGAACTTCCCTGTAATGGACAGGGACACCTTTCACAAGGCCAGTTTTCTCAGAGCTCCAGCCAATCTGGCCTTGAACATTTCCAGGGACTTATTTATCTTTCAGGGTCCAAATAATGGAATGGTATCAAGATGACAGATTTCTTCTGTTTTCATCTGCTTCACTGAATTACTGGTTACATTGCAGTATCCTCATTTTCATTGTTACTGGAGTTCTGTACTCACTGTAACTCCTACTGTGCCAGTAGCCCTGAAGTTTCTGAATTTCTGGGTCTAGATGTTATCCCATCCCATTTTCTGACCCCATGCTTCTTTCTCTCTACTCATAAATAGTAGTAGCAGGCATATAACCTGGCACCTGGTGTGGCAGGTACTTGATCTAGACACCCCAAATGGCTGACTGCACATACCAGACTACATAAATAAAACATGAAAGATTCATATTCTGCTTTATTATTTTAGTATCTGCAAGTATCTACTTGGGAGAAACTCCTCTCCTTATTTTGTCTGATGCATATCTTGTGCAAAACAACCATACTTCTTAAGGAATTTATCACATAGATATCTGTTTTTGTCTTTTTGCAGTATATAGTTGTCCTAAGGGTCCCTTCTTTTCAAGTCTGTGTAAGAAGGAGTTGCAGCTATCTGTAGGTTCAAAGGAAAAAATATTTGGGATTTACGACACTAACAACCTAACCTGTCTTTCAATCTCCCTGCAGTTTACTTCAACAGATGTATTTTTCTTCAGTAAGGATTATAAAAATCTGTGGTAAAATCTATGTCTCATACTTCTACTATATAATCAAGAAAGAGCACTGAAACTACAATCCACGATGCAATACAGTAAAAATCAGATGTAAAATACTAGGCCAGTAATTCATTTTTCTTAATGTGCTTTCTTTTTCTCTTTCTGCCAAGGTTTATCACTGTTCATAATAGACAATTACAGGAAACTGAGATTTCAGTGTTTGTAAATTATGTAAAAGCCTTATTAGTTTAAAGATAAATAAAATGCCTAAAAAAGGGCTTGATCATAAGGTTCTTGAATAAAGGTATTTTAATATTTCTGTTAGTAGTAGAAAAATCCCAGATCAATGGCAATATTTCAATGTCTTACCTAAAACTACTGCTGAAAGCTAAAGGCTTGTGACTTCTACCTAATTTATTGCTGGACGTGGTAGAAATAATAGAAATATGTAATAAACAAGCAAGGTTAAAGCCAGGCTGACATTTACTGATTCCCTGTACTTGCTGGAAGACGAATGTTTTTGTCTAGACATTTGCCCTCTTTTGATATCATGACATGACAAGCATTTGTTGAGAACAAATATTTAAAGACAAAGTGCCAAGGCTAAGAGGCCACAAATACAGCTCCAGTTTTTACACATAAGTGTAGAAAGCATTTCATTCTTCAAAGAGGAAGGATGCTTATTGCAAAATAAATTTTAGTATGTTCTTTTCCTGTCTAAAATATGTTTCTCTAAATGCCTACAATTCATTTGTGAGCAAAGTAGTAGTGATAAACTTATGGCTTCATGCAAAAGAGTGAAAAATTCATGAAGAAAGACTGTAGCTTTTAAAGAATCATTTCATGCTCCTATTTTATATTATAAAAAGTAATGTTTAAACACACTCAATGCTGCCAGGCACTATTTTGTCATAAAATAATTTCAAATGTGCAGACAGAAATAGTGAGTTCAAATGTAATAGTCAAGACAAAAAAACTGCTTTCCCGTGTGTTCTGGTAACTGAGAGCAAAGCCGTGCCCAAAGATTTTTCTCTCATGTAAACCATAGTTTGAGGAGTAATTGCTATTAAAAAGACTCTGTAGTCTGCTTATCTTATTAATATTCATTACCATGAAGAAGCACAGGACACTCAGCACTGAGGATGTGTGTTTATATCATAAATAAAATCCTGCTAATTAGAAGTTTGTAAGACTAAAGCAATCCAATTAAATGCCTTATTTAATTAATGTATCTCTTCATTTTCTTCTTCATTTAGCTACATGTTTCTTTTGTTGTTTTATTATTATATCTCTGCCATGAATATGTGTTTACAGATTCATAGGATGGTTTGGGTTGGAGGGGACCTGAAAGTTCATCCCATTCCAACCCTGCTGCCATGGCAGGAACACCTTCCATTAGATCAGGCAGCTCTAAGTTCCATGAAACCTGGCCTACATTGTTTCTGGGGATTGGGCACACACAACTTCCTGGGCAACCTCTCCCAGTGCCTTGCCACCTCCATAGCCATGAAGTTCTTCTTGATATCTCATCTAAACCTATTCTCTTTCAGTTTAAAGACATCACACCTTGACCTGTCACTATATGCCCTTGTGAACCCTCTCCAGCTCTCCTGTAGGCCCTTGAGGTACTTCATGGAGGCCAAGGATTCAAAAGAGGAAATAGAAGTGGAGAATACAAAGTTTGAAGTTGTTCCTCTGGACGTCACAGGCGACTGTGTCATAAATTCACTTTCAGAAATCTTCAGGTGTTGTCTGAAAACTTGTCATCTTTCTGGTCCATTATTCCCATGACAAGAAAATTCTTTCAAGACAGGACTTTGCAAACATTTTCAGAAACAATTGTGGGGGTGGATTTTTTTAAATTTCATGTTTGCTGAAACCTTCCATGTTTAAATGGTTTTCCAGTTCTACATGTCTCTTTTTTCATAAATAAGAAACTCTGCCAAATCCTGTTAGGTTTGTACAAAATTGCTGAAAATATATACTTAATCTATTTCTTGCTGGTTGCTTGGTGCAGCTAATGTTGAGTTCACTGAAGAAAAAGAAATACTTTAAAATTATATTTTTGATACTCTATTTGATACCCTGATGTATAATCCTCTCATTAAAAGTAAATGAAGATACAAGCTCTTTCAAGCGTGAGGAGACCATTTTTCAGAACATCCTATTTGCATCTAAGGAAGAATACAATCCCTGTTCTGAAAGAGTGAGCAACCAAATGAATATCTACTTCTGGAAGAAAGATAATTTGCTTTAGTAAAGCTATAACAATCATACTGAAAATATTGCAAAGAATATGGGTATTGGAAAGCTGAGACACAATGAAATATCCAGTAAATTTTACCAGAGGTAACCTCTCTGACTGAATGCCCACATTTTAGCATCCTGCATTAAATGCCTTGTATTTTGGAAAACCACATATGAAAAAGAAGTAGAACACTGGAAAAATGCATTCAAAGAGGCAGCAGAGATGTTTGCAAAACCTCATCCTTGATATTTGCAGAGTAAATTCCAAACATTCTTGATGAAAGTTATCCAGAAACAGTCAAAATATTTAATAATAATTTAAAAAGACCCCTAAAATGGAAAATACTGAGGTGATTTGGTGATCCATTTTATTCTCTTATGAGAATTTTGAGATCTGCTGCCTCTTCTTGAAGCTGTTCTATGTTAGGGAGTCTGTCTCTGCTGAGGATACAGAGAGAGTTTCTCCAGGTTTCAGCACATCAGACCAGCTGTCCATGTGAAGCAGGATTAAGCAGACCAAAATACTGATTAGAGAGTTCCTCTCTCAAGTGGCAGCATGACCTATCCCTAGCCTAATAATCAGGAAAATTTTCCTTTTCAATCTAAAAATAATCAAGTAACATTGAAAAAAATTTTTCAGCATGGTGCTTAATTTACAAGCTCCTGAAAAAAATAAATAATAATAAGCCCTAGAGCTTTGAAAGCACTCCAAAATAATTATATTCATGTTTCCTATGATATATTAAACCCAGGATAAGATGTGAAGACTCAGCACAACAGTATACTGCAGAAAATAAAAAACTGCTCTGCTGACTGTTTGGTTCTGCAAGTTTAAATCATACTCCAGGGCCTTATGCATCAGATTGGGGAAAAATACAAAGTGTATATTTAGTGTTTTTCTCCTACACAAACCATTACTGTCCTTCCTCTTTTCCAACTAAATTCAGAAGTCCTGCTTTCTTCCCCCAAGGCAAAATTAAGGCCTTGGTTGAGCTAAAAATAATTCCTTCTAATTTAGCATTTTACCTCAGAGTAAGTACATTAAGGAGGAAACCTCTGAGTGGCTTTTGAAATGAGATAGACTGAATTGACAAGTTCTCTTCTAGGGTATCTGTCTCTTTCACTAAAGAAAATAAAATCATTTTGCTGACCTTTTCCCTCAGCTATAACCAAAATTACTGTAGAGTTAGTGTTCATTTAGTTTATAGCAATTCTGCCCCAAAATTCCTACTAAGCAATAATAGGATTTGTTTCTCAATTGCCAGTTTCTGTTTTGAAAATACACCCCCGTGTTCTCTGAATTCTCAGAACAAATTCAGATTGATTAGTTTCTCATTTTTCTCCTCTGGAAAAAAAAGATCTTGCTCTTTACCATTTTAAAGCATTTTGAGAGGTGGTTAAACTGCACCCACTCATTTGTTTGTTCAGATTTATAGAATTTTGCCCACTGAGGTCTTACATGCCTAACTGCAACCAGAAACTGACCTTTTGCAGGTCACGCCCTTAAAAGAAACTTCCAATTCAAGTTACTGCAAGAGGTTTATCTATTTACTTGTAGTTTTATAAGTATTAGTACCACAATAAATGATCTATAGGAATTTTTGTTTTAGATGCTCCATATATCAAAGAAGATAGTGGGTCTTTGAAAGAGAAAACTCCTAGAATTAAAAGTTTTCATGTAAGATAAAAAAGATGGTGAATACCCCGTCTTAAACAGACAGGATTTTTGCTTGGTGATTTTGAATGCTTATTAGGGAACACTTTATGGTATGAACATTAAGCAAATTGCTTTTCTTAATGCTGAAAGTTTTTATGCTTTAACTTTCAAGAGGCTTAGGTAGCTTTTTTCAGAAGAAAGGAAATGAATAACAGAATTAATGTTGTATTTCAGCTAGAAATATTTTTTTTTTTTTTAAATAGGAGGAGGAAGCTGAAAGAAAGAAACAAATATTATTTGAAAAGATAAATGTGCATTCTCCCTCCAGTGGATTTTTCAGCCAAAACAACTTTAGTCCAAGTGCTAAAACTTATTCTGCAGATGTAATAGCAGGGATACAAACACAACACTAATGGTGCATCCTTTTTTTGAAAGGTGTGATTTATTTGATAGATTTTCAAAGTATATATTGAACACATAACTTCACATGCAAATAAAGTTCATACTCCTTATATTAAATTCCTACACTTTAATCAGAGTTCCTTCAGGTGCCTCCTTCATGCTCTGGCTCTGTGAAATACTGAGCATTCTCTGTGTCCATGGAGGTCACTATTACTGCAAGTGGATGATGAGGAGTGTCCTGTGGGACTCTTCATTCCAAGACACACTGTTCAGATTTCTCTGTAACTCACTGGTGAGTATTTTGCGTCAGAGTAGGACATAACCTCTGCCCTCTTTTAGGTCTCTTCATTCTGATCTTTGATCTTCTGTTCACTATCCAGTGGTTTGCTAACCAATAATGATTTTGATGAGAGTGTCCCTTTGGATGTACCCGTTCTGTGGATCAAAGGTCTCATCCCTTACTCAGAGCTTTTTCTTTCCTTTTTCTTTTCAACAGACAGCTTATTTTTCTCTGACTAGTGGTTTTGCAGGGGATATTTCCTATATGAAATAATCCTGAATCAGCAACTGGCTACTTTTATCAAAAGTTATAGCAGACACCTCTCATCTCTGCACAGGAAGGACCTGTTCCTCTTTGTCTGCCATATTTTCCTTTTTTGTATTAGGTTCGACATTTCTAAAGTCTTATTACAGGCTATTACTTTGTGACTGTGAGCTGAGAAGAGTCCTTATTAAAATTAAAACACACAAACATATCTGTAAATGTAAACACAGACATTGTGAACATGGGAAAGCAGGAAATCATGTGATCAGATTTCTAAACTACTAAATCAAAGATAACATAGAAGGTGAAGAAGGAATATTAAGTCAGGAATAAATGAGATACACTGAATAGCTCCTAAATATTTCTAGTTTCTAATAAGGAGAGCTCAGGGTTGTTTTTTTCTTCTTCTAAATTAAAAGCCAACTTCTTTGGTCTCAGAAAAACATAAGAGTTGATAATTAGAATCCAACACTAGAAAATTTTGAAGTATAAAGGAAAGTACTTGGTCTTTCTCATTAGGTTTTATTAACAATACTCTGAGTTTGTGAAATTAGTGTAACAAGTTACAAATGATGCATGAAATTAAAAATCTCTGTTTATCCTATAGAGCTTTCATCCATGTCTGGCAATGCTCTTCTGGAATATATGCAGTAACAGGTTGCCAGTCTTAGCCAAAACACCTCCAAAATATGTGGTTTCTTAGTCCAAACAGAACCACTAAAATGTTGTAAGGTTTGGGATTTTTTCACACAAACTGTTGTTTTTAATTTGTTCAGGAGCAAGTATCTCAAATTCATTCCTTAAGTTTACCATAATTCTCTGTGACCTCATGAAACAGGCTCACCTCAGAAACCTGCATGCAGAGCACAAGCTGAAGGGCACTGGACAGGAGCAGATATCAGTCTCATACATCAGAAAAAAACCTGACAAACCAAAATATAATATTTATGACATACTGTCTCACTAGACCACACGCTAATCCCGTCCATAAATTCAGGCCTTACTAGGTCAACACTCAACAGAATGGTCCTGTGCCTCCTTCAGAGATGATTTGTGTACAGCTTCTGACAGGAAAGATACCCATAGGTCTTAAAGCAGCTCTTTCAGGGTAACCATGCCTTTTAAGAGATACAAGATCTCAACCATCCCAAATTCACCTGTGCTAAACTGAAATGATTTCTCCCTGTCTTATATATGCTTTCAGGCTCCTGTCATCCTGTGATTTGTGCACGTTACAGGTCTTTCCATGGCCCCATTTTCATGTAGGAGACTTTATACTTACTTTTCTCCCCCTCTTCTCATTGTTTCTTCTTTCTTTATTCTCCCTCCAGATATTTCTCACGAGCAAACTGAAAATTAGTAATGAAATATTTTTAATCCAGAAAATGGAAAGCCAACATTCTTTTAACTTTTTCTTTAAGGCTGTTAGGTTGCAGCCTCTTTCCAAATTGTTTCTGTGTTTGGAAAAGTTTTTAGCCATAGCTGAATGTCATCTTAGAGTAGAAGATAGCTTTCTGTTCAATCACAGTTAGAACAGGATAAAACAATGAGATCACAACATTATCTAAGTTATGCAGTTTTCAGAGAGCCAAATGATGCATAAAAAACTTAAATTTTCCTCACCATTACTCTTAACTATTGCTGCTTATTTCTAGTGCTTTCTTAGGCCTGAATTTGATAAACACATAAAGGTTTAGGCAACTGTTTCAGGTTTCAGTGCTGAATCTGACAGCCGTTTCCATCAAAAACTTCAGTAGTCTCCCACTTCTAATTAGTTTTGGGGTAGCAAAATAAATATAAATAAACCAATAAATACAAATCCAGTTTGAATAAATATATTTTTTGTTGTTCAATGATGAACAGTGAGAACCGTGCAATTAAAAGAACCTACTCATTTGCCTCTCAAACACAAAACTTCTTTTTCTTTTGTAAATTACTACATTTAGGAATATTGTCTTGGCTTCATCCTTGCTAAAATGATATTTAAGCATTATTTTCATTACACTATAGCTTCCATTTCATTATAACTACAATTATTAAGATTTTTCATTTTATTTTAGCAATAGTTTTGATAAATTTGTAAAAAAAATAGTTATTTGTTTTCCAATCCCAATGGACAATGCCACAAAATAAAAAGAAGTGCAAGAAGCATTTTCTGTATGTATAAACTGTTTTCAAGCACAAAATTTTGTTTCTTCTTTCCATGCTCCTTCAATACAAGGCATTTTCTTATTCTTTCTCTCTTTTTTGTTTTGTCTCCTGTAAGTATTAGTGCTATAAACAAAATTTCCTTCTGTCAATTGACTTTAACGGGTGTGAAGTACATAATTAAAGTAATATTAAATCCTACTTAGTGGAGTCTTCTCCCAAATAAGAGATGAAACAAAATGAGAGCCACCAATGAGTCACTGAAAATATATTTGAACTTCAGTTGGTGTAACTTTTATATTGCAAAACTGACACTTTTAGCACATGCCTACCATATTTAATACAGAAAAATTAATAATGACAAAAGCAAAGTGACATTTTTACTTGAATTAAGTTGAACCCAACTGATATTTATACCTTTTACTGCAAAAGAATTTAGCCAAATTTTGAAGGGGAAACCCTTGATGGATTCCCTTCTGAACTGAGTAACAGGTAAGTAACTTGCTATTCTGAGCATTTCTACACTTTCTTGTCCAAAAAACAGAGTTATTTTTAAAATTACTTTCTATTGTGTGAGACATGTAGTGAAATGTAGACTTTTAGTATTTATTTCTGCTTTACAGTACTTGTTATGAAAAAAGGACACAAATAATGAAATGCATCCACTTTTGTAGAAATCAATAGCAACATTTCTGGCTGTATTAAATCTTTTATAGCTCTGAAAGATTTCAAGTTACTGAAATAAATTCTAGTGGAATTATGCAAACTCATAAATACTTAGGTATATTCAGACAGCACATAGCTTCATGTTCAGCTTTGAGCAGTTTACATCCGTTGCTCGAGGAAATTTGCAAACCTTTTTAATAATAACATCAGATCTAAATGGGATGTGTCTTAGTGATCAGCATCAATCATCAGCTCTCACCTGAAAAATAAAGTGTTGCAGCCAGTCAATCTATAGAATTCTTCGAGGCTGCTAGAGACCAAGAATGATAGACAAGTTACCAGTTGATCTTAAATATTTCTATGACAGCCATTCCTGCTGCATCTTATTTCATAAGGGACTTGTGATATCTTCAGTTGTCCCCTTCTACTGCAGATAACCACGTTACCTAAATTATTTGACAAACTTATCAAACTGTACCTTAAAAATGGTAGGTATCTTATGCATGTTACCTCATTTGGCTACTACTTAAAATTTTGTTCTTATGATTGCCAAAAGATCTGTTCTGCTTTTTCTTTTTTTTTCTTGAATATATTTCTGTCCAGTTTAATAACAACTCACAGCTGTGCTAGAACTGTAATTTTGTTTGAACAGCTCTTGTACCTCAAGTAATATGTTTCATGTTCCCCTTATGCCTTCATTTCACTAAATAAGCCAGAGTTTGGTGTCCTCTTTTAGAACGAGGACATCACTGTATAATTTTAATAGAGGATTTTTTGTAATTTATGTAATTTTTAAAAAATTTTTTCCATCTTGACTATGCATGAACAGAGCTGTATTTAGCATTGTAGATGATAAATCTACAGTGTATTAATTGATGAATTGTAGTACACTGAAAAATTGTCATCCAGTGCATGACAATTTTCTCCACACATGCAGATGTATTTCCTTGATTTTTCCAAAAATTAACTCACCTTTTAGTAGTCAGTCCTAATTACATCTGACTTGCAATCTTATAAAGGCTTTCTCATTCAGTGGTTAATTTTTAGCCAAAGTGTATGGTCATATTTTCATATTAATTCAAGTTCTATCATTCCAGACATTGAGCCATACATATATGTGGAAGGTCATACCTCCAACATGATATTTTGATCTTTATCAACTGAAAATGTCTCTCATCTTTTTTCTTAATGAAAAAAAGTCCTGTATCAGTTTTCTGCTCGTTGTGTTTATGTCGTTTTGTTTTTTTTTTTTTTTTTTGGTCAAGGTCATAAAAATACTAAATAAAGTCTCTGACCTGTGAGAATTTTACTAGTAATCTCTTTTCTTTTTTTAAGACATAAGTCAATTCTTCTCCTTCAGCTTTTTTCCCCACTTTATCATTCTTATAAAAATCCTGTCTTCCTCATTTTAGCCTAAATTTTTCAACATGGTAGTGCATTACATGCTTCACTTACGCCAAGATAGATGAGATAGACATCATTTCCCTTCACAATAAAACTCAGTTATCTCAGAAAGATATGAGAGGACTCTGTCGAAATAGTCTTCATAAATGTAGTTGGGAATTAAAGCATATGCATCATATCTACATTTAGCAATTTCCCAGTTTCTCCAGTACTGTAAAGAGAACCTTTCTCTACTGAGCCTTAGTGCCCCAAAGGCTTAAATTTACTGTCCATAAGGAGTTATATGTGACTGCTTGGAAGAGAAAAGCACATTTTTCCTCAAGCCCTGTGTTTCTTTCTCAAGCCTATTTTGCTGTAAGATTCAGGAACCTTGGAGAAGGCAAGTTACACATAGCAAGGACTCTAAAGTTTAATGATAGCATTTTTCATTATAATCTACTGGTGAGAACAGTCACTCACTATAAGACTATGTTCAGTCTAAAAAAGAAGTAACAGCTTCCCCCAAAAAGTATTTATTAATCTCCTTGCAATAGACATTTGGAAACCAGAAATCAATGATTTTTATGTCATACTGACCAAAACAAGGGCAGCCTAGATCTAGCCAGCTCTTTAAGGCTGAAAGTGTAATAAAAAGATTCTGATCCCTGCTCATGCATCTTCTGTCTTGGCCAGAAAGCACTGCAGGCAATACATGTTACAGATAACTAGCTCTAGAATCCCACTTTCACTCCTGTGCCTTGACTGCCTCCAATATTAGCTAAGTGGTGGATCCCCTCATGTCTCCCACACATCCTATGACCCATGAACTCCAGAAATTTTTCCATCTGACTTCAAACAATAAAGCAGCAGTTTCTCCAACTCAGGTTGAGTGTCCCCCAACTCAGAACAGAATGCTCTTGGACTCATGAGACTATTGATTATAAGGTTATTTTTCCAGGGATTCAACTCCATTAGGTACCCATTAGCAGTAGGCAGAATGCCTCATGGGGATTTTTTTAGATGAAGACTGCTGTTAGTTTGGTTTTTTCAGTTGTTTGGGGTTTTTTTTTTAAATCTTTAAGGTTTCAGAAGACAGATGTTTGTTTAACTGGAGAGATGCTCCAGACATGCCCTGGAGATACACGGGCCATTCACAGTCATTGGAAAGAGACTTCTAAACTATGTGGCACTGCTTTCCTTCTTGTGCACTTCTCTTTCCAGTGATGCTTGTCAATGCCATTTGGAAGTGACAGGAGATTGAGACTGTGTTACTCCCATCATCATACCAGGCCACAAGAAGTGCCTATAAAGGTATGTTTACAGAGCAACTCTAAATTTGTCTAAATATGTTCTTAAGACACATATATTAATGAGCTTCTAGTTAGTACATTAGTAATTTTCAAGGCAAAGTAAATAATAATGAAATTGATAGATTTATTCAAATGCTTAATTTTATTATTTTTTAAAAATTTACTGCTGAAGTTTGAGGTTTTTTTCACAATTATATTCTTTATGAGTTTCAATATTGGTGTCTGTTGATGTTTTTTGTTTCATTGTAACAACCTTTAAAAAAGAAAACCTGAGAAGGCAACACAAATCAAAAGGAAATCACAGACAGAGAAAGCAGTTGTTTTTCCAGCCATGTCACTGGTATAGCATGTATAGTTCTTCAAAGAATCAATATTTGGCTACATTTGCCTAATTGTTTTGCGGGATAGCTTTTTGATAGTGGCAGAGGCTACAAGCAGAGGTCAGGGATGCATACACATTTGGTTCCAGCCCATTCCAGCTGGATCCAGTGGAGCACCACTGGTCAGAGTTAAAGCCATCAGCTAAGCTGGTGTCGCCCATGGAGAAACAGGCTGATGAAAAGCTAAAAAAATGTTGCATAACAGGTGTGAGAGAAAACATCAGAGAAACAGCCCTGCAGATACCCAGGCCAGAGAAGGAGGGGGAAAGATTCCCCAAAAATTCCTCTGGACTTACTTAAGGATTATTCTAAATAGTTGGTTATTTCAGTCACGTGGTCCTCATTTCACATCCACTAACATTGCTTTGACATCTACAGGATTTTGGAGCATAAAAGTCACATCAAGAGTTGTTTGTCAATCCAGAGTCAAACATTCAAAAGGGTGTCTTAGTCAAGCTGATTTTAAAAATGGTTTGTAGTACCTGTCTCTTGCAAATCTTTCCAGCTGTACCAAGACAATTATTTGAAATGAACTGCAATGTCTGTGTGCAACCTACAATTTAAAGTCATCTCTTCCTTAGGTGGAATGATCTCCTTGCATTGCATTTGTGTAGCTAAAATGTCAGTATGAATATGTATATAATTACAATTTGTTAAATCTAGTTGATTTTTTTTTCTAAATATCTATACAACTGCGGATATATATACACATATGAAAATCACTGTTGTAGTCCAGTGCAAAAGGAAATAGTAAATCTCTGGTGTTTGAGGGAGTTTGATATACCAGCTTGATTTCTGTATTCCCATCACATACTATCAGCTGTTAGTTTGAACACAAGCTAAACTGTAGGAATGCAATAAAGGATATGAAGTGCCTTTAATTTTGAACTCATCTGCAATATGTTTTACATTACTCTGGAATTTTTAATATAGTCTTTCATTAAAACACCCATAACATCCCATCATCCTTTGACAAGCTGAAATGCATAAGTAGAATATGATAGTGCAGTAACAACTACTAAAATGTTTAAATGATTTATTTAATTTAAATTTTCCAATGGGAGGTGAAGGCAGATTAAAATGCTAGTTCCATTAAAATGAAACTGCTTTGGTTTGTACCATATGGCAGCAAGACTGAAAAAAAGATTACAACAGGAATCTCAAAATTGATGTTTTTTTCACATAAAGCCATTAAATACAGATATTCATGAAATAGTTTGATCATTATGCCCACAACATTTTTCAGTTCCATCTGAACCCAAAACTCTTCTTAACATGGACATTACCAATAGTTCCTCCTTATTGTATTTTTATGCTAGCTTACCCTTTGTAATGATAGCTGATTGTTTTTTATTGCCTGGCCATTTCTGGAGGTTACTCTTCCACAGGTTCTTCACTAGGGCTTACTTTCCCTGCATTTCCAACTGCGCATCAGTCATACCCATCTATTATGCTCCAGGTTAATTTTTCTGGTATATCACTGTTTAAAATTACATAATAATACTAAAGTATTTTTTAGAATATATTTATTCTTTCCACAAACACTTTTCAATAATTAATCCTTTAAGAAGGAGCTGCAGAATAAGTAACAACTTTATTAGTGGTGTATAATTATACATCTCATAATGGTAAAAATAAGACACTTCTAATTGGATAAAAAATAAATAGCATTGCACAAATAGTGTGTCCTCTTCAATAATAAAAATTCCATTTTGTAACTCATTCACATTTATGGGTGAAAGTTGGATCAATGATTTGGAAGTAACATAAAGCCACAGCATTCCCATTGATGTAAATAATTAATGGCATTTTGCTCATTCTGTTTTGGAATACATTATTTAATCCACATTCAGTCCACTTAATATGTGCTATTTTTCTTTCATATCATTTCATATTCTTAATAAAAAAATTGTACAGTACCCAAAATTCATTAGATATATTTAATTATCATTATGCTAATAAAATATAAACAAAGTAACATTTATAATACTTAGCATTTCATAAAATTACATGTGGTTATTTTAGTGTAATCAATTTGCCATAAATCCATACTGAATCTGGTATCATTCTTATGTGTGTACTCTTTACTTTGTATGAAAATAACTGCAATCATCATGGTCATTAAATTCACTTGTATCTAGTATCATTTTTCATGCAGTGCTCTGCAAATAACCAGTGATATTTAACCACCCTGATATCTGCTGGAAGCCCAACAAAATGGGGCACAAAAACCTAGGAGGTTTATGGAGGTCACTGATAGCAACTCGGTGATACAGGAGTCAGAGACAGTCTTTGTGATACAGGTGACAGAGGAGTCAACATAGGTGATGGAGGAGAGAAGGTGCTCTGCTGGGTCTGATAGTTAGGAAAAAGGAAGGGATGTTTTTGGGTGTGAAAGTCTAGGCCAGCTCTGATTCAGTGATCAGTGCAGAGGTAGATTTCAAGATCCTGAGAGGAAGCAGTAAGACAAAATGAAGGAGCACAGCCATGAATTTTAGGAGAGCAGACCTTAACTTAATCTGTTAGCATGACATTTCAGAGCATCTTTTTTTTCAGAATTACAGTCAGTTTTATCACTTTCACTGTATGACCAGCATCTCCATATATGGATAATAATCCACATATAGATAATATGAAAGTAGACTTTTTCATTCTCTTGCTAAACAACATACATAACATTGGAAGTGATAATTTAGATTCAGAATCTCCAGCTGTCAATAAACTGACAACAGAAACACAAACACAGAATTAATTCCTGTGAGAAATATTTAATCTAAGACTCAAATGTTTCTAGCCTACGAAACCTTCAGGAAAAGAAAAACCTGAATCTTCTCAAAACGTTTGGAGAGGATTCAAGACTGATTAATGTTTAGGTCAATTATTTACGGTTTGTTTCAGAAATAAATCTTTTCCTTTCCCTTTCTCCCCCTTCCACCTTTTCTTTTCATTGAACTCTAATCCTTGGTATTAGAAGTGTGCAATCCTGTTTTCTCCCATTTTCATCTCTAAAAGTTACCTGTTGTCACTCTGACTCCCACTGAACTTCCTCAGTTCACATTACAAATATATTTCTAGCATTGTGCAAATACAGCCTGAAATGCATGAAAGGAGTGTGAAATACAATCCTGGATACCACTTCCTTAAGGTTCCATGTTGTGTTAAGGAGTCCAATTTTACAACAGCTTCGGCCTGCATCTCTTACTCTGCTTCTAATGTGTCTCTCTTCTTGTCAAATCATAATACAGAAGTTGCAGTCAATCATGGGAAAATGACTACTGCAGGGTTGATGAGAGTGATGGAAATGGAAAATAATGGTTGGACAATGGTGGACCACATCTGAAAATATTATTAAATTAAATTGAAACACAACCAAACATAGCTCTCGGCAATCCTTAAAACACTTGGAATCTGAATCTATAAATCTGTAAAACTATAAAGCACCAGGTGCAAACAATTCATCTGTCAAAACCATCAAACCCATAACTCTCCAATTTAGCAACAAGAATGTTCCAGGGGGAACCATATCAAAATCCTCATGGTAGTACAGGTAGATTAGTAGCTCTTTCATGGCTCAGTGATGCAGTCATTCAATTATAGAAGGCAACTAAATTAGTCAGGCAAAATTTTCCATGAGGGAGGCCAAGTAATCTGTCTCTAATGCCTTTAATTAAAATTTGAAGAGAATTACAAAAATATTAAACCAGAAAAACTGAACATAAATAAAAAGCTGTTAGTAAGCAAACTAGCAATGTATTGAGTTGCAATGCAATGTCCTGTTGACTCCCATATGTTAACATATTTAGCTGAATTTTCACATAGATGAAACTTAGAAATAAAGGTCAAAACATTCATATGGCATTGCTTGTCATAGAAGTTTTAGTAATTTAAAGAGAAAATTTTTATTTTGCTACACCTTTGTCTCCAGAAGCTGGTAAAAGACATTCACACAGTCTTACTTTTTTATTTCAATGTCACATGTATTCATAGAACTGGTGTAATGTATAACACTAGATTAGACTCAACTCTCACCTAGTTTATTACAATTAGAAAACATAGAAATACATATTAATTATCTGCATTAATTTTCCATTTACAGGTACATTGGGCATATACATTTGAGCCAAAGGAGAAAAGATCAAATGCTATCTATTGACTCAGTGGGCTGTTGATCAGTGGTTTTAATTCACCACATGCAAAAATACAAAGTTATATAAGAAAGATATATTTTCTCCTGACTACTACAATATCTATAGTCTGATGGACATTACAGATGTCTACAACTGCAGAAGGCTGGTGGAATTTACTGTGGATCCTTGCTTGTTTCCACATGGAAAGGGGATCTGTAAACTGTATTCAACCAAATAATATACACTTGATTTCCCAGCATATGCATGATTTCTATCTCAGACATCAAGAGCAACTGGTGGTGTACATCTGATTAATAAATCAGAAAAAATGTTGTGAAAGAAGAGAGGATTCTGCAATGTAGAGACATTTGTAGTGCCTTTGTTCTCAATTTGCTCCCCATTTAATATGCTTTGATGATGATTTGAGTAATTATTACAATCAACTACTTCCAAGGATCAGAACATATGAGGGCCATTAAAACTAGAAGCAAATTACAGTGTATAATCAAAAACAATGCAGACTTCAAGAAATCTACATTGCAGTCTTAATAACCAGTGATTAATATGCATTTTTAAAAATAATTACTTGTCAATGTTGCACTAATATGCTAGGAGCTTTTGTTGATCTGTAAATATCTAGCAGCATAGTTACTTTATGCATTTTTTTAAATATATGTTTTTATAAATTACATTACAAAGTTACAAAATAGATCTGCATCTTTGAAGTGCTCACAGTTCTAAGTGCCACATTAAAAATCTATACATTATTCCTTTTGCTTCCAAACACATTTTTTTTAATAAAAATTTGCACAGTAGTAAATCTGTAATTTTCTCCTCTATCTTATGCTCTGGTAAGAGAGTATGGTAAAAATATGTACTTTGTGCTTCAATTCTAAAGGAAACTACTGCTGAAGGAAGCAGATCTCACAAAACTCCCACAAAAGAGTTGCATAGCAACTGTACAAAGTATTGTGCAGTTGCAACAATAAACCCCAAAGACTGAAGGTCCTGCTGTCCAGTGTGCTCTCAGTCACTCTCATGATATATTTCCATCATCAGAAGAGATGACTTCCAGGATAAAGTCCTAAAACAAAAATCTTGGAAAGTAAACATTCCTAGTGTTAAACATTTTCCTGCTGATCCATAAGGCCATCCATCCAAGAAAAGAAAAAAGTCAAGTTCAACCAGAAAAAACATTCATTGAGAAAAAAAATCGCATTCAATCTTTCCCATGTCTAAGATGCAATATTTTTTTCTAAAAGTAGAGGTACATCCACAGTTTTGAATAGTTATATTAAGTTCCAGCCAGCTAATCATTAGTATAGTCTAATACAAACTTATAAAAGTATTCTGTCCCCAACATATACTGAATTTAGGCAGAGAAAAATAGTGGACATGCACTCCACAGCAATCAGACTATCAGGGCTGCCTTGTACTCTGACTTCTTACCAGGACATTGGTTAAGTCATAAGACTTAAAATCCTCATCAACAATGAAAGCAAAAAAAGGCCTCTAGGTGTATCCCTGAACTTACCTGGTTTATTGTAATCCCTCTACCCATTCAATGCAGGACATTTTGCCTTCAATCAAATCCAGAGTTCATTGATCAATCTCATAACATGCAAGCTGAATTATTTGCTCAGCAATCTGTTCTCATGGAAACAAGTTCTCCTAAATGCACCGTCCTAGAAAAATCAAAAGTAATGCAGTTGCATATTGATTTTTTTTTTATGTCTATGCAGACATCAGGCAAAAATTTGAGAAAGATCTTGAAGTTAGTTGAGAAAAAAAACAAGGATCATGTATATATATCAGTTGGTTTTAATTAAACAAAATAAATTTATTTATTATATTTATTCATTCATTCACAATCCACATTACTTCTCATTGTTGAAATATCTATGTCATCTTTTTAAGTTAAAAATAGAACAAAGACTGTTCAATTACTTACTTGAATGATCAAAGTGATAATGTTATCAGAATTAATATATTTGTATGGAAAAAATAATTTTTAGATACATTTCTACAAGTGTATTACATTTGTTCAAAACCTGGTTCTCAACCTGGCCTGGATACACTACAAATCACACAAAAGCTCTAGGGTTTTGTTTACTTATTTTGGGGCTTGGTTGGGGGTGGGGGAGTGGTTTAGTGAAGAAGAGGAGAAACTTAAATCAGGCTATCAGTGGAGGAATGTCACACCACTACCTTTACATTTAAGGAAAAAGTTGGCAAATTCTGGAAAATTTCCATCTAAACAAAAACTTTTATAAGCAGAAGTAGGACCACATGCCATTTATACCATGGATCCATGGCAAAGTAAAGGAATATCCAAAAAAGCCACCTCAATATCCTTGATGTTTGTACAGTTTTCATTTTTTTTAACATTCTGTTTGAAACTGCAGACTATGGCAAGGGCTCTGAAACAGCCCTTGACCGAAGACCCACAGGAATATGTAGAGTAAATGCACAGCACCAAAATTCTGTTCTGTACTCTGTTTGCTTTCACTAGCAAGAATAGGATGTAACATGGTGGTGTTTTCAGGTTTTTCTTCTCACTCTCATTTGGATTTTAGTTTTTGTCTTATCCATTTAATGTTCCCGTATTAAACACAGAAAAAGGATAAAGGAAGGAAAACATTTTTTCTAGATTTGGTGGAATAAAGATTAATTTTCCTCCAACTACTAAAAATATTGTAATACCTCCATAAGTTCAGCCTAGAATATTCTGATACTAACTGAACCTGGCCTCTGCAGTACCAGCAGTAGTAAATGCATCACAGAGAATAGGCATTGGAGGGGGCATACACAGCTGCAAGGATTATACATATGTGCTAGAGAGAATTCTTGCTATTTGCCAAAAGACATTTGTGTGATATGTCCATTAATGAGTTGGACTTGCAGAATATTGGAGGCCTTGTCTGGGCCAGAAGGATGTTATGGAAAACAAAAAGAAAATAAAAAGAATACAATTTCTGTTGCTTTTGTCCCCCCCTTTTTCTCAAACTCCTAGTTAAGTTCTCTTCTATAAAGGACAAACAAGACAGTGACTCTTATCTGTACTAAATGCTTAAAGCCAGTGTTAAACCCTAGTGGTAATAAAGAAAATGTTCAACATCTGACAGTGAAACCGAAATAAAATTGTCTCAGACTTTGCAATCACTGAGATAGAGACAAGAATTTCATGGGAAAACAATCCAAGAGACAGAACTACTGCACTATGGAGACATTTCTTTCCTTGTGGTACAGATTAGTAAGTCAAAGTATTGCTCAGGTAGGTAGGACCAGCAGCATACAAAAAAAATGCATGGGTCCACATCTATTAAAATATACTTCCAACATTCAAATTACTTCTGCATGGTTTCACTTCAAGTGATTCCTCAGGTAAAGTTAGGAATGACTGACATCTTTCCATAAAAGCACATTCACATTAACCTTGTGAACTGTTGAGCCAGTGAACAAGACTGATTGAATTAAAAACAGAAAATTCACTTAAGATGTGGAGGAAATGGATGGATTGGTGAGAGTTTTATATTCAGAAGTTAACTGAATAAGAAACTGGCATTTGATAAGTATTAGTTTACCCATAATTTGGTGAGCTACATAAGAACCTCAGCTTTGACTGAGTCACTGTCTTTATTCTGACTTTAACTTTTCTCATTGCTAACTGTGAAGAACAAAACAGCAGAACAAAGTCAGAAATAATGTTAAATATTAAAACACTGAACCAATTTGTTCTGGAAAATCAGAAATATTCATACTTTACGAAGAATTTTACCACTCCCTAACCAAGTTCTTCCTTCATGGATCAAAAAAAGGTGACTGGTCAGGCAGTGGTAGGCTTAAGCAATGACAAGTATCATCTTACATGTTCATCAGCCACCGCAGATTTGACATCCTCCCTGTGCATCTGGGATGCTTCAGTGAATTTCTTGAACTTGGCTCCCCATCAATATGATTTGGGTCCTCCAAACAGAATGTATTTAAATAAACCTTCTGTCTGGTATTGCTAATATGTACTTAATTAAACAGGATGAGCCATGTGTTTAATCAGGAAAATAATTATTTGACTCACGGGCTAGGAGAAATTAAACAGGGCAAATATTCTTAAGGGGAATAATTTTTACCTATACAGATTCTGAGTTGCTGTCTGCGAAACACTTGAAAGATACCCAAGTCCTCGTAATATTTCTCTCTATTGTATGCAAAGAAATGATCAAATAGCCTTTAAAAAAAAACCCATCATGTCCTCTTTCTATCTATATACAGACATGATTTTTGAAAGTAAATATTAATTCCATTTTTATGGATTAAAAAAAAACAAAAACCAACACACAATCTACATAGGCTATCTCCTTAGCCTTTAGATAGATCTAAACCACAAAGCCTTTACCCTACAGATTCACTGCACCTTTTGGACCACAATGCCAAAAATAGGTATACCATCAGCACTTGATTAATATTAGTCTCCACAAAAGCTGGCAAAACGAAGTTCTGGAAATTCAGTAAAAATGTGACAGAACTCTTGTCTTGATCCAGGACAATTAGTTTGAGTTAGAAGCAGAAATACACCACTTTGGTACAGGCAGTCAACTTCAGGCCAAATATCAAAAAGAGTACAATCATAAGGAGATTGAAAGTCCCTCCATGAAAAAGCAAAAACTTTTATTTTATTTTACAGAACCATATTTGGATTTGTAATATTGAAATTTCAAAATATTTATGAGGCTGAATTCACAATTTGTAAACATTTTCATAAACCAAGATACTGTTAATTAAAGTTTGTCGAAAGTAAGGAAAGTGCCTGATAAAAGCTTTCAAATGAGATTAATGCTGAAATAAGACTAAATGTTCAAGGGAAGAAACACCATATTTACAGGATATAAGAAAATATAAAAATATGAGATTGTTCAATGAAAAGTTCATTTATCATTATTAAAATTATTCAAAGATAATGAGATTTTTTAATTTTACTTTTTCTATTTTTGTTACTTATTTTTACTATATTTATTAAAAAGCATTGCTCCTACAAAACTATGCTTATCCACTTTCTGATTTTCTACAACAAATTAGATTAATTGTGAATGAAAAAAATGAGCACATCCTCAAATGTTAACGATTTGAAGTTGATAATTCTATGTTAATAGAAACCAATATCTATGTTGAAAGCTATACTATCAACCACAACTGTTTCAGACAGTGTTACCTTGATTTTACCTTGGAGGATGCTTTTGTGATACTCTCCATTCAGAGAAATCTGCCTCACCACATCCTTGATGGTAACCACTGAAAATAATAGAGATTATGGCATTATACCATTTTTCCAAGCAACATCCAGTAAATGTGGAAGGCAAGGTAAGTTTTAAAGAAACTTTAATGATGCTGAGAGGCAAAATCGAAAAGGACCATTGCCCACCACTTTTGCCATCCCAATGGGAAATAATAATTATAGTTTTGTGTCTCCATATATAAAAGAAGATATTTTACCCCACACAGGTGCATTTATCAACAGAGCAATAATTTTATTTCAATATCAAGCTATGACAAATGTTTAGAAAGTCAAATAGTCTTAAATTAGATGCATGTCTGTTTTGCTTAACTTTCATCATGATTTTGCTTAGAAAAATAATTTTAAGAACTTTTCCCATTTAAAGACTGTAATAATAATTTTTGTGTCATGGAAAGAGTCAATAATATTCATTAATGTTTAGTGCATTTGTCAGTCTGACATAACCAGCAACTTAAAATTAAAATAATCAAACCCACAAAACAATATCTTTCCACATTTAATGTGGACACAAATAATGGCATCAGCTAATGCTGAGACATAGAAAGTCAACAACATCATTAATTTAAAGATTATCTGCAATGAAGTAATAAAATAATATATATATTTGTGAAAGACTATCAATTTAAAACTCCTTTAATTACATTGACAATAAAGCAGGGAAATGGTGGGGAAACATATATATTTCTGAAGTTGTACATCATTATAGGAGGCATGTTTTGGGCTGGTACAAATTGTTCCCCACATAGTAAAATACAGCTTTATCTTCTTCGGTGAGAAATACTTGAAGCAATTGCAAACAGTTGAGATGAGGTTACATAAATCTCCCTGACTCCTTAAGGGAGTCAGGGATTGATTATTTGCACACAGAAAGGCCCAACAGAGCCTTGCCTCAGATATCAGTGGAAGCAGGAGCAATCCCAAGGTCCACTGCAGTAGAAGTCTCCAAAAAGTAACATTCTTTGGGCCCTATACTTAAACAATTTCTCCAGAATGTAAAGTTACTGTGCATTGAGCCAAATACTTAATTTCTCATTTTAATTACTGACATTGAAAACATGCAGGTTGAACTTTAATTAACATTAATTCTGCATCAAATACCAATACTGCTTATCAGTAATAAACAGCAATCAGCAATAAATGAGATTACTTTAGTTGCATATTCTGCCAGCATTGAGAATTTTAGGTGCACAACGAATGACTTAAAATATAAATACTGTCCAAAACTGCAATAAAACAAATTCTACTGCTGTTCCTTCAAATTACTTCCTAAAATCTTGTATATATTATGTTGAAGAGATGCTATAAAGGAGATAGGGAAATTTGAACCCCGAAATACCATCTCATTTTCATTATGAAAAATTATGTTAATTACTTTTTCATTGGGCTTTTTTTACTGCAGACAATAAATCACTCTTTCTGTTGCCTGGGCTAATTGATGTTGTTATGATCATACACATACATGCCCTTTTGTCTTTAAACAACCGAGAAAAAAAAAGTAAAAGTTTGTCAGCAATGTTATTTCAGGGTAGTTCACATAGAATAGAGTTCAGGAGTTCACACAGAATAGAGTTATGTTAAATCTCAGAAAGAGATAATATCTGTATTTCAGTTCATAAAGAGCACTACCATCCAAAGATCTACCAGTCCTGAATCCTCAAATGAAATCTGAAAATCCTCTGCTAACATTTTAAGAGTATCTCTTCTGCACTGCTACAACCCGTGGATTTAAAAAAAACACCAAGAATATCTTCCACTTTCTCCTAGATTAGCTTGCTTTTCTGCACTTGCTTTTTGTCTTGTAATGATTTTCATGCTTATAAATTCTACGTTAAAATTTCTGGATGGTCTTCCTTGACTGCTTCTGTCAGACGAGACCCCCCCAAGTAAATCAGTAGCAGACTACATTTTTGCCAGAGTCATGTAAGATAAGAAGTTACTGTTAGTCCAGTTAATGTTTTATGGCTAATGATTAGCCATCCAATCAAGCAATTATTTAATTAATAAAGACCTCTTTAATGATATGGTTCAATAGCTATTCTTCCCAAATATTATGCTCATTCTGGATCCTCATTTGGGCAGTTTTGTTCTACCTTAAGAATAGTGGAGGATTAAAAGCAGTTATCAATGCCCTAAGGTCTGAATTGGGAAGTGTCTGGTCACGGTAATAATGATGGAGTCCTTTTCTCCTCAGTCTCAGTGACCACTTAGGTCATTTTTACATGTATACTTATCACAGCTTGTTTCCTCCTCCTTGGTTCCCAGCTACAGCTGGCAGGACACACTCCCTCAGTCCCATGTTGGATGCACTGTGCCAAACCTAGGTTTGTTAGACTGTTTAAAATAAATAAGACTCACAAAACTTACCCTAAACCACGTGGTCACTCTACCACCATGACAGCAATAAAAAAAGACAAATCAGCTCTGGCTAAGGCAAACCTACACAAGTTCTGAGACCCTGCAGTCCCACATCAATACAGAGTAGATGGCTTTATTTTAGTAATGGCAAACCTATATCAGCCAGGCTACTGTTGTGAATGCCCTCCTGCCCAGCACTGCCCCGTGGAAAACAATCCATTTATATACTACCTGGGGATGCCTCAGAAGTGCACCAAGATTGATGTTGCTTGAGGTAGAGCGGTGTTCTTCCCCTATGTATAATTCAAAGTTAAATTAGTTTAGCAATCTGAAAATTTACCTTGCAAAGGATATTTCACACATCAAGACTTCATTACCTAAAAATGTCAGGAAAAGTCATGAATTCTCTCATGCCCAAAAGATAAAAACTGAACCTGGTGACATTATGAGAACCTCCCTTGTGACATTTAAATAATTAAGGGATTTAACCTTGCATTCTCCTCAGACCACTTGAAATCATAAGGATGAGGGAAGGATAAAATCATAAGAAAAATGTGCTTCTGTAAATAAATACTAACCCCCAAAGTGGCTTCACTATGACAGAAAAATACAAATGGCGGGTAACAGATGGTTTATTCTGCCCTTGAAGAAACAGTAAATAAATTTATGAAGTGCTGAAGTTTTTAGAGCAAAGGTCATTATAATTTTAAATGCAAATAGTTAATACAGAATTTTACAGTGAGTATTTATTAGTCTGAAAAATTTGTCCTTATAAATATTTTTCCATTAATGTGAAGCTTGTAGTTATTCTTCTAATGTTGCACGGAAAAATACACTAATTTTATATTTTTTTAAATGCACAAAGGATTTATATAATGCTTTCCGTAACTTAGGCAAAACTGTTTCAAAGTCACATTCCCTTTTGTTTCTCCTGCTGTTTGCAAAGATAAGTCTTTATGGTCCCCATTTCTTAAAATAGTCTCTGGTATAAGTGGGATAAAAATGGGATAAAATACCATTAAGTTGTTGCTTTGGGATCAGCACAAGCCCTTGGAGGAGGGACTCAGCTTTTTGAAGTGGGATCCAAGATGCAAGAACAAAAATAATGGGGAATCAACAATTTTGAAAACTGATGCAAGTATTACAGTGCCTTTAAAAGAGTTAGCCCTCTTGTCTCTTAATTCTTAGATGATTTAGTTTAAGGCATTTTCCATGTGAGGAAAAGGTTCAGATGAACAAAGTTTTTTAAAGACTTTTAAAAATTATGTACTATACATTCACATACCACAGAAATAATGCTAATTGGACAATTAAGTTGCAATATTCCAGAACTATAAACGTTGCAAACAGCTTGTTGCCTTTCCACTTGGTTGCTCAGAGTAGGGATTACCATTATTTTTCTGACTGCATTTCTGCTGTTACTATCTTTTGCATTGATCAAAGTGAGACAATGAGACTAATTTCCTCTTCGTTGTTTTCTCACGTTCACCAAATTTTCCAATGAAATTCTGAAATTGTAAATCATAAATAAATGCATTTACCAAAAAAATGTCTATTCTGAGTTAAATACTTCTATTTTATTTACAACAACATTTAAGACCCTTTCACACCTCAGACATATCTCTTAATAAATAATCAAGGATCACATCATTATCATGTCTTCACAAAGTTTAAAAGGAAAAAATACGGGGAAGGGAATTATTACCCTGAGAACTGGCATTCTAACTAAGACAAACTTTAACATTAAAAAGTTAGGGAAAGGAAATACAAGGGAATAAAGGAAATACAAGGGGAATACAAGGGAAACTGAAACACAGTAAAAAAGTCAAGTCAAAAAAGTGTTTAGTAAAATGGACAGAAACTGTAAGTCTGTAAAAGTTTTTGTAATTTCAGAGACATGCAAGGGAATGTGGGGAGCAGATTTTGAAAAATACTGATAACAATTTTGACTTATCATAGGAGAGTTTAAGAATGATAAAGTTTTCAGCAGCTGTGCTATTTACTGTTTCTCTATTCATAGCTCATACATAGGTACAGAACTCAAGGATAATATCCTGAATCTTTAAATGAATGTAAGCTTCAGTACTAAAAATTCTAAAGCACGTAACACTATTCTAATGAAATGGTGCCATTCTCTGAAACAAAACTCCTTACAGAGGATGAAAATGCAGACAAATGACAAGCTAGCTAATTTTTATCTACTAACTAGGAAGTTTATATTTTTTTAAGTGATGTGATCTAATCTTAATTGCTTATGTACCTCTGCATGCCAAAATGAGATGCTAGGTGCACATCAGATGTCTAAAATTCTAACCATGCAATTTTTTATGAAAAGACACTATTTGGTGGTTGAAGTAATTTCTATTTGTAGCAGGAATAAATAGAGACGTCCTGTATCTGATGCATACTTTCCTTTCCATGCTAAGCAAAATAAGGACATACGAAATATTAAAAAATGAAACATGTCCAGCTCACTTGATCACAATTGACGAAATGAAAAATTTGGTTAAATGTAATGCAATTAGATTTCCGTAACTATGCAAAAGTCAGAAAACCAGAAAATCAGCAGGCTGCACATTACACATGTTCATCTCTGAATAACCAGAAAGTCTCAAAGTATAATTAATTCTCAAGCAAAGACTCCTTGGTGAGTAGGTGTGCATCTTAAGACCCCACAGGGAACATTTCCTGTTTCTGTCTGTTTATAAGATTGTTAGTCAACAAAGCAACAATTAATTCCTTACTGAGTAATTTTTAAAATGACAAAAATGTAAAATACAATGAGGCATAGGTAACGAATAAACAATGGTCTTTATTTTTAAGTCAAGTGGTTAAAACCAAACCTTGCATGGCATTACAGCAAAGTTTAACATTAAGGCAGGAAGTATTGGAGAAGGGAGAATTAAAATTCATTATAAAGAAAGATCCTAAAACCTTTGTATCTACTTTGATGGTGAAAGTTACTAAAATGCTGCATCCAGCTTTAATGTTCAAAACTGAAAAATAACTGGAGAATGATCAATGGAATAGAAAAGTGAGATGAAATATTTCCATTCATACTTCAGTTCTGCTGAAAAAAATAATAATTTCTGTTACTTTTTTATCACAATGTGCATTTATATACATCTATATAATGCATACTGAATTGATAACACACTAAACACACTGGTGATGAAAAAAAAAAATTTAGGGAAAATTACAGGCACAGTCAGACTGACAAAAAGCAGTTATATTGTTTCAGCTAATAACTAGTAGACATATTGATTTCAATTTTTTTTTTTAATACAGCATTAAAAAAACCTGCTAATAAGCTCTTATTCGTTTTATTTGTGTTTGCCAGCCTAAAGGATCCAAACTGAAATAAATATCTATGAAAAGATAATATCCCATAGACCTCATGAAGTCTGCCACATTGATATAATTCATAAATTAAAAAATAAATATTTGAATTGTCATCTTATCAACACAAATTAACGTGCCTGTTTTTAAGATAAAATTAATTACTAACAGACTAGACAAATACTATGGATAAAATTGACTCCTTACTGCTAAGAATTTAAAAATAAATACCAAATATTTTCCAGAAAAATATCTTTGTTCAAGACTCAGGTTCCAGGTTTAAAAAGAAAAGCCTTACACCTTTCAGAAAGTGAGAGTAAGTCATCATGCCTCTTCCTTTAACTTAAAAAAGATTTTAAAAAAAAAAATTTAGGGAAAATTACACCTGTTGGGTTGTACAGAACTTTTCCTTCACTTTCCTTCGCATTTTTTCATTTTACCATGAAAGGAGAGAGGCTATGTAATATCAATTAGGAGTATAATGACCTCTCAGGCCCCTAAGGCAGTAAGAAAGAAGAAAGGCAAGCAGACACTGCCTCTTTTTGCCTTATGAAACATGGATATTGGTTTTAGAGTTCCTTCTGCAAAGCTGACTTTGGAGTAAAATTTTGTTGTCTCTCTTCTCCCTGCGCAATACAACTGAAAAGACAAACAGATTAATTCTGTCTTTCCCTAACACTTGTGGTTCCACAGCCAGAGAGTGAATGAGCCCCTGCAGGTCAGTATGCTCCTGAAACTGCCTTGCTCCTGGTACCAAACTCTTTGAAGATATCTTTGCATCAGCCTGCTGACTGCTGTCTTACCCTTATGCAAAAACACATAGATGCCATAGTATCAAGAAAACACCTTGAACTAGCTGTTCTCTTTTATATCTCTCCAATCCTCATTTTCAACTGCAGTTCAATTATTTTATGAAAAATTTCCAAGAATTTCAGGTAACTATAAAATGCCTGTGTGAACAGTTTTAGATGAATGGTTGAACTTTAACATCATCAGAAGAAACCAAAAGAAAAAATTTCCAATGAAAACTGTTAGAAAAAGAACATAATATTGTAAATAAAAGAAAAACAAACAAACACTCAAATGCTTCAATGTTTTAAAAGAAAATCAATTGTCATCATTATAGTTTTTATTTTAAGCCTGAATATGCCATCTAAAAATTCAGGTTTTGAAATTTCTTTGGTTTCACTTTTTGAAATAATTTATCATTTTCTTCCTACCAGCTGGCCTAATTAGTCAATATTCAGTGTCATAGATCCATTATAAGGACAACTATGATTACAATCTGAATAACTCTTTTCTTTGTTAATTATTAGTTTTTAGCATCACAAAACTTATTGCTTATTGCTGTTGTGAAAACCATAATGTAAATTTAGCTTCCTGTTGGGTATTGATACTATAAAATTTAAAGATTTTTACAGGTTTCTCAAGGTAAAGTGACAACACAGCAGTCACTGACTTGTAGATAATGGGTTTTTTATTAGCAACTGTTCTTCAACAAGATCCTGCATCACACCCAAAGAACTGCCCACTGAAGATGTCCCGCCCATGTTCAGCCCCAGGAGAAAATGAGAAAAGTGGTTTGAAAGAAAAGTAAGCAGATGATGTAATACAGGAACTACAGCAGCAAAATTAGATGCCAGGTCCGTAGCCCTTTCATGTCTAAGAACTCATTCAGCTAAGCAAATTGTTGCTT
Organism: Polioptila caerulea; assembly: GCA_013397295.1. Classification (NCBI taxonomy): domain Eukaryota; kingdom Metazoa; phylum Chordata; class Aves; order Passeriformes; family Certhiidae; genus Polioptila; species Polioptila caerulea. The sequence continues at coordinate 79,863 of VYXF01011285.1, forward strand.
CTTAATCAGCTTGGCATCCTTCATTTTACATGTGCAACTTCAACCTTTTCTACTGGAGTCAAACACCTGTCCAGAACTAATTATTATTTATTTGTATTATATTCCTACCTGCAGCTTCTGTCACAAGCTATGATGCCATTGTAAGTAATGCTTGAAAAGCACAGAGCCTGATGGACCCCACCTTACAATAAAGTTTACAGGTTTCACAAGTGATAAAGCAGATGAATACAGACTGCCAGGGGATTGCATGGAAATAATGAGATGGTAAGGATTAGAGCAATAGGGAGCAGTGTTGTAGAATTCGTGGGTGCATCGTAGGAAAGGGAAATTTAAGAAGAAATTCAAAGGAATCAGCAATGTGGGTATTTCTCTCCAAGTCCTGTGAAAGGCAGCAGAGAGAAAAGCTACTTGCTAAAGACAATTATCCCTTGGCCTTTTAAGGCCTGAGGCTGAGTGGATCAGAGGGGAGGTTAAATAATGATATAAAAGGAAAAGATATAAAGATATAAAAGGAAATCTGTCATCTAAGGTTTCATGCAAAGGATTACAAAATATGAGGGAATGACAAAATTGAAGTAGAAAAAAAGATAAAATTTGTCAAGCCCTGAGATATGGAAGTACTGGAAGTTAGGAAACTACTGATAAGAGTTTTACCTGCAGAACTGTCAACTCAAGCACTAAAATTAAAACAGCCTCATCACAGCAAATGTGTGTATAGAAGCCTAAGAAATCAGATAAACACTTAATAGCATGGAGTCATAAAGGGAAAAAATCTCAAAAACAGATTAATTACCCAAATTTATACTTCCAGCACATTTCAGAATGCTGCCTAACATAGTCCTTTCCTCACACATAGCAGTCCCTGCTTTATGAACTTCTGACATCACTTTCATCTCACAACTTATTGGATATGGAATGACATAAAACTGATAACCTGCCTGGCTCTCATTCCACCTTTTGCAGGTGATGAGTTCCTCTTGACTACATTGATTTCTAAGGTCTATAATGTATTTCTGGATTCACCACCAAAAATTGATTTTATACTCTAAGCAGTCATATACTACAAATTATTGGGATAAGGATCCCAAAGAAATTTTCTAGGGTTGCTATCACCTCCCAAGACTCACAAAACTTTCCACATGTGCATGCCTCTTCCACTGCCTGCAGTATCTCATATTGACCCAAAGAGAAAAGAAATGCAATTATTGCCTTTAAAATAAAGTGATTTGTTATTATAGCTCTAAATATTCCTGATCCTCTGAATTAAACATAGTTCAATCTGAAATATACAGGGAAAAAATATCATGATTTCTGGGAACAGTGGTTTAACTTTTGTATTAAATTTGAAGGGGTAACTTTGATGGTAGCGTATAGCATAGCCTGAGGCTGGTAGTTAAAAACTGAGTATACAGTAAATGCAGAGAGTAAATTGCAATGGTAGTTTAGAGCAAGTAACAAGGACTGTGTTGATTTGCAGCTGAAGGGTTTGGATTTCTGCCTTGGGACTGAAGGCAGCTGCAAAAACTCTCATGATTGCATAAATTTATAGGAAGTTATTTTGTGATTGTCTCCAGCTGATATAGTAGCTTGGCAATAAAGATATGATAGAAGGTTTTAGGAGCTTTAACAGCTAATGCAAAGTAGAACAGGAAAAGGCAGAATAATGACTTGCATTTGAAAACCATCCTTGCAGCATAAGGCAATGATTCTTTGGACACATCAAAGTGACAGAATTTCAGAAATACCTCTCAGTTTAGAAGTTTGGGCAGCGTATTTTGCAAGATTAAAGTTGAGCTTAGTTTTTAAGAGTGTCTTGCCTAATTAAAATTAAGGTTGTAAACCTTTACAGTGGAATTTGTTGGTATTTGTTTTGAAGAGAAAGAGGGAATCTCCCCCATCATTTATAAGAGTTGGTATAATTACTTGTGTAACTGTTCTGTCACTCTGAGGCAGTGAGAGCCACTCCCGACAAAGCAAGGAGCAACCTTTCTAACAAGAGGACAGTGACAGTTCACCTTTAGCTGGAGCCAAAGCTTAGGATGTTTTGTCAGATACGTGAAACCACACACACACAGAGTCTCCCGGGTTCTGAAGTGGGCATTGCAAAATGCACGGAGTCTGACATCAGTGCCTGCTCAGCAGCAGCATCTGCCAGTAAAACCAAGTGGTGAATCCAGGCTTTCTGTTTCACTGAACATGTCTCATTGTCTGTGATCTTAGTTGCATCATACATGGCTTTGCTTCGGGAGAATCATTATAAAACAAAGGGATATAAAGTGTCTGCAGGTTCTCTGGGCTATGATCCTATTATTACACATAACACTAAACATTTTGTAGCCCATACTGCTCTGTAGAAGACTGTGCAATGCTGTTAATCTGTTCTAGATAACAAATAACAAAGAGAAATTAATTTCCACTGTCCTTATCATAAGATACAGTTTTTATTAATATCTCTCCATTAATAAGTTATCAAATACTAGTCATACTCATAGGCAAGTCATACAATTTACACATTCTGGTGGAATTTGTTCACCATGCCAATCCATATTTTTCTTGCAACACAAGAAGTTAATGGACAAGGCAAGTGCATCAACATCAAAAGAAAATTTATCAGTCTAAAACTGTTTTTTGTGAGAAATTCTTAAGAAAAACAATGATAAGTTACTTTTCTATTCCTAATTTATGACCATATCTTTTACAGAAAAGGGATGACACTATAAATAAAATCTTAAGAACTTCTTCTAAAACAGTTGTTTTCTCTTCTTTGGGACACAATTTCTGTTACTCATCACCATTAACCATAGCCTGGATGCATTTTTCAGTAGTTAGAGTTTTTGAAGTTTTGGGTTTGCAACAGTTTCTATGAGGAAGTTAACCAGACCTTGGTTACTTTGGTTTTAAAACATTCAATTATCTTTCTTTTTTTTCCTACTTATCCTTCTGTGGAAGTCTGAATACTTACTGACAGTGATATTGGCTGGGCAACAACAGCTGACAGGGTAAAGAGAATTTTTCTTTATTTACAACACTTTGCTGAAAGAGGATGCAAATTTTGTTTCAATAAAAATGGGAAACAGCATTTCAAAAGCTTGTATCTGGATTCTGAACTACTGCAGTCACCGATAGGAAATTTGTGGCCTGGAGACTGGCAGAAGAGGAAGGTAATTAGCAAACACTTAGAGCAGTGGAACTAAAGGAGTTTTAGACTGAAGAGTATGATTTCTATTTGAGCAATGAAAGGACAATAAGAGTCAGTGACAATCTTTCCCTTGCCATCAGCCATGTTGCTAACACCTTAGAGAAGTTCTTCACACTAGTCCTTTGACATTTGGCTCTTTTCCAAGGTTATGCTGACATTCTTTCCTGAATCTGCATGAGTCTGCCAAGAGATCTGTTTTTATAAATATACAGTTTAAAGTAAGCACAGGTCTGGGATGAAGTTAATACTTCAAGTGCAAGTTAAGAGCTTGGAAAACCTCAGTCTATATAAGTGCTTTGCAGGGACTATCACAAACTTGAGAGCAAAGGTGATGCTCATAATGGTACTTGGTGTTGGTACATGGTGTTGCATGTTCTTAGGGCTCCTAGGCATCAGGAAGCTGCATCCATGCACAGGGACACAGTATTCTATTATGTGGTGAGGAAAAGCTTTGGGTGACTTTTGATAAAATTGTAGTAATGGAAACTGGAAATAAAAGAGTGAACAGTACAGCTGGACAGGTAAGGGAGTTGGGCCAGGCGTCAGTCACACAAGACATACAGATAAAATAGGTCATAGGAAGAACAATCAACATACAGATAAACAGGTCATAGGAAGAAAAATCCATTACAAGGAATGTAAACTGTAAGAAAAATTTAAAAAAAAAAAAGTATGAAACAGTGGAACACATTCCTGCAAGTCACAGAAGTAAGGTGTGATAGCTTCACATTTTCTGATTTATGGTCAACTTTGAACTTCTTTTATTCTTCTAACATAGGAATTTAAAAGATTCTTTATAGACTATTGGTACACATGAAGTACTGTAGAAATTGATTCTCTGCAAGTTGCTTGCAGCCTGGCTAAGTATGCTACTTCAGGATTCCTTCTACACTGCTAAAATTATTTTTGCAATCCTATCTCCAATTTCTGTCCAACATAATCTTTGTTCAAAAAAATTTATTTTCTATTGAAGTTGAGTTGCTAACATTTTTATAGTTGTTACAGTGAAAAAATAGTCATGAGGCTATGATATATAAATATGATGCTGAAACCAGCTTCTTAAGAATATAACAATAGGTCAATCAGCTGCAGCATTGGTTCAAGTGTATTAATTGGCAAAACCCATAACCAGATGCTTTTTAGAGCCTTCTAGTCATCATCAGACGTTAATTGCATTGATTCAGCACTTTTCTCTTACATAACATTACTTAAACCATCAGTATAGGTGTGCTGAAACATCAGTTTCAAACAATATCAGTGCTTCATGTTTTTGCTCTAAAAAAAGGCCAAAAAAAAGTGAGTCTTCAATAACTAAATGATAGACAGAGTCTTAGATTTTTCATGATCCCAAGTGGCAGAGGTTGAAGTTTCAGGCTATAGATGAAATATACATGATACATTCCTCAGCTAATTATTTGTCAGTATATTAATAAATCACACCAGTCTCTGCAAGGCTATCTAAATTTAGAAGGTTCATGAGATGTAATACATAATTAATACCCTTAGATTGGATGGCTTAAAGGCAAGTGATTTCCTGATCTCATATGAAGTAGAGAACATTTATCATTGTCCAAGTCAGCATGCCTGCTTTTTGAGACTATGTATAAATGTATTTGTCATTTATTCTGGTTCATGAGGACAAAATAGAAAATACATAACAAGCAGAGCTAGATTTTTTAAAAACTCATAAAGTTTTTTTTATGAATGATAGAGGAATAAAATCTGATATGAGCATATAAGGGTAATGAGTGGACATTTGATCATAATCATCAATGGGAGATTTACCCCTGATATCACAAGATTGTTGTCAGGTCACAAATATACGTGCGCAAATACTTGCAAGCAAAATTCTCCAATCATTCAGGCGTGTGTCTTAATGTTCTCCAATCTCTTCTCAAAATGTTTATCTGTAGTCTTTTGGAAAGATGGTCCTCACAGCTTCCCACACTGCACCTTTCTTGCCTTTTGCTCTGTGGCTCTCCATAGGACTCTTTCCCTGGTCTCATTCTCTCTTGTATGTTTTATTTCTGCATGTCATTATTCAATGGAGGAACCACAGTGTACAGAATTAATTTTTCACCAGATGCAAAGAAACTCAGTTCTTGCAGAGTTTGCTAAATCTTGCTAGAGTGATACACTCTACAATGGCTTTGACATATCTACAAGGTCTCTACAGGAAGGACTGCAGACAAATGTACAGGTTTACGGGAGATAGTGTCTTTGTACATCTCTCCTCCACCTTCTTATGATCCACAAAGGCAAGCTTTATTTCTGAGAAAGACTGCCAAAGGGTATGAATTAGGTTACAGAATCACACAAATCACAGAATCAAGTTCTACAATAATGCTTCTGCTTTTCTCTATAGGCATGAATTCTCCTATCTGAATAGAATATTACCTGACTAGGAAAGCATCCCTTCAATATCAGGCTACCAAAGGCAGAGCTCCCTCCTCTCCTTCAGACCTTCTCCAGTATCTTTCTGACCACTGCGGATGACACAACCCTACAGTCTTTCCCACTGTGGAGAAAATAAACAAACCTTTCACTGATGAGGTTACTTCCTCCCAGGTCTGTGACAAAATTTATGCCATCATCGATGTAGTATTATTTATACGATAAATTTTTCAAAGGTCCATCAAGTACATGGCTCAAAATATTATGAAATTCATTGGTTAGAATAGAGTCTGAAACTCTAACTGCTACAAGGCTGATCATTTTGATCCTATCTCTCAGGTCACATGTGACCCACTCCACTCAGAAAAGGTAGAGTGCAAGCAGAAAAGGTAGAGGATATCAAGAATCAGAGGTAGAAATGAAGTTGGTAATTTTTTTATCATATAATAAAAGAGGAGAAAAAGTAATCATCTCCAAGTCAAGGAAAATAAAGACACATTTAATGGCTCCATAGTGACAAGTCCTGAAAAACCAGCTTTTGAAGTGGAACATGCTTTCAAGTTACTTAATTCCTTGAAATATTTCCCAAAATCTTTCTTCTTAAGTGAATATATCTTTGCAATTTCAACTTATGCCACTTCTTTCTTGTGTGGATAGATACACAGGCAATATTGAATGTAGACCCAGTAGCATTAGAGAGGAAGGATAAAATCCCATTCCAGTCAAGTGTGTAGCTTTAATATGAATCTCATCTCTGACTTGCCTCAATGTCCTGGCAGCAGCTGGGATGGAATTCGTTTTCTTCCCAGTAGCTGGTGCAATGCTGTGTTTCAGATTTAGTGTGAGAATGATGTTTACAGCACACTGATGTCCTTCGTGTTGCACAGTAGGGCTTACCCAAAGTCAAAGACTTTTCAGTGTCATGATCTGTCAGTGAAGAGGTTTGCAAGTAGCTGGGGGTGAGCAAAGATGGGACAGCTGATCCAAACTGGCCAGAGGCTATACCATGCCTTAGAATGTCATGCTCAGCATATGATCTGAGGGGAATTGGCCGTGCACCACGGACAGCTGCTCAGGAACCAGCTGGGCGTTGCTCACTGCGTGGTGAACAATAGTATTGTGCATCACTTGTTTTTCTTGGGTTTTATTCTTCTCTCTCCCTCCTTTTCATTGTTATCGTTATTATAATTAGTATTATTATATTTTACTTTGTTTTGATTATTAAGCTATTACTATCTTAACAGGGTGGAGACGAGGGGTGGGAGCGGGTCCATGGCACTTAATCGCCACTTAAGTTATGGCATGACACCTGCTTTCAGCAACTATTTTCCTGGCTTTTATAGACATAAATTTATTCTAAAAATATTCATAGATAAATGAAAAGAAGAAAACTTGTTCCTGTGCTTTTTTTTTTCCACTGGATCCTTACTTTTTTACTACAGAAAACTCATTATATGGGTACAAGTAAAACCTGGATTTCAGATAGGAAAAGATCCCTGTTTTCATGCTACCTCTTTGCTGTCATTACCTTGAAAGATCTTTTGCCATATATGTACAAAACAGAATTCTTCTTTTTGACATTTTCAATACTTGTTTGTTTCAGGACTTCAGGACTATGGTAAAACTAATTATGTCTTCACTGTAGTCTGTTACTCAGTGTCCTGGGGTGACTTTATGATGCTTGTATCCCCAGTCTTCTGTTCTGCTTATGCTGGATGTTGAGTTCTGCGCTTTTAAGGCTATATCTGAGAGTGCAGAGGGGGAGAAGGAGAAGCAGTGGAATGTCTGAGGTGGCTGTATTCAAAAACAGAGATAAGAGCTTCATCTCTAGTTCTTACAGACTGTGTTGTCTGCAGCATGGACAGACAGCGGGAGAGAGCTCACCTTTGCTTTTTAGTTATTCTTTTTGTAGTTAGCTGAGGCAGAGGAGTTTCCCAGACTGTGGATTTTCTTTTTCTTGGAACTGATCAGCCTTGCTCTGGATGGAAAACCCAGAAGAACACCTGCTGCTCACACCTGTGGCCCTCCAGGACCCGGGACATAGCATTTTCCAGCACAGGAGGGACTGATAAGAGACTGAGTGAGCTGAGCTACACCCCACAACAAAGACTTCCCGAATTTGCCATCTATTAAGAACAGCAAGAGGTTCCATTGTTTAATATTATACATTTTTCCNCTAAGAACAGCAAGAGGTTCTATTGTTTAATATTATACATGTTTCCATGTTTGTGAGTACTTTGCTTGTTAAATAAATTTATTTTCCACTTCTCTCGAAGGAGGTTTATGTCTCCCTAACTGGAGGGGGGAGGCTCCACCTGAATTTGCTTTCTAGAGGGATCCCATTCAAAGGTTTCCTCCCAAATTTGCCCTAAACCAGGACACATAGAAAGTGCTGCTTGATAAATGTAGAGGCAAATACTATAGAGGGAAACATTGGCATGCTCTGTCAAAGACCTGATCTTCAGTATCTCTGCCTACTAATTTATCCTGCCCATATTATGGGAGAAAAAATTATCATCCTGCCTCTCTTCTCATATATTTAATGAAGATCCTTCTTTCTCTTTTATGCAACTGATCCTGGAACTTTGACAGTGTTTTCTGTAATCAGATGCTGGTTTTCATCAGTATTTTCAGAAGACTCCACTATAATATATAAGTATAGCAATGATATTTTGCAAATAATGTTTTCATCTGTTACCCATATTTGGTATTGTTATACAAAACAGAATATAAGTTTGCTGTAATATTTATTATATTTGATTAGTCTGATTGTAATGTAAAGAGTTGAATGTGCAAATCTAAGATAAACACATTTACATGGATTAGTTGCTGCTTCTGCAACGATCTACTAAATGGTTATGTGATTTGTGCATCCACCACACACTAATGAACATTGAATACCTTGTTATTTGAAATAAATGCCTGTAAATATGGTCAGCATGGAAACAAAGAAAACATAGAAACATTAAAAGCATGAGAACATTTTCTCTTCTGAAAACAGCCATAAGTGTGAAGAAGTCTATAATGTCATTGCTTTTTTGAATGCAGAATTTCCTGTTATAATAATTACAGTAATCAGACAAACAATTACAGTAATCAGCTCTTGAACTTTACATATTTCATTATACAAAGGGAAAAATTTTCCTCATAGAACTTGCAAGCAGCTTCAAACATATGTTTTATAAAGTTATTTCATTTTTATAATTTAAAAGTTATAAAAATTTCTCTGTTCAAACAGGCCAGAAATGTTTTTCTTACTATAGAAATATTTTGTATGAATGACATATCTCTTGCTCCAAATTGTTCTTGAATGTAAAAGCATTTGTACACTGATAAAATAGTAAAATTATTTCTTAAGGAGTTCTTACATTTTCCAATATTTTGAATTTAGTTTTTATCTCTCTTCCGTGGTTTACCTCTGAATATTTTACTACAGAACTATAGAAATGTTAAGAAACTATATATTCAGTAATACTTTCAGAGACATATCTTTAGCGATATCAGCACCTACATATGGAATGTTTTAAAATTACAAAAGTACTGTACCTGAAGGTGATGGACTGAGTTCTTTTATCTCTCTTCCTTTTTTTGGTTGAAGGGTAAGATCAGACACTTTAAATGTTCCATTGGTAGACCCAGGGGAAAAATAGAATGCTTGTTCTGTTATGTACTTGAAAAGTGGAAGATTTATTTTAAGAGAGATTGATGGTTAACACAGTAAGGAAAGGGCAAGAATAATACCTAAAAATAATGTGAAAGAAAGGGTAATGGATTAAGATTTTTTTTTTCAGATTTTTGTACAGAGGGAAAGCATGCCAGTCTTTTTAAATTGTTTGCCTGTCCTTATGTTTTCATTTTTTCTTACTGTACTGCTTAGGATCATTCAGATCAGCACTAAAATGCATGTATTGTTTAACAACACCCATAGACTATTTTTCCTATCCAGAATACATCTCCAAAGCAAGCAAGATGCTCAATCAACGCAGAGACAATGCATCATGGAAATGCAATCTAGACAGTGAACAAGTTCAGAGGAAAAAATGAGATCATTTATTGCAGCTTTATTGTCTCTGAATAACAATTGCTAATTCAAATTTGTTGTACTGCAGCTCCAACAAGGTAAAATAGCTTAAGTTAAAAAACAACTCTGAAATTAAATACTTATATCATTTTTCTCAGCATCAAATTTGAAGGAAACTGTTCTATAAAAAATATACTACCTTGTAAACACCTGTCCTTTTTGCTGAAAGATCAATCTGGCAGAAAATCATAAAGACATCATAGAGGTCTTTTTTAATCAAAAGACACAATTTTTGTAGTCAGGTTGTGATAAAAGTCACAGTCATACCATGAGGCAGGGTTTCTCCTAAGACAAATCACATCCTATATATGTGCCAGCACCCCAGTCATGTGGTGGCTACACTCTGATCCAAGGTAGGGCCATAACAGTATAAGTTTACATATTCTGAAATGTTGATTTTGTCATATGCTCAATGGATATAATTTTGGTTTTAATGAATTAAAAATATTACCCAGGAAAAACATTTATAAGCTGGAGAACACTTGCTTCCATTCCTCATAGGTAGAAACAGACAAATGTTAGTAACAAAGAATGAAGATTAATTAAATTTTTTAGGCATTTAACTTCAATAGGAAAGGAGCTATAGACAGGGTGACTATGCTAAAGGACATTGCAACTACATGAATGGCAAAGGGAATTCTATGTACTACCCCATAAAGTCAAGGTCAGACAAAATAAATGCTTCCTGCAAAACTGGTTGCAGACTACCTAAAATATTTTTAAGAAGATAAACCAATGTGGAAGGATGTAGCAAATTTATTTTGTATTATTTTAATCCCTCCTTTCATGGTATGATTATTTTGCAATCCTGAGCTATCAATTTACTGAATGTTCAGTTTTGAATAGGGATTAAAGTATAATAAACTACTCAACAGAGGCACCCTGTCTGAGCACCAGATTTGGATTTTGTATTCAGGACTGTGCAGCATAATGAGAGACAGAGATTCCTCCTCTGACCTGTTCCAGTTCTACCATCCTGCATCATATTGCTCGATTTCCTCCATGACTGAGAAAAGACCATAGTTACAAATGCTTCACAATGTCAATTTTATGGTATGTTCTAAGTGACACTTGTGATAAAAATGATTATTTACTTTTCTTTTGGTCATCCCATAAGACAGTGAAATCATATACTGAGTTTTACACGGAATAGTTAAGTCACTTAGGGAAATACAATACAACACCTGTGAATTTATAGTTGTAAAATTCGGGCATTAAAGATATGAAATTTTTATTATTCAATTTATTATTGAATGTGTGTGTGCTTTCTTTTCCTCATTTTTTTTATCTATTTGATTTATAGTTTCAGACCCATAATCAATAGTAAGTGCCAGCCTGGAAAAAATTTCCTGCCATTGTTAGAATTTTTGGAGGAAGAAAAGACTCTCTCATACAAATATTTTATTTCAATTTGTCATGCTTTTGCTAATCTGAAATCAATAACCTATTTGAATCTGGCATAA
>VYXF01011285.1:91011-143660 GCA_013397295.1 Polioptila caerulea
GCTAATATGAAAACAAAAACCTATTTGAATCTGGCATTAAAAAAAAAAAAAAAAATAGGATGCACTCACCAAGAGCAAGACTGGTGGCCCTCACTGTGCAAAACATAATTTGTGTGTTTCCTGAGAAAACAGGAGGTAGGGACAGGACCCCCTCACAGCTCTTACCCACACAAACAGCCAACAAATAATCTGTGAGGAAGTACAAGTACATATTAATGCAGTTCACAGGCTACTGGGAAGGCTCCACACACTGGCTCTCTGCACTCAGCCCTTTGAGGCTGTGGGGATGGCTGCACCCTTGGCTGCACCCCTGCACACCATGTCAGTGAGAAAATCAAAGCCCACACTTTCAAAAACACCCAACTTTCCTTTGTCAGACAATTGGGAACTTGTCAGCAGAAGCAAGTCAAAACATATGAGCTGATTCCAGGTGGCCTCATGCCATTTCCAGGCACATGGAACTTTTACAGATATTTGGACTAATATAGCTAAAGATGATAACCACAATGACAGCATTAATGTAACTAGGCTTTTCTGTATCCACATTTTTATTGTATCTGCTGAGGCAAATAAACTGAAAAATTGATTTCTAAATGCCCTCAAGTGATACGGGCAAATTTCCTCATTTTGCTGGGGGAAAGAGAGGTACAACAGGGAACTTGTTTAATTTATATAGTAGCATGGCCACATATATAAGCAGAAACCTCACTGCTTGTCTGCCAGTCTGAAATGAGCACTTGAAGATTTTATAACATGTTAATGGCAACTAAAAAAGCAGCTTTTCTTCCTTATCAGAGTGATTCCAGATGAAACTATCCCATATAAACAACAATGCTTGATTAATAAACAAGAAAATGCTGTGCTTGCCTACATTTTCTCTTTCTGAATATTCTTAAAAACTTATCAGGGGCCATACTATTTCTTCTTAAATAAATACACCAGGGCTAGGCAATGAAGTCTCCCCAAAAATGAAACCAAGAGATATAAGAGTAGGAAAATGCTCTACAAAATATTTCAATGATGAGAGTTTAAGAATTTGAAAAAATCAAGCTTTTCATTATTGCTCTCTTCAAGCAAAACTGTTGTTCATTCATAGTTTGCTATCCCAAAAAACTGCTAATAAAACTGCTGCCTTAGGACATATCAGAGCAAGTGCCAGCTGGGAAGCAACATAGTCAGTTTAATCCAGTACAGAGCTGAGTTTTCATCTGACTTGGAATACAAATAGATAAACCTTACACCTGATTAGGATGTTATCTATATGAAGTGCCATATCAGTTTGTCACCCTAGAATATGTGATATAGACCTGTTCTTCCTGAGGTATACAGTCCATCCTCTTACATTTTTTCTCAGACTTCTAATTTTTCCTAAGCTCTCTAATCTTCTCCCCTGCTCCTTTCGAAATTCCTCCAAGTAAATGCTACATATGGTACATTATTTCTTTCTTATCACATCACGGAACTTATTTTATCCACACTTTCTCATCTAGGATTCTTTGCTTCAGGCTGAAAATCCTGTGCCCTTCCTGCCAACTGCAGCCTTGAAACACATGGCTGCTTGCACATGCCTGCAACGAGGCAGGAGGAAGCTATAAACTAAGAGGTTCGTATTCAGACACCTTCAACAAATAAACCAGATATACAGAGACCAAAATTACACAGACAAGTATTTCATGGGGCATAAATCTGTGCCCACACAATAAAAGTTAAGGTTGAGTGCTCTTTAAAAATGTATTCGGAATAAATCTGAATGCTGGAAAACAGTAAGTGGATCTTTAATGTGTCATTAGAAATAAAGACTTTAAGCTTACAAAAATATATACTGTTATCAGGAGGACTGAACATAGCCAAATTAATCCATTTAGAGCTATGTCTTCTTCCTGTCTTCCTTTTTGCCCATCTGTGCTTGCACAAATCTTTCCTATAGGCAAGATTTTCCCATCATTCAGGGAAATAATGTGTCATTAATACTAAGCCCACCCAGGTAGTATGTATGCATAAATCCTAGAAATAGGTTTTCCCTTCTCATGGATTTAAGAAGTATCACATCCATTTTGCATACAGAATTAGAGACACTGATCACTGTTTAAAATGGAGTCTTTAAAAGCATAGCAAACTGCTATAGAACAACTTATTAAAATGCTGTCCACTTTAACAAATTTTCATGTGGTTTTCTATGTCTGAGTTTGGATTTTAGCTTTTTTTTATTTTTTAAATTATAATTATAGACACTTATTTTTAACATACTTTTTAAATTAGCTGTTAGGAGAACTTGACCATATATATAGACAGTTTTGTTACCAGAGCATGCAGGAACTGAATTCTATCTATATTCATATTAAGTAGTTGTGTACTTCTATATTGCAAAACTGTGATTGGAATAAATTTCAATTATAGCCATATTTTAAACAAGATTCAGATAAGCTGTTATTTCTCATAGTTCAATTTCCTGTAATGATACTTAATCTAACCCAAGTACTTTAAAAGTAGCTTTTTTGATAGATACCCACTAGTAATTGAAATAGCAACCATTTAGTTTAAAAATGAGAATTTTAAGTTCATTATCAGTTCCCTGCAGAATATGCATGGATAATTTAGTCCTATCCATAATTCACTCCTTGAACAACTCTCATTTGTACTATGAGAGACTATGATAATCGTATGCCCTGCTTTTATTTAGACTTTCATACAAAATACCTAATTTCTGGCACAATCAGTTACAGTCTCTCTAGACATTAGATCCTTCTTCTGTTTCTTTCCATGTGACTTCATTAGAACGTGGGAAAAATTACTGTTTAGATCAATATTTGCTGAATGGCATTTCTGTCTTTTTCAGTGCTCATTTTGATGCTAAGCCACTTACAGAATTTTTGTTGTTAAAAACCACATTTAATGATGTTAATCTGTATGTACAAAAATAGATGGATATGAAGGTATATGCCTACAGAATTTAATAGCTTTCAATAAGATTAGGTCCCTTGACTTCATGGATACCAAAGAAGATTAAAAGGTCCAGAGAAACAAGCAGACATCTCAAGTCCATCATGTAGACAGAGAATTCCAGGCTCTGCATATCAGAAGTCAAGACAGAGCCAACAAACCAGAACTCAAATGTCTGGAATTTCTTTTTCATACATTTAAGTTCTGATATAATAAAACAAGGGCCATTCTATGGAATCACTGCATGTTTGGGGTTGGAAGAAACCTCTGGATATCATGTAGTACAACAGGTTGCTAAAGCAGGGTCACCCAGAAGAGACTGCATAGGAGCACACCCAGGTGGGTTTTAAATATCTTCAGAGCGGACTCCAAAACTTCCTGGGGCAGCCTGTTCCAGTGTTCTACCACCCTCACAGAAGAAATGGCTATCCTCACACTCAGATGGAACTTCCTCTGTTTCAGTTTGTGCCCCCTGTCCCTTGCCTTGTTGCTGGGCACCACTGAAAAGAGGCTGGTCCATCCTCTTGACACCTGTCCTTAAAGTATTTGTATATACCTTGTATATTTGTATATAAGATCCTCTCTCAGTCATCTCTTCTCCAGGCTAAAAGAGCTCAACTCTCTCATTCTTTTCTCTTGAAAGAGATGTTCCAGTTCCCTCCTCATCTTATCAGCATTTTGCTGGAATCTCTCCAGTAATTTCTTGCACTTCTTGTACTGGAGAGCCCAGGAATGGACACACGACACTGAAACAGTCTAACCAGGGCAGAGTAAAGAGGTAGAATTGCTTCCTTCAGCAATGCTTTTCCTAGTGCAGGCCAGATACCACTTGCCTTCTTGGTCACAGGGCACACTGTTCTTGGACAGCTTATTATCCACCTCAGCTCCTTCTCCAAAGAGCTGTTTTGACAGCCAACCCTGAATTATGATGAGATGGTCTTGCATAAATTTAAAAGCACATTAAACACTCTAGGGTGGGAAAGAACGATCTTTATCTTTCTGCCAATCACAGGCGTTTCATTTCAGTGCGTATGTATAGAGTAACTATATGTAACTTTTATTTCAAATTCTTGTGTTATCAGGTTTTCTGGACCTGATTGAACAAAGCCCCAGGCAACCAGGTCTGATGCTGGAGCTGGCTCTTTCACAGGCAGGCCTTGGAGACCTCCTGAGCACCCTTCCAGCTGGTACTAACCCATGCGTGAATAGACTGAAAACAGAAGCTTGGAGCTTGCAGAATTTAGTGGAGGAAATTGCATCACCTCTTTTACGCTGGAGGGCAGCATAAAAAATCCCTCCTGAACCTGAACCTTACAAATCTATGAACCCCAAGGGCTGGGTCTAAATTAGCACTTTGGTTCAGAGCATTGCAGTTTTGAACTTCATCTCCTGAACATATCCTCTCCTGCAGTGTCTCTGCTTGGTTCACAGGGCAGTTTTAATTTATGCAAACTAGATTCCTTTAGGAGGAAACTGGAGAGAAAACTCGTAACAGGTATGCACCAAATACCATCTAAGAAGTAATGGGATCATTAGTGTTCCAATCAGAGGTCAGTGCTTCAAATTTATTCAAACTGTGTGTGGGGTGAAGATATTTGAATCAGAGAGTCAGACTAAATCTACTGAAAATAGTGCCCCAGAACAGTGGACAGAACCAGCTAATTTAATCTGATGATGTGTTTCTCCTTTGTACTTGCTGATGTAGACATCGCAAGTACTAGAAAAGTTAAGCTGCCTGACAAATGTACAGCTGGAAATCAGTGCATCAATAAAAAGAGAAATCAAAGGAATACTAATAACCTAGGTGAAGACCATAGCAAAACTCCAAATTATTTGCCTAAGTTTAAAACTTCAGTCTTACAGGGTTTTAGGATATTCATTAATCTGCAGGTTGGGAATGGGAATTAGTTCTCTATTTTTCCAGAACTGTAGCACCAGCTAAAGAAAATTTTGGGTTTAATTTTTATGTCCTTTCTCTTTTGTATTTTCAGGAACCCCTCTAATATACCAAACAGTGAAAGCAAACCAATATAAGAACTCTCAGTTCTACAGGGAGAAAAATCTGCAGATAAACAATGTCCCAATTATTATTTCAATGCTATGCTGTTTAGGAGTATAATAACCATCCATTTGAAGTTCCATGATAAAAAGAAGTACTTAAGCCAGAACGTGGGCCAAGATTTGCCCTTATGTCCTATTTATTTCGTGTTAATGGAGAGTATTCCAAATTAATACCAAAGCATACAAGCACAGCATAACATATAAATGCAATCCAGCATGCTAACAAATGTTGTAAAATACTAGAAAAGGAGGTGGGGCAGGGGGACAGAAGGGGGTGCATCCAGATTGTTTCTTAGGAGCAATAAGTGATCTTTATAAAATTTCTAGAATTATATACATGTTATTTCAGTAGGCTCAAGGTGACACAATCAAATCTAAGTCACTCTATATATCATACAAATACATGATATATGGCATATGCTTCTCTACCCTTATCCTATAAAGAAACCAACCAAACACCAACAGTGACTCTGGAGTAGCTTCTCTGAAAACAATTGTTTGCATCTCCCTGTTGAATATAAATCCACAGCAGAAAATATATTTGTACTACCTTTAGTATCAACTCACCTTCAATGATGTATTGGATGAACAAAAATTATAAAAAATTTTCTTAACCTTAATTTTTTCAGGTGGCTGAGGTTGGGCTCAGTGAGAGAAAGTGACTGAAACTTCTCATCCATCCAGAGTCTCAAGCTAACACAGCCCACAGTCCATGAACAACGAAGCATTTTCTGTCAGTAGTCATTCTAACAGTTTTCACAGCAGCTTTGATAAAAACTTTTACTTGCCTTAAAGCTAAGGACAGACTGACAGACAACTCAGAAACTTTGAGCAACATTACAGTTCTCAGAAATTTGCTTTATCTCCACTTAGTGTATTTTTTTAAATCTAGCATTTTCTATAACATAAAAAAATCCTCAAAACAATTCCTTTAAAACTGTTTTTAAATATGAATAAATAATTTTTTCAGTTTTCTGCATAGATTAGAGCTGTACCTAATCAATATAAGTAAGTTCCATTTCAGTAAAAAATGTTAAGCTTCTGCATAGGCTGAAGCAAATCCTCACTAGTCATTGAATCACTTTGCATACTTAAAGTAAAATATGCTGATGGTGTTTTGCTGAATCAAGACTGCTTTTTTTAGGCATTCAGTAGGGTTATGGCACAGGAATTAGAAGTAACATCTTATTTCTTGATGTAAACATCAGAAGAAGGAAGATGTGCAATTGAGAATGATGAAACACATAAAATCATCAATAAATCAATATAAATATTACTGATTTGTCATAATAATAATAGGAACCATCTTTACAGACCTATTAGAAGATTATTTTTTTCTGCTCTGATGACTTAAAATTCTTTTTTTATTTCTTTCATTATCCCCCTTCCTTCCACTGATCATTCTACAACACTGATGATATGAATCATCATAGTATTGTTGATTAGTGCCATTGCATATTTTTGGTTAAGAGACAAGTTAATGTGAGCCATCTTTGCTTTCAGCAATTAAATTAGATCCAGTTTGTTAAAATATAAGCTTATATGCAAAAACTATGAATGTGCTGAAATTTGCAGGTGGCTGCTTTACCATCTATGTATTTACAAGACAACTAGTTTAGCCATCAAAAGATCCCATGGGCTGGCTGAAGCACTCTGAACTGAGTGTGTGAGCACTGAGGATAGAGTGAACTTCACAGTCTTGAACCTTAGGATATTCATCATTATCTTCAATGTAAAATTTATCAGTCAAAAATCCTTCCTCTTACAGTCTAGTCAGTTTACACTGACTGAAACATTTTTCAAATCTGAAACAGACTTGACAGTAATTTCCACTGTACAAGTAGATTTTTGTGTTATTTAAAGAAAAATATCTTTATTTATTTTATGATTTGTCAAAATAATTTTGATAATATTTCTACTAAGAAAACTTAAAATACTTCTTACCCAGTCAAATAAAATAATTTAATTTGACTTGAACACTTTGGCTTATTCTGTTTGAAATCAATTTTAAAAATTTCTTTAACCTAAACTGTTTTTTCTTGATTTTTTTAGTTTATTAAAAACCTGAAACCATCATTTGTACACATAACTGCAAAGTCCTTTATACATTTTTATGAAAATTACATTCCATTATAGATATCTTTCAAATGTATATGATAGGTACAAGATTGATAGCTCTAAGAAGTTACTCAGCATAGAATTTTTTTTGACTAATATATAGATGACGATAGTAAGAATCATGTATATAGAGAGTTTCAGAAATGTAACATAATAGAAACCCAGAGACATCAGTGAATGTATCTTGACTAAATAATTTCTCCAGACTTTTATATTCTGCAGTCCTATAATACTCTACACTTGAGGTACAGATATGCTCAAAACCCTCAAAATGCAGGTTGTGGTCTTATTGAACCAGGAGAACTGGTTCACTCAGTAAATAGGAAAAAAAAGACAGCTTCTGTAAAATATTTCAGACCTACAAGTTCATCCAATTCTAAAATGAAAAAGCAAGTGACCTAATACATTCTTATTTACGTCCCTCTCTCCCCCCCAACCCTTTTTTTAAAGGGATTTTTAATATCTGACATTGGAGAAAACCCTGATGTTTATCACAAGTAGTTAATATTGTTTCCTTGCCCAGATCGTGGTTGGAGTTCATAACACTGTAATATCTATTTCCCATTCACTCCCTTGTTTAGTGGCAATATAGAACTACAATTGTTTTTCCCCAGAAAATCAAACTAGACTGTTCTATACTTGTAAATCAACACAAGCCAAGGAAAATGAAAACCATCAGCATGTGGGTCTCATCAAGATTCCTTCTTCCAATTACAGGGGTTCAGAGCCCCTGGATCACGGCTTGGTGTGGCGCCTGACACACCCTACAGTAAAATGGACACTGCCAGGAAAGCTCCCAGAAAGATATAATAGCCATCTGAAATTAAATAATTCCCAAGAAATTCCACCAACTATGAAAATAACATATGTTGTTAGTCTAGGCACATTCTTTTTTGTTCTTGTTTATATTAAATTCCCAGAGAGACTTATCTAAACTGCTAGTATAAAATATGAGGTTATAAGAAAAATACTTCATACAAATGAGCATTGTTGTCTACACAGATTGACTACCGAAAAAGAAAGATGTTTATCTCTTTTCCCATTGTTTTTCTTTTTTTTCCTGCACCTCTTTATAGCAAAATTCCCTCCTGAATCAGTCTTATTAAAATTTATTCCTTCCTTTTCTTTAGTCATAGTGAAATAGAAGTATTACATTTTTACATAAATTATTATCCACAATATTCCCCATAAGCTGAAAAAGAAGCATTTCTGTTGATGATTCGGTACAATGCTAATGGTTTTGTACAAAATCTTTTATGTAGCACTAAAGATTTTTTTTAATGTGATAATTTTTTACATAAGCTCAATATTTTGAATTCAGCTGAGGAATCACTTTGCTATTTATTCAATAGCTTTCTATTTTCTTTAAGGAACAAAAGTTTTCTCCTCCTTGCATGATTTACTACCAAAAAATTCATCTGCTACTAAGGACAATATAATTCAAAAAGCCCAATGGTGTAAATAATTACTGTGTCCTGAAGACAGAAGTTCACTCTCAAAAAATTGTATTGCTTAATACCATTTTTCAGTCTCATAACAAAATCAGTACTTATTTAATCAAGTCAAGATCAGTTTAAAACTTTCTAAGTAGGTATACTATCACTAAATCCAAATTAATTTTGGAATCTTTCCTGAAAAAAAAATTTAAAATTAAATCTTTGTGCCTTATGCTGGGCAGGACTGTCCTATCAAAATTCCAATGTAAATCATTGAAAATTAAGACTGTTTATGTCTTTGTAGTAGAACTCCTACATTGCTCTGTTGCAAATGTAACTCAAACCAAGTAGCAAGAGGAGGATTGTCATGGTCCAAGGAGCACCAAGAAACACATACATTAATTTTCCCACATCTGGACTTTCAATATATCTGAGTTTTTCAAAATTGCAATAATAGATATTGTAGTTGATCTCTACAGCTTGATTAGGATAGAAATAGAGGGAAAGAGGGAGGAGTGAAGGAATAAAGTTGTTAAAACCTATATATTCCTTCAAGGTCAGTTTCAGATGAGATGTTTCTCAAAGAAATGGTTCCACCAAAATACATATTTACACTCCATCCTTCCAAATTTTATTAATGTTTTCATTACATGGGTCCATCATGAAATTTGTGAGTGGAAGCAATAAAATCCTCTGAACAGCCACTAGCCTGCTGTTTAGGGAACTCACTTGGATCACAGACCAGCTCTTCAGAGAGAAGAGTATACTGCATTATCAGAATCATTGTCCTTCTCTGAATAACTCACAATCAGTCATAATTTTTGCCTCTAGTCTTTAGTTAGACAGTTTTTGCTTCAGAAAAGATTCCAAGACTATTAATGCAATGTTTTATTATATTGCCAATTCTTGAATGGTTGCCCAACCAACAATGGATTTTGCATCTCAAATTGTTTGAGAGAGGGCTGGGAAGGGCAGTTGAAGACAGCAAGATCAGTGGGGGGAAGGCAATCCAAGTTAATACAGCTTGTTTATGCTCTTTCATAAAGCCATTATGCTGCATACAGCTTGTGAAGAAACAGTCAAGCACACCAGCATAATCGTGGACTTACATACACTGCCTAACTCAATAGCGAATATCGCTGGATCTGCAGTCTAGAAAATATGTGGTCTGTTTGACAACATCAAATATAAATGAGCAAATACACAGATGCACACATGGATAGCTCAGTGAAGTGGATTGGCACAGGGGAAGAAATGGGCCTGGCAGCAAAGGCTCTGGGCAAAAGAGAACTGAGTTATTGACCACATGGTAGGATTTTCTGTGGGGGGTCTTTGGCCGATCAACCTGACCCGGTCTAGCACAGGTCAACTCTTCAAAAACCCAACTGACTCAGGGCCAGGGTCCCTTACACCAAGCAATATCCTTTAAAAATGGCACAGAAACTGTACAGAAAGCAACTGAAAGAGATATGAGACTGGTAATCCAAGAAAAATCCCTACTGTTAAAAAAAAAGGGAAAACATTTCTAGGCCTCAGACATTGGTTCAGAATTTTAAAGCATGCCTAAAGATAAAAATGAACCAAATTAAAACTGAACTTGGTAATAACATCTTAACTGGAGCATGGTCTAAACCACTGAATCATATCCATCTCCAAAACATCATTAATTCTCCCACAAAGTCAGAAAAAATCAGAGAAACAGGAAGGCAGAAAGGAAGATTATTTGTGTTATATTGTTAATCATTAGTGAGGCTGAAAGAAAAGTTCTAAGTGGAACAAATCCTTACATGAACATATATTAACTTCATGCTGTACATATGCCTGCATTCATATATGGTTGCTCAAATTAGATTTCTATATTAAATGTTATGGCTGTTTCTAAGAGGCTGCTTTACTGTTCTGCTGTTTATAAAATTTGTGCCTATTGTTTGCATGTCTACTCTAGTGAGTTCTGCTATATATGGGTTTTTGTTATTTTTCTCTGTATGGTTTATTCTGGAAAATTCCACTATCATACAGTAAAATCTAAGACTTTGAGACCTCCAGTTTCTTCTGACATGGTAAATTTTCATTTTTTATATGCAATAAAGGCTTCAATTTTCTAATTAAAACTTGCTTAATTTATTGTGCACTCAGATAACCTGAACTGGCATTTTGCAGTCTGTAGCCATCTTTGTATCTCTTTCTTTCTTTTTCATTCCTTGGTATTTCTGTCTTCCAGCATGCCATATTTCGTAGGTCACATCTGGAGGCAAGATGGCATTTGAAACTGAAAAGAGTAAAACTGGTCTGCTGCGCTCAAAAATCAGCTGAAGTCATGTACAATATGTGACTGTGAGCAAATATATGGTAAACTCCTTCAAGATTGTATAAAGCAATAAATCATTGGTTTGAGAGCCAGCATCTGCTTGCTTTCAATAAATGAATGCAGAGAATCTGCTCCTTTATACATGGGAAATCTTTGAAATAGACATTGTGAAAGTTCCACAGATCTAACAGGTTTTAATCCCTTTCAAAACAAGTGTTAAATTCTATTTCTCTGCATTGATCACTGTCCTTTGCGGGACACTCTTTCTGTTTTCCTGGATTTGTTTTTTCCACTCCATTCTTAAAAAATTGTTTAAAGTCTCAAATGAACTATTTTATTCTCTGACTTCCCCCTTTATTTTTCTTTGCCTGTCAGCTGCCTTTGGACAGATATGTCCTGGACTTTGGTCACAACATCTCTGTCTGTTGGTTCGCCTCTTTCTTCTCAGGTTAATATTTAATTTTAATACTTCACACCTCTCTAACCAGCTTTCTCAGAAGACCTCTTATAATTTTTCCCCATGCTCAGAAAAAAAACCACACTGAAGAATGAAGCACCTTGGAGCGAAAGAAGGGAGAATGTCTCATATAATGAGGTGAAATTTGCTCTGATTATGGTCTAGGTAACATGAAGAAGAGGGCAATCTCTCTTTTTTTGAGGTACTAGTCATATTAAAAGTTGGAAAATATGGGAAAATTATAGTAAACATAGTATTTTTATGGTGTTTAACCATAAAAAGCGTTTTAGCAACCAATAACATGATTTTATGTGCCACCTATGGTGGTCTCCATGGTCCAATCCACTTGAAACTTAAATTGGTCTAGGACTCTTATACCTCATGCTCCCCAGTTTAATTGGACAATAACTACATATCATTTATTTCCAGTGATATCTCTTTAACCATTTTCAATAAGATTACGATTTCCAGTAATTTTTAAATATCCCAGAGAAAGCAGCGAAGTTTTACTTTCACAGGAATTTAAACAGGCAGCATACTAGATTATATTACAAGTGGCATGGTTTTAAGAAAGCATTTTTCCATGTCTGCAAAGAAAAAAATGTCAGTGTTTTATAATGTCAAAGCCTACTTCATAAATTACCAAAATTAATGAGGCAAACATACCCCACTGCATAAAGAATAGCACTTTCTTTCTGCTACCTTGCAGTATTTTCTTCTCTGTAAAGAGAAAAGGAGTATTTCAGGGAAGAGTGGTAAATATGACTTCACAATATCAGTGATGAAATGGTATGTTATAATTTTACTTTCTTATTATAAACAACGGAGATTCTAGAGCCCTTGAATTTATTTAATTAAGAAATTAAGAAAGGTGATTAAAAACGAACATGTGCAATCTGATCACACTGTTCAAGAAAGAACTGGGGAATGGGGGAATAATTTAATTTACCTGGGGCACAGACATTCGTGGAGTTTCTGGATGACACAGGATGGAGCAATTGTTGGGTGACAAAGCTTAAACTGACATTTTCAAGTAATATTAGGATGAAAGTTGAAATTTACGAACCGCTCTACCACCTCCTCCTACTCACACACACACAAAATTAATGCAAGTAAATAATTAACTTTTAATTAAAATTTATAATGCAATATTACTTTAATAAGTGGAATCAATATCAGGACCACACTATCTGAAATGAACCTATTTCTTGTTCAAGTCCTTTGTCTCTGCTTTTCCCCTCACTTCAAATTCCCGTTGCTTCCTGAAAACTGCTCTGCATTTTTTTATCATCAATAAAAAGAAAATTTATCCATTTCAGGTGAAGAATTATGTGTGGAAATAGGAAAATAATTGTCTCTTAGTATCTAAGCAACAGGAAGCATACAAAATCTTTTGCCTTATTCATGCCAACTGACCTTCTGAGGTCAATAGAATTAGCTGTGTGAGGAAGGAAAGCAGATTTTTTGGATAGTCAGGATCATCAGAACAGAAACTTAAAAATAGAACATGGTCCCTTAAACTGGGGGTAAAATATTAAATAAATTCAACATACTGAATATTGAATAAAAAATGTATAACCTGAAGTTAGCAGAAATAGTCACATTAAGTTATAAAAATTGACTTTTGCCATTAAGTTTTTGCTAGGAATTTTATTGTCACATGTATCTTTTTACAGCACAAAATAATTGTGCTTTCCTTGTGTCCTAACAAGTTACCAATAATGTTCTCAACTAATAATCCCCAACTACACTGGCTGAAGAATC
Organism: Polioptila caerulea; assembly: GCA_013397295.1. Classification (NCBI taxonomy): domain Eukaryota; kingdom Metazoa; phylum Chordata; class Aves; order Passeriformes; family Certhiidae; genus Polioptila; species Polioptila caerulea. The sequence goes on from VYXF01011285.1 coordinate 104,096, forward strand.
TGATTCAGACATAGATAACTTCTTTGTGATGATTTGGTGGTTTATGTTCTCCTCTAGCTGGTTAGTATGAATGAATAAAACTAAATAATAGTCATATTGCTCTCATAGTTGCTGCCTCATTCTTACTTTATATAGATATTTGTAACTACATTAATATCTGAATAGCACACAAGTTTCCACATATTTTTTTTTACAACTGTCCTAAAACTGAAAAGTGCTTTTTTTCCCTCTATTTTCCTTCTGGGAAATGAAGAAAAGAACTATAGAAAGCTAAATCCACAAAGAATCTGTATTGCCAGTCAAAACTCACAGCCTGAAGTTAGACTAATTATCCCTTCTAGAAACACAGGCTTCACAAATGCCAGAGAGGTGAGAGGGAACTACTTGTGCTAGCTGAGAAAGAAATGCCTGCAAGTGTTTGATCTTTGCTTGAGCATCCCAGTCATAGAATAGAACCACAGAAATGCAGATACTTGCCCCATGACCCAGGCAAGAGAGCACTTGTCTTGAAGATCGTGCCCAGTGCCACCTTCCTGCTTGATGGGAAACATTTTGTTTGATCTCTGAACAAGTATTTGATCTCTGCTTTTTTATGTCTGAGGAGAGTACCTCAGCACCAAATCTGCCAGGCATTTCTCTGAAAGGAAGTCCCACTAAACAAGTTTCACACAAATATATAGGTGATCTTATTGCTCAAATGAATCTCTTTAATATGAAGCTCTGCAACTATTTTTGTGTCTTTTAGTCTATGTACTCCAGTGAATGGTTATTAATATAATGTAAAACATTTTCACCCAAAGAGGCTGAGGTAATATTTTTATAGGCAAAGGGGGCCAAGTCAAAACAGAAAATGTCTAAATTAGGTCAATGGAGATCTCTCTGACCAGATAGTTATTGACGGTCAAAGCTGAAGTGACACAAGACACCTTTTAGATTGACTTTTCCAGATAACATCTAGTTCTGGGAAAACTGCTTTAATTTCAGTGTTAAAACAGATCAGTGGTAGCAGGTTATTCAGTCACTTAGCCATCTAGGAATTCAGATTAATGAAAACATGGCGCGTGCTTCCCCGTAGCACAGTGCTTCATGTCAGAAACAGCACCACCCCTTCTGCAGGGCAGTTCAGCTCAGGCAGAGCACTTAACAAGTATGGCTTTTCTCCAAGATTATAGACAGTTCATTAGCAATGAGCTGAAATACCTCTGCATAACCAGTAAGTGCACTTTTTAAAAAGTATTTATCTTCTGGAGAAGACAGTGAGCCACACTCAACAGTCAACCAACCATGGATCCATTTAACACAATATCTGAAGAATCATGCTCACCAAAAGAGAAGAAACCATAGTTCATTATGAGGTATTAGAAGTGACAATAAAGCACACTGCTCTGTTATCACAGAATTCTTCTTCACCCTTTAGCCTTCATATTACTGTAATTATTTTAGGTCACTTCATCAAAACCTCTCAAAAAATCTTTTGTGTTCTAACCGAAAGATGTACTTATCACTTGTGTTCTAAATTGAAAGACTGGCTACAAAAATGCAATATTGTCAGTTAAACTTATCCCCATTACATCTTTCTTTCTTATCCCACAAATTGGCAAACATCTTTTCCTCTTTTTAATCAAAACTGCAGGTGGCACTAGTAACTCTTGTTCTCAGATGTTCAGTGCCAATGATTCAGCCTGCATAATTGGAGTTGGAAAGGAGGATATACACTTTAATAAGTCTGCACCATGAAAAGATTCCAAAGTAGCTCATTCTCTTGCAAATTATGTAGCCAGCCAAATTAAAAAAAAAATATTATTTTTTTTTTAAAAAGGTGGTCAATTCAGCCTCTGAGGCAGCAGGAAACAATGGAAGTGTCCCTTTCTTCTATAACCAAACAGCAGCTGAGCAGTTTTTTTAACATATATTTCTTACCACGCTTATAACTGAGAATAGAAAGACTAGGGATCTGCCAGTGTATGTTCACACTTTTGGAAATGAATGCACATGAAATAATAAAAAAATTAAAAATGCTGTTAAAGTAAATATTTCTGTGTTTGACACTCCACCTGGAATGTTTCACTTGACTACCATCATTACTGAAACACTTCATATTTTTTCTCACCATTCCTCAATGGAAAAACCTAATTGCAATTCAAAGTAGTGTTTATTGATAAAATGAAAAGACATTAATCAAGGAATAAGATGATTATATCATGCAGAATGAATAAATAAATCCCCTAACCATTTTAAATCCTTACTAAGATTCACTAGCAGAAAGGGAGTTAAGAAACAGCTCTGCTTAGTCTTAGCAGTCAAGACTGAAGATGCATGCACATGATTTATTTAGGCTTCGTAAAAACTTCTCCCAGAGGGCACAAACACAGAGACCCTTTTGACTAAATTTACTAGGTGATCCATAAAAGTCACACATTTCTTCATTCTGAGCTTTATCTGAAGGGGAATGTCTAAGTCATCGTAAGCACAAAGAAAAAACTTGTATACAAACCCTTTGCCTTTGTCCACTCTGTAGATGTCATTCAAAACCATACAACTCATTGGAAAAGAAGTACTTGAAGAAAGAAAGATTAGCAACAATTTCCTCTCTCTGTTAAAATTTATGGGAAATATTTTCATTTCAAAGGATTGTCAGCCCTCTGAATGCAAATAGTTTTGTAGGAAGGAAAACTAAATTTTTTTATTCCTCCAAGATATTCCAAAATGATGGTGCTTTCTGAAAGAGCTCATCTGTTTTGTTTATCTTGACAAAAGAAAAAGTACCAATTGCAAGAGCAGCCTGAAGAATTTATGACTTACTGTGATACTCTGAGCAGACATCTTATTGGTCTAAATAGGAAAGGATGTCCATGTGAAAAAGAATAAGACAGTAAGATAGTACACAAAGTACTGATTACGTTCTTAGATCCCCAATCTGAAATATTCAGCACTTATTCCCCTCCCATGAGTGCAGGCCAATCTAGAACACAGCAGGCACATCCTTTTGAGTAAATTTGCCAGTGCCAGCCACACGTCAGAGATGATTAGTGAGGCAGAGATGCCAGCCACCTTCTCTGACATCAGAGGTCAGACAAAGGAGAGTGCGACAAAAGCTAAAAAGCATCAACCCTACAATGATGATGTGGCTGACCTGGCACATCCACTATTCCCACCACTTCTCAGTACTCCTTTTATTGGCATTACCTGATGTGAGAAGAGTCTCTCTGGAACAAGAAGCTTGATTTTGGTCTTAGGAAAATAATCATAATATGGAAGGAGTCAGTCACTCTGCCAACTTCTGCCTTTCCAGTAGTGAATTGCATGAACTGCAAAAAGGCAGATAATATTCAACTCACAAGTTTCTCAGATGGAGCAAACATTCCAGATTGGTGTGAACCAGGCAGGTTCAGCCTGCTGCATCAAAAACATGCATGTTTTGCCCCTCTCTGAGAAAAAAAATCTTCAAAACAGATAAGGAAAACAGATAACCTCCTAGGACGCTAAGAATTCCATACAAAATATATAGTGGGGCTTCTGGGCAACCAACTTTTGCCAAAAAATGAGGTTATTTAATTTTATTTTATGAGAAAGCTGCTTCTTCTACTGTGGAAACCATCTTTTATACATATGTTGTATAAGCAATATGCACATAATTTATAATATTTTTCCTAGAAGTCCTTTTTCCTGGGTAGTTTCTCCTTTATTTCCTTTTCCACTAAAAGTCAATTCTTAGGAACCACAGAATGGTGTTTTATCAATAATTGTGGTATATCAGAGCCTTTTTTCCCAAAGAGATGATACTCTGGTGTAGAGTCTTGCATCTGATTCCCTTCAGAAGGTCTGAACACACTGGGCCAAATGTCATTCTTGTGTACAAATGTGAACAGACTTGTTTGCAAATCTGCAGTCTCAGGAAACACTGACACTGAATAGATGTTCCAAAGGCCGGCATTACAGTTCATGAGACATTTTCAAACTTTGTAATGATTAGACAGGGGAGAAAGAGAAGGTCATCCTCTCTTGAATTTTTTTTTTTTTTTTTTTGTGTTTGGAAAGTAATATGGCTACAACTTCCTGAAATGTCCTTTTCGACTTGTTTTTGAAAACTTAGATTCAAGAGAGGTACCAAAAAAGAAGTCACTTTAGGTGTCCCTTTACTTTTCATATTCTTCAAAACTCACAAAGTAAGATAATAGTATCTCATTTGCAACCAGAATTCTAAGCAGAGATCATCTCAAGCAATTGTTGGAATTCATCATTAATATAGAATTTTCTTAACTCCATATTCATACCAGTTAGATTCCAGCAGCAGTGTAAAGCCATTTAATCAACATATTTTTTGGTAATGTCATATATAGACATTTTCAATATTATTTTGAAGTTACCAGAGGATGAGATGGAAGGAATTGGCTGGATAATGCATATCTATTTTTAATTAACCCACTGCAGAGGTTATTTAAACTGAGTAAGCCTTTCTTGCTATATATTGTTGAGCTCAGAGAAACAAGAAGTGCTTTGTGCTCTTTGCTGCCTCTGCAGAATTAGTCCATTAGCAAGCACTATTTCTTCAGATTGTGCCAACCTCACTGGTGCTATTGGTAAAAAATACCTTTTCACCATATGTCTGTGCTGCTGTTTATGAAGGCAAATATTTTCATATCAGCTCCATTCAGATTAAAGTAAATAGCTTACAAAAATAGCTTACTCTTAAGTAGATAATGTGTTTTTTCTTGTACATTAACTTAGCTGTCTCTGGGTAAAAAAACCCCAAAGAATCTGTAAACTCCTAGCTGTCAGCTTCTAAGATGCAGTCAAGTCCTCATAGTGACTCTGTATTGCAGTAAGCAAATGCAGGATGCATAACTCAATTTTAATTAAAATATTTATCATATTTCAAAATAACTTGGTTTGGAGACTTTAGGCATATGCCCTGGATTTTGTTCTCATGGTTGATCTTTCTTCCAAAAGCTTTTCTCTGGAATCATCTCAAAATACTGTGGTCATGATTACCTGTTAATTAGTTGTCCTATCATTTCCTTTCCCATTCTGTCCTTTAGCAGTTGATTAACTCCCTGAGGATGCACATAAACAACATTTAGCATGGGGAATATTCATAGAACTTCAATAGTGCCTTTCAAATACCTAATCACAGTTTTACTTTAAGGTGCATTCTGAAAAATCAGTTCTATTTTTCTGCATGCATACTGGCTCAAGTTCCTTAGTGCTGCTGCTGAGACAGAGACAGCTTTATTTGAACTGTAAACATGAAACACATTGGCATAGGAAATAAAATTATGTTGATTGCACATGCTCAGCAAGAAGTCCCATAAGAACTCAGTAAAATTGCTTATACTTGTTTATATAAAAGAAAAATTATATCAGGTGAGATTGCCACAAAATATTCAGTAGGTGAATTTTAAGGAAATATGATTATTTTCTTAAAATATCTTGTAGTAGCAGGCATAATGATGGGTATCTATAATGATAAGTATCTCACAGTGAAACTCCCAATTATCTCTAATTATATAGTATTTTTAAATCTCCTAATTAGGCTTTTTCCTTTGATTAAATTTATTACAAAGAAGATGGTACGGACACAACAAAACTAAGAGCACACAGACAGAATAACCATAAGCTATCCTGGTGTATTATAACATGGAATCTAGAGGTTATCTTGAAGGAAATGTTAAGTTGCAGCTTATTTTCCCAGCACTATTTATAAGCATCAGTGCCTTTTTATGTTTTTCACTCCTGAGTGTCAGTAGACACAATTAACCTATTGAGAACGGTTTTGTGCGGGTTTCTTTTTTTCAGCATACATGATTGTGCATTTTTCTGCATGCACCATATATTTAATACACCTGCAGATAAATACCTAAAAATTTTTTAAAATATTTTAAAAGCAAACAACATTAGGGAACAACCAAAAAGCATGTAAGTATGCAAAATTCATAACTCAAACAAAATAGAAGGGATTTTTAAGTCAGATAGGGTTTGTTTTGGAAACATCAGGAGAAATTTATTCTTCCCTTAATCTTACCTTCTGACATAGATGAAGAATTTTGCAGCAGTGAAAATAATAGGGAACATAAAAACTAGGGACAGATGAAAGAACTTGGTTTGGAAAATTCTTATTAAAGTGTTAAAGATGGCAAAGCTATAGACCATTAAAATGGAATTTCATGATTTTCACTATATATCTAACTAGATTTTGTACTACAATTGGCACTTGTAGAAATAAACCAGTGGAACTATTTCTTGTCTTTCTTCATCCACAGCTTAGGCTGCCCAGAGAAATTGTGGATGCACCATCACTAGAATTGTTCAAAGGTAGGCTGGGCAAGGATTTCAGCAACCTGATCTAGTGGAAGACATCCCTGTGCATGACCCAAGAGAGGATTGGCAGAGATTGGGGTGAAGAGTGGAGGGGGATTTGGACCAGATAATCTGTGAAAGTCCCTTCCAACCCAAATAATTCTGTAAGTCTATGTTTACCTGTGGCTCATTTTAGTGGAAAAGATATAATGCACTCATAGAGTTCCTAGCCAACAGAAATTATAAACTTCCTGTTTGATATCCTATTGACATCTCGTAGCAGTGTCATAATTCACAACAAGGGATTCTTGGTTGCTACTAAAATCTCTGCAAATCATGACTGTCAGCAAATGGTAAGAGCCCTATAATAGCTGTACAATGAAATGTCTAATAAGGCCCAATAGCAGAAGCACAAAACTCACCTTTTCTCTTCTTGTATGAGAACAGAAATTGGGTTCTGGTTTTAAAAATTTGAATATTTCATCCAGAATGATGGCCTAAAAAACATTTTCCAATGCTACTCCTCCTCTGTGTCCAATTCTAAATTTAATGTTGAACAAAGATTATCACTCAGAAATCTAGTTATTCCTTGATGTGGCCAGTAAGGACTTAAAATCCATTGAAAAACTGATTTTGCATGCTGTTTTCCTAGCTTTGCTGCCACCTCTAAATAATTTTATAATTATGGTGCTCCCTCAACAAACCCTCATCACTCCTTGTTTCTGCTTACACAGATGCTGTGGATGTCTGTTTTTATAGTCATTCTTACTTGGAGATTTGCCCACATTTAACAACTTTGGGTCTCAGTTAGTAACTGAAGGCATTTTCCATAACAAATTCCACATTTCTGAGCCTATAGCACGTGTCAGTTTGAGAAGGTTTTTAATTGTGTACTTTAATGGTGAAATTTAACATTGTAGAAATTTCTTTTGTAGTAGATATGTGAGGGGCCATAGTGAAATGCCATCCAGCTTACACAGAGGAAAGTTTCCAGAGGATGCAACTTATTTTTGAGAAAACTTGAAATACCAAGTGTCAGATAATCAATGCTATGCTGGAAAGAGATTCATCAGGGAGATAGCATGGCCTAACAAACTGAAGGCTTTATAAATCAATGCAAGGATCCTGCAGTAGACCTGGTAGTGCAAAGGGAATTAACAGTTCACCAAACAATGATGTAAAAGACTCTGCATGGGACACACTAAGCCAGCAGTCAAGTACATTGGTTGAATGATATCAGCCCAACAGCATTTCCCTGAAGGGCAGGGAAATGTCAAGTTCAAAGATGAAATGCTCTGCCAAGAGCTCGATGGCTTCACACAAAAGCAGCAAGCACAGAGACCAAAGCTTTTGTCTCTCTCAGCAAATGAGATGAGGATGTATATCACCATCTGGATTGGGGATAAGGAGCAACCTCACTGTGGAGGGTTGACTTTGACTGAATGCCAGGTGCTCACCAAGCCACTTCATCACTCCCTCCCATCAACTGAATAGGGGAAAATATGGCAAAAGCCTTATGGAGTTTGCTGTCAGTTCATCACACATTCTCTCTGCCACTCCTTCCACCTCATTGTCTTTCACTTTTCCAATGTGGGGTTCCCCCCATGGGAGAGAGCACACCATGAACTTCTCCATCATGAGTCCCTCAGGCTGCAGCTGTCCCTTCTACAAGGTCCAGTCCTCCAGGACCAGGCTGCTCCAGTGTGGATCCCCCAAGGGGTCACAAGCCCTGCCAGAAAACCTGCTCCTGTGTGAGCTCCTCTCTCCACAGGACCAGAGGTCCTGCAAGGAGCCTGCTCCAGTATGGACTTTCCCGAGGCTCACAATCTCCTTTCAGGCATCCACATGCTCCAGTGTAGGGTCCTCCAAGCGCTGCAGTGAATCTCTGCTCCACCATGGATCTCCATGGGCTGCAGGGGCACAGCGGCCACATCATGGTCTGCACAAGAGCCTGTGGGGAAATCTCTGCTCTGGTGCCTGGAGACCTCCTCCTCTACTTTCTACCCTGACCCTGATATCTGCAAGGCCATTACTCACACATGTTCTCACTTCTCTCTCCTGGCTGCTGTTGCACTGCATGTTTTTCTCTTAAATATCCCTATCTCAGAGGCTTTATCACCATCACAGATGGGATCAGCCTTGGCCAGCAGGAGGTTCAACTTGGAATCAGCTGGCAGTGGCTCCGTTGGAGAAGGGGGAACCTTCTGGCATCTTCTCACAAAAGTCATCTCTGTAGGTCCCAGCTACCAAAACCTTGACACACAAACCCAATACGCTCATCTAGCTTGCAACTACATCCAAACATAAAAAACTAAGAAATCGATAGGGAAGTGTGAAAAGGAAGAACTTTGCTGTTGTTGCTACAGCCCTGTAGTATGATATACACTCAAGCTGACATCTATATCCAAGCTACTAGGAATCAGATTTTCCATTCTCATAATTAAATTTTACAATGAAAATAAGTAGATAGTTTCTTTTAAAGTATTCATTATTTTCACACAGCTCTGCTAATCATAATAAGAACAGTAATTGCTTGACATAGGATAAAGCTCTATGTCTCCCTCGTGTGTAGATAATAAATACTGAACTGCTCCACTAACACTTTACACTCCATCTCAGCTACTATGTCTAAATGCTCCTCAGTTTAGAAAGTATCGCAAAACACCCATTCCACATCTATATCATTATACAGGACATAAAATAATTTCCTATTACCTGGTAACAAATTTGAGTCTTCTGCAAGCTGCTGTCTCCTCGACTAAAATTATTCAAGAGAAACCTCTAGAATAAATTATCTAAAATGTGCTATTGATATCACAAATAGACTAAAACCTATGTAAGAGGTGGGGATGGGGGCAGGGGGCAAAAGGTTCTAGTGATACATATTTTTAAGTTTAAAAAGTGCAACAGAGAAGTCCAAGGACAAAGAAAACCAACTTGAGAAAACAGATTCTAAAATCTTCTCCATCATTTTATTTCTGTGTAATTTTGAGCAAGTTCAATATCTTACCAATATCTCCAATTATTAAATGAAATGGCATAACAGTTCTTGCAGTATGTTGTTCAGAAACCAAGGAAAAACTAGGAAATAAGACAGATAGGCAGTTTGCAAACATAGACAGAGATTTAAGCTGAATTATTTTAATGAGGTGTTATATTTTGTTGTTTGTAAATCAAATTACTAATTTGCCGAAAACTAAATCTGAGCCTGTAGGAATTAGCAGTGATCTCTCATTAATACTTTTAATATATGCAGGAGAACTTGAAATCTCAGAGACTATAAGCTGGAGACACTGTATGAAACATCTGAACCCATCTCCAAGCAACTTCAGGTGAGATATAAGGATGAAAAGGAAAAAATCCATCATTTTAAAAATCACAGTCGCAGCTTTATTACAAGATGAATATATAATAAGGACTTAAAATACCATTGAGAGTATGGAAACATCTACTTTGTATGCATTCAGAAGAGGGAATTTGGTTTAACAACCGTAATTACCTATGATGAATCCTTCTCCTGTTACACTAATTTCTTCAGAGGATTATCACGTACCTGTTGGCCTTTTCCTAAGCAATAAACCTTTTCTGAGGAAACCTGTAGTTACAGTGGATTCATAATACTAAAATAATACTTTGTTATCCAGCCCCTTTGGCCCCATTAAACTACGTAAAGTATCTGGGTTGATCTCTTAGTAAAATAGAGACTGCGGTGTTCTCTGGAATCTGTTCCCCACAGCAGACTCTTGGCTGTATCTCAAAGTCATTTCTCCTCTCACCCTTCCTTGACTTGGAGGTCACTTTTTCATCAGATTCAGTTGAGAAACTACTATGAGATATTTGTTTAATCAACAATCTGTATTGGCACATAGATCACAGGTGCAGTTCAATCCTTGTGAAAAAGATTCAAAACTTGATTCTTCAGAGCTTGAAACTTTGTCACTATGAAATAGAGGGTATTAAATATTTCTAGAAGAGTAAATATTTTATAAGAAGAGAAAAAGAAAGGTAAAGAATTGGTAGATCTAAACTGTTCTTGAACCTAAAGGCTATCCTCTAATACCAAGGACATTTTTAAAATATGGAAAAATTCCTTCTTCTCAAATTTAAAACATTAAAAGCAGCTAATTTTAAATATAGGACAAAACTGACCTCAATTCTTAAAATCTCACTGCAAATTAAACCACTACTCTCGTTTTGAAAATTAAAATATCTTAAGAACACTTCATAATAAGAAGCCCTAATATGCATGAACTCCTGAACAACTATTTTTATTACTGATTATATTTTTTAATCCTGTTCCTGAATTATTGGAGAATTAAGTTTAAATGAAATGAAAAAACCCTATGCAAAGAGCATGTCCCATCAAAGAAATATATAGCTAATCTCTCAGCAAAAGTACACTTTCACATTATTGGTATTAAAAGTATGTGCTTTTTTAATGTAAACTAAGTTTGGTTACAGCACATCATAGAATTAACTGATACATATTTTTAGAATAGTAATTAAATGCATGAATTTCTTTTATTGAGTATAAATCTATGTAGAAATTATATAACACATTCAAAAATAATCAAAAACATTACAATTATAAATTAAGTTCTGCAGGGATAGCAGCTGGGTTATTTGGTGCATACAGTGTGCAAAGACCACCTGGCAGGAACTGAAGCATATATTTTTAAATATCTCACACACTTCAGAATTAGTGGCACTGTTTTCCCCTGGGCCTTCTCTCTGTAATTTCCATGTTTAGACATAAATTGTCAGGGTAGGAGTCTTTGTGTTCACAAAGTTGAAGTTTACTGTACTGAAAAATTAGTATGTTCACTACTTCTACGTTAAAATTTTATTTAAATAGACATTACGAGGAAATGTCCTCAGATGAAAGAAATTCTGCCTTCCTTAGGGACACCATGAAGACTGCTACAGCCTAGATGTTAAAAACCAGTGACTCTAAAGAGTAACTTCTCAAGTTCAAACTCATGAACAATGACTTTTTTTCAGGGTTGTCTTCATCATAGCTGGTTTTCAGATGCCTCACTCTGTTCCCCATACATCCCCATACAAGTCAACACAGAAAATGAGAGAGGTCTTCTTCAAAGTTTTTAGTCATCTCATTCTTTCTTAAATTTACCCCAACTAGCCCCTTCTTTACTGAGTTTTCTTTTTTTCACTCAATTTTAAACAAAACTTGGGCATTTTAGCACACATTGCTTACTTTCTCCTGAATCTCTGAAGTCTTGTGCACTGTTCTGTGCCTGTTCATCTTGCACACTGCTTTCAAATGATCTTTAAACAGCATGCAGTGGAGAGCCTGCCGGAAAAGGCAAAAACATAATTAGCTTTTGCTCTAACACATTTTGATGTAAAGAGCCTGTAGAGAACACACCTGACTCATGAGTATCTATGTGGGATCAAGTGATCTCAAGGTGTCAAGCTGAGGAATAGCACAAATGTCAACTCTCCAGCTGTTGCCACAAAACAGCCTCATGGACAGATTTTACAGTATCTAAAATTGTGCCAAGGCAGAGAGCAATTTGAGAGCCTACTTTTCCATCTAAATGTGTGAAAATATCAAGAACAATCTTGGTATTATCACAAGTCCATCTAGCCCCTTGAAGATTTTAGCCCCTGCTAACATAGCCCCTGCTTCAAGTTGCCCAGGAAGGTGGTGCAGTTGTCGTCTCTGGAAGTAGAGAGGTGTCTGGATGTGGTGCTTGGGGATATTGTTTAGAGGCAATTATGGGGGTGCTGGGTTCATGCCTGGACTAGATGATCTTGAAGGTCTCTTTCAGCCTTGATGATTCTGTGATTCAGTGATTTGATGCAAGTATCTGAACAGAACACAAAGAAATCTAAGAAAACCCTTTACAGAAATGTATTTCGCTTGGGTTTCCACTAGAGTAATATGTTCCACTGCAAAGGAAGCTACAGAAATTTGTAGTTTTTAGGATATAAAAATCAAGAATGGTGTTTCCCTTAGGACAGATGAGGAAAATAACAATTCATTTAAAAAGATAGTTAAAGCAACAACCAAAAAAAACCAACCAAACAAAAAAACCCTCCAAAAACACAAAACCACTTTTACAGCTAGATTAAAAAAATAATAAAAAGCAAGCTTAATAACCTAATTTTCAGGCTTAGACATCTACATTAGTATTTTAATTCTGTAATGAGAAATGTACTCACAATGGGACCTCAATTACATGTATCTCTTGCTCCTAATTCCCTTTCATTTTACCCTGCACTTTAAAGAGAGTTGAAGGGTATTACAGAATTCCAGGGAACTGGAGATAATTCAACAAATGGCAGAAAATCGGATTTTTACCTCTAAAAAGCTGAGCTTAATCCAGCTTCATAACAATTACTGTAAGATACTCAATGTGACGTAAGAAAATATATCTGTCCAGTTCCTCAGGGAAAGAATTTTTAAAAGTTAACAGCCTGGATGGAAAGCCCAGCAGGAAAATTGGTGACTTAACTGGCTAGTCAATTGAACAGTATCTTCAGCATTGTGGTTTACATACACAGCAAGTGAGCAGAAAGAAGTTTTCACTATATTCATCTGTACTGTTTGCACTCTGCAGAATCACAGAAGATTTAGCCTCCAGTACTGTCTATTTTCATTTCTACAAATCCTCAGCTGTTGAAAAGGTAGACATTAACAATGAAAAAGAGAAGAATATTACTCCACTTTTTCAACTTTTATTAATATTTGTGCCTACAGCCAGAGTGAAGGTCAGCATTCTGCCATGAGAGATTTTGTTTGAGGAATGTAGACACACTACAGCCTGGTAATGAAAAAATTCAAATTTTAGGGTGACAAAGTACATGGGGTAAAACACTGTATTATTCTCAACAGTACATTCAATTTATTTTTTAAAAAGGTACAGCAAAGAAGAATGTTTTATTTGCACAGAAAAGAATATAAATACCAAACTATACAACTGATAAAGTAAAGGAAAAATTAAAGTGGTGACAAAATCAACACAGAATTTTTTTTTCTTGAAAAATGCTACATCACTCTCAGGATTTTTGGGAGCCTGAACACTGAAATTAAAACCATTCCTTAAGATACATCAGTGATGGTTTTATGGGGAATGTATCACACTTATTCAACAGTTACCTGGCTTCATTAGTACTTGGATAAAAAACTATTGCATAGATGGGTTCAGTAAAAGTAAGGGAGCACCAGAAACCTATTACCATTTTTTTCTCTATTGTCTTCTTTCTCCTCTTATGAATACCATAAAATCTAGATGAGTTAGAAAAATGGGACTCTTACTATTTGTCAAAACAAAATATTTGCAGTTAGAAAAGTTAGAAATGGTAGTTCCAGTGTTCTTTTAAAATTACATTTCAAGTCATTACATGCTGCTTAACTAAGATCCTAAAGTAGTTTCAATCAGGTAATCTACTCCTTGCTTTCTGTTCCAAGGCAGAGCTCATAGCAATGACCACAGATGAAACATTCATACATACATAAACCACTTTTTCACTGACCTGTAAGTAAAATAAACCAGTGGTGGTTTTACAGGGAACTTACCACACCTATTCAATAGGTGTTTTACCTTTGGCAGCAGGGGGCTGCAGGAGTGTCTGTGTGAGAAGGGGATAGATGCCTGCCAGAAATTACCAGTTTCACAACAAAACTCTGGCAGGACACAGCCAAGGCCTTTGATAAAGCTGGTGGCACCTCTAGGAAAACACATTTAAGATCAAAATCAGTTCCAGAGAGAAGAGAGGAAAGTGAGTGGGAAAAAAGTATGAGACATCACCCTGAAAACACCAGCAGTGGGGAAGAAGGGGAATGAAGTGCCCCAGACATCAGAGAAAATATTTATGTGCAGCCCATGGAGGAGACGAGAGTGGGGAAGATATTTCCCACCAGTGGGCAGAGAGGATCCATGCTGGTGAAGATATCCACACTGGAGCATATGAAGTACCTCCTACCAGAACATGTGGATATTCCCTCAAGGAACTGGGGCCTGTAAAGAGCACACACTGGAGCAGGTTCATCCTAAAAGCTCCAGCTTTTGTAAAGTATCCAAACACTTCAGGTTTATCTTCAAGAATTGTGCTGTATGAAAGCCCAAAACAGAGCAGGGCAATAGTGTTAGGAGGAAAGAGTTGCAGAGAGAAACTGCTAAAACCTGAACATACTGCCATATTCTCCATCTTTCTCTGCATGGTTCATCCAGGGGAAAGGCAAAAGAGTCATAAATGAAGGAGGAGTTTGAGCCTGGGACAAAATGGGGTTGGGGTGAAAGCCTTTTAATTTTTGCCTTTGCTTCTCACTATTTAAACCTATTTTTGTTGGCATTACATTAAACACATTTTCCCCAAACTGTCTCTGTTTTGCCTACAGTGGTAACTGGTAGGTCATCTCCTTGTCTTCTACCCTACCCATAGTTAATTCACCTCAATTTCTACCCATGTCCCGTTGAAGAGAGGGAGTGACTGATTTGGCAGCTGGCCAAAGTCAACCTTCCACAGTCTTAAAAGTTTTGCTTCAAATTCAGTAGTGATTCAATCTTCTTCATATTAAATTACACTTTTATTAAGCAACACTTGCATTCTTGTGTATAGGAATTTACATTCTGAATGAAAGTGTTCATTGAATAAAATCTGTCACACTAAGTTTATTTACATGAACCCTTCTGTTTGAATTTGAAATCCCTATCAATGTCTTGAATTTTTTTCCCTTTCATGTTTTTCAGGCAATGGTTGTGCTTTCAGTATGACATGTGCTTCTCACAGATGTTTTTCATTTCAGGCTCCACATATATTCTAGTCAGGTAAATAGAAGCATACTCAGACCAGAAGTGTAAAACATTAAGGTATCTACTGATTTACGTGTGAACAAAAGCAACACCTTTTTGCAAGTAAATTATTAACAAGTGCGTGCACAGAAAATCTTTATATTTTGTAGAAAATATATGCAATTTAGTCCAATGTTCAGAAAGCATAACTTAAAGTTTCCAGAAATTCAAGGAACAAAGAATTATTTATTTTCTCTGCTTGGTCAAGAAGCAAATAGAGCTTCCATGTGGCTTAACGCCCAGGCTACCTACCTAATACTCTTGAAGTTGTCATAAGTATGCACAGATTGTGACCTTGGAAAGAAACATTTCAAAGGGTAGGGGAAGGGAAAAAAACAACATCACCAAAACAACAAAAATTATTACACCACTAAGTTGGCTAGAAGCCAGTGTCTTCCTGTGACATGAGGGAAGTAACTGCTAGTACTGGATATAGCTGGACTATCTGGATTCTGTTATTTGACTGCGAGGGGTGATGTTGGGTGGGTGAGATGCAGTCAGTCAAGGAACTGATGGCTACCTCTGGAATACTTCTCAATGAATGCAGAAAATTGTATTAAATTTTTGATTTCATGACAACTCTTCATTTACAGAAGTCTGTTTTTCCAAGTTTTCAGTCAAAACCCTTTCCCCAAATATTGTCTTCATTTTTAAACAGTTTATGAAGGGAAAATTCAAGGGAGCAACATTCAGGATTTCCCAGTTTATGAAGAGCATTTAAGCTAAGCTTATGTGTTTCAAGAGGCAGCATGACAATATTATTCTTGACTCTTGCTGTGAAACAACTGCCTGAAAGGTTATCAGTAATAAATGCTTTGTATAGCAAGTCCTAGACAAGGTCTCTTTCAACATGTATTAAAAACATCCTGGAGATCTTGTGTTCTTTGTAGGTATGGTGTTTATAGAAGCAATTAATTTTTGGTAGCCCTGGGGATGTAATTTCATCAAGAATGCTGAAGAACACACTGAAGAAAATGCAGTAAAAAGCAAGAAAATCTCCTGCATTCCATGGAATAATTATTAAAGAAACTCTTGCAGACCATTGCCTGCATGTTAGTTCTTCACATTTCCAAATTGCTCAGGGAAGCTGACGATTGGGATATAAGAAAATACCACAAAGGCCTACATCACCTGGAACTTTTCTCCCTACCGATCTTTGCTTTTGATAAAAATGAGGAATACCCACAAACTCTCAGAATCAAGCTTCTTTGCCCTCTTTATTTCTTTTATTTTCTTTTTTCCCAAAGAAACCTATGTATCTTATGTTATTTACACTCAAAAAAAAAGAGCAAAAAAAAAGAAAAAAACCTTCCATGAAGCAGAGTCATGACAAATCTTAGAGAGTAAAAATAAATTGCTTCATTGCAATGATAAGCTTCTCTTGTATGTAATTTATGAAAAGTCAACTGTCATCAAAATTCTTAATTTATAGTGTTCAACAAAATGCTACTAACTGAAAAGCATTAATCAACATCACCAACTTAATGTGCTTTGTCAAACTTCTCAGTCTCTTCTGCCAAAGAAGAACATTTTTGACAAGTAGATTGATTGGTGAGCTAACAGTGTTTGACTGAGGGGAGAGTGCAAAACAAGAACCTTAAAAAAAGATGTTAGCAGTAATTCTATTTGTTCATACAGAACCTGTGTACAATACTATTATTTTGGAAAATACATGTCAATAAGATTGATAAATTATTATGTGGTTATAAGAAATTCTGTTTCAAATTGGATTTCATTCTCCTTGTGAAATAATTCATAAAGAGTGAAAATGTGCAACTAATATGAAAGATGCCCATTAGACCTGCATAATAATCAACTATAGAATGTTTTGCTAGCTCAAGTGGTTAAAAAAAGTAATTGAGATTCTGGCTTTCAAGCTTAAGTAAAATGAAAAATAATATACTTGCTTCTACTTTGTTAAGAGTAATAGATACTGCAGATTTAAATTGAAGGCAGCTCCTTTTAAAAAGAAGGCTTAACTAAGAATCCCATACTTTCTCAGAAAACAAACCACCATTACATCTTGTTTTTTCCTAATTTTCAGGTGTTCCAGCTATTGCAACAAGAATTTTTTTCTGAAAGTTGGTAGGAGGAAGGAACTGAAATTTTATCATAAGTGGATTATAAATGAGATCATACACCTGTCCCCTCATGTAATGCCCGTGCTTTGGAACAAAGACTTGCCCACAAGGATTTTCCTAGACTGAGTGGCAATAAGTGACATAGATTTGACACAGGAAATTTTGTGCCAGACACATGTATCTGTGTGAGTAAGTATGGGAGACTGTAGCACTGAAGTGTATTTTATTCTGTTGATCCTGAGGCAAAAGGGCAGCACACAAGGTAAAGCATTACTCCACTGAAGTATTTCAAGTATTTTGCCTCCAAGAGTAGCCTTTAAAAGGTATTGAAGGGGAAAAAAAAAGAAAAGAGCAAAGTAAAACTGTGCAATGTTTTATCCTATTTCTTCCTGTCCTCTGAACCAGTTTTGGTTCAATTTTCCTGGGTCTGTTGTAGTTTGTCTACTTAGTAACTCCCAACAATGTCTCATTCCAAGTCTTTTTACATTCACACCTTTGAGACAACATAAAATTTCACATCTCTCTGACATCTCTTTGGAAGGTGTGGAACAGGTAAAGAATCACTGTGGGAAGTCCTACAACATTTTTCAGGTATCATCCCCCAGTCACAGTGAACAGCAGTCTTTCCTCTAGCCATACTACTTGTACTATATGCAGGTTTTTTGTACTGCAGCTATATCAAGTAAGAGTTTGTAGGCATTTATTTATCTGTCCCTCGACCAGAATGCCATATTAGTTTTCTGTTTTATTAATATTTACTCTTTTTTTTTCTTGCCTTTGCTCTTTGACTCATTATTAAAATTCAGCTATCAATGAACATATTGAAAATCTATTTTTTGTATTTAAAATTCCTCCAAAAATTGATTGCTTTGGTTTTTAGGTCTCATACTCAGCGTCTTAAAATAGAAAAAATAGCATCTTCCCACATTTTAATTACAGCACCTAGCACGTGTTCCTGCAGGGTCTGAGTGCTAATAATTTTGGTATCATTTTCAATACCAAAACACAAGAGACCACTCATGTCAGCTGGCAGCAGCAGAAGGCTCCCAGTGAAGTGCAAGAGGCACTGGGAGACAAGGTTCCTGGGAGGGAGGCTGGTGTAGTCAGACCCCTTCATCTACAGTACTTCATTAACAGAGCTGTTCTTCAGCAAAGCACCTGTCAAGTATTCCTAGCACTGCATGTACTTTTGCAATTGAAGTCACGGTGAAGAGATTTTCTAGTCCTTCTGGAAGGAGAACATAAGACTGGAAATCAAAAACAGATAAATGATTTTACACAGTTAAATGAGCCAGCCATGGGCAATTGTTCATAATCCATACCCGTGTGTATGGCTTATCAAGTTAGCCTTTCACAATAACACTTATATTATTTTATGTTAGCCCTGGGCTAATAGCTTTGGTATCCCCAATTACAGTGAGTTAACTGACTACTGTAACTTTGTTAACCTCTAATGAGTTGTCTGTATGCCCCAGCCCCACGACTAGGTCAGCAAAC
Source organism: Polioptila caerulea (assembly GCA_013397295.1). Lineage (NCBI taxonomy): Eukaryota > Metazoa > Chordata > Aves > Passeriformes > Certhiidae > Polioptila > Polioptila caerulea. The sequence continues at coordinate 122,790 of VYXF01011285.1, forward strand.
TTCCCAGGAAGAGATCACAACCCACCTCTAGCCTCATCCTCTCACTCCACCAAATTACAGAGGCCTGCTGCTGGCAATGGAAGCCTCAAAGTTACACAAGAGGAACAAAAGCATCTCTCAGAGAAGATAATGTTAGGCAACTATGTGGCTATTAGGAGGCTTAGAATACTGGAAAAAGAGTAAAGGAGACCATTATAGCAAGTGAGAAATGTGAGTGTTCTGTCTTTGTTTTTAAGTTCTGCTGTCACCAATTATTGCAAGCCTTACACAATTAGGAATAATTTGAAATCTCTCATTCCTAAAATCAATGCCTACGGATATTCTCAGAAGAGAAGTTTAAAAAACTGTTCAAGTTAACAAGAAGTAGAAAACATGAGAAAACAAATCTTCTCCCAAGTGTTTAAAATCAAATATTTTTAAGTTGATCTTGGATAAGAAGAATAGTTTGAATTATTATTTATGAAAGATAGGGGTTTGTTTTTCTTTTTAGGCTTATGTGTGGTTTTAATCAGCAGTCTTTCACATAAATAAATCGAACTCTTCTTCTTTAGTCTTCTAGCAGTATTTAAACTTATTTTCTCTTTTCATGGAAAAAAAAAAAGATCTAATATATGCATTTCAGCCTTCTGTGAAAATTGCTGCTAAAAACTGTGACTTTTTATTCTCTTTCAATGGAAAATATATCCCAGTATTTTTCTGAGTAAGAAGTAATGACAGGACAAGATCTCAAATATTTGGATATGCCAATAAGTCATACTGCTTTCTTTAAGATAATTTTCTTAGCTTCAATATGATAATTGTAAAAATACTTGTAGTCTAAGAGAGCTACATGAGTTATAAGAAATGCACGTGCTTCACGTACACTCAGCATTTTTGTCGTGTCTTCTGAGCTGCCTCAAAAGAAGCATGACCAGAAGCTCCAGGGAGGTGATTCTCCCCTCTGCTCCACTCTTATGAGACCCTACCTGGAGTGCTGCATCCAGCTCTGGGGTCCCTAACATAAGAAGGTCGTGGACCTGATGGAGTGAGCCCAGAGGACAGCTGTGATGTCCAGATGATCAGAGGGTTAGAGCATCTCTCCTCTGAGAACAAGCTGAGAGAGTTGAGGTGGTTCAGTCTGAAAAAGCAAAGGCTCCAAGGTGACCTTAGAGCACCTTCCTGTACCTAAAGAGTGATTACAGGAAATCTGGGGAGGGACTTTTCACACGGGCCTGGAGTGATGGGACAAGATGAAACTGCTTTAAACTGAAAGAGGGTGGGTTTAGATTAGATATTGGAAAGAAATTCTTTATTGTGAGGGTGGTGAGGTACTGGAATAGATTGTCCAGAAAAGTTGTGGCTGTCCCATCCCTGGAAGTGCTTAAGGCCAGTTCGATGGGGCTTTGAGCAACCTGGTCTAGTAATAGATGTCTCTGCCCATGTCAGGTAGGTTGGAACTTTAACATCCCTTCTAACCAAAACCATTCTACAATTCTGTGATAAAAAACATACTGAAAAAATATGGTAATGACAGGAAATACAGGAATTATTCTTTTACTTCACATTAGTCTACTCGAGGCTCTCAGGTAGGTAAAAGAAAATTTATTGAACTATTGTGCCTATAGCACTACATACATCTTATTACTCTACACATTTTATGTTTCATATAATACTTTAGGGGACTTACTGACTATGAAAAACACATTATCCTTAAAAAAAAGTTATGAAGTACTGAACATGTACAACTAAATATGGAGTTAAAAGTAGCAGCAAAGACTTCCTTCTTCAATCTTATATTTAAATAAGAACACCAAGTGGGCAGCAAGGAAGGATCCTGCAATATCTTTAAAAGGGTAGAGCTACAAAATTTTCGTGACTCACAACTCACAAAATTACAGTATAGAAAAAAAAAGTAACCTTATGATTCAGACTGTAATTAGCAGCTTAGAAAATGCAGAAGAGAAAATGAGTCAAATACCACAGCCATTCAGGGCCTTAAAAATAAGGACAAGAACTTTAAAATCACTGCACTAAATTTACAGTAAGCCTGCAGTGAAGAGAATTTTTAAAAAGGAGATATTTATAGAAAAGAAATCATATAGAAGTCAGAGATTAGAGATGTTACATTGAAAAAAGTCCTTTTCCTACAAATAATAAAATCAGAAAATTCAGAAAATAAAGCAATCCTTTCACTGATCAACAGTTTCAATTTGCTTGCATTAAGACAGCAAAATCAGAAATCAATACTTTTTCTAGAATCAGCATTTCTTATGGCAAAAAAATACCATTTGGCTGCACATAAAGTATGACACAAGAGTTTTATATTTAAAAAAGAAGAAACAATTGTTTATTAAGGAGTGTACCTGTCATTAAAAGTCTGCCCCACTGGCGAAATAAGGACTGAAAGTTAAAGCGGATCATTGAATTGTGCAACTGAAGAAATGAAATTGCTCAGCTCTGCATCTGAGTCTGAAAGGATACACACAAAATTCACTTGAATACTGTTTTCAAATCCTCAGCACTGAGAAGAGATAGGAAACCAAGGCCTGATGCTTGCCTCATTTAAGAGGAGCAGTGTTTCTTCACTGCAAGGGAGCGATTCCCTCAAGGCCTTTCACAGCCAAGACCCAGAAAAGCCACAGGGACACAAAGAGATTGTCAGCAAACAAACTAATAAAAAAGTGTCCTGCAAGCCATTTCACACTGCTTTCTAGGGCAAATCTAGACTTTTCTTTATAAGTAATTCAAGCAGCACTCTTCTGTGCCTGCAAAACTTTATACTTTCTATAGAGTTAGTTTATCTGTCCCTGAGGTCATCTCCCAAAGCTTTTTTCTCCAACTTGTTTTTAGAGGGTATAAAAACCATTAATCACATCAAATAAACAAGGGATGATGTTAATTATGTAATCATTTAAGATACATAAATTCACAGTGGTATTTTCAGGAATATGTAGGTATCTACAGGATAAGAAAAAAACATTTTCCACTAAGTCCTGATTTCTCTACACTCACTTATTCTTTAATCTGTTTCATGCATCATCTTGGGCACTAGAATACGCACATGTACAGCAGAAATCTTTCCCTGGTTGGCTATGGGTTGCTACCCTCTGCAACCAAAACCAACTATCAGTGACTACGAAAAAAAACCACAAAAAACCACGAAAAAACCTTTTTTCTTTTCCTCTTTTTTTTTAAAGATCTCCATGCTATTATGTGATATCCACTGAGCTAGGGGTAGCTGGTGATACTCTTGTGATACATTCCCTATAATGATGGATGTCACTTTCTGAGACCAACATTTTCTCAAAAATCTTAGTAGGTTTTTTGTATGGATTTTTCCCAAACATGACAATGTTAATTTAACATAGCATCATTATATCAAAGAGAAATAAGATATGTTTGTGGGTTTTTTTGATACAATACTAGGCCTAGAAAATATTTCAAGAAAAGAAAGCTCAGATATACACAAACTGTTTCAATTTTCAGTGGGGATTTCTGAAGATATAATACAAGATAAGTCTAATTAGCTTCAAGGAAATTGCAATAAGAGATCAGAGGAGTGAGTAGACTGGTTAAATCTACATAGACGTCAAAAGATTCTCAACAGAAAAATGCAAGAAAAAGACTAATGAAGGAAATTAGAAACTGTGATATAGATAGCAAAATTCAAATTGGATTCCAGAATACCACTGTTAGGTTAATGATTTGTTGTATAGCATATGCAGGGAACAAGGGTTTCTGAATATAAAAGGTCTAACATTTAGCTCAAAGCAGTTATAATTACACCATGTATATGCTGCTTTTCCCTCTTCTGTTCTAGTGGAACAGGTTTGTGAACTTACCTGATCTTGGTGCCTGCACCTGCTTATTAGCTGCATGCTAGTAATTATTGGATAAAAACTGGAGCCTGGTTTTTACAAAAAATATCCTGAGGAACCTGGAGAGCTCCGAGTTTAAATGGTATGGCAATTCTGAAAACGTGTTAGAGAAGAATGGCTGTGAACTATACAGATTAGGGTAAAATGGAGGTTGGAGAACAGTCAGTCAGGGAAGGAGTCCATAGAAAAGACAGAAGGATATAAGCAAAGAAAAAAAATGACATTTTTTGCATGTTCTGCCTAAAGAAAAATATTAAAATTAATTTAAAACAAGTAACCAATAAAAATAGCAGGGAAAGGAGATAGTACAAAACGGGGGGAAAAAAAGATTGTTTAGCAAATCTTGCTTCAAAATTTAAGACAAACACAGCTGTTTCATATCAAAAGCTGTCATGAGGACAGCTCTACACCTGTTAGTTTGGGACATAGAGCCATTAATGTAGTTAGTTATTGGTAAGGCCATTCCATATGAGTCCATATCTGTACACTAAAATATCATTGTTGTTTCTGTCTGAAAGAAATGAAAACATGTTTTTTCTTTTAAGTTTACAATTCATGATCTTCAGTGCAAGGTACTTTAGTCTAAGCAGTACCTGCTTAGACTGAATCTGAATCTGAATTTGCATACAAGAGCACCCAAGTTTCAAAGTGCTAAATAAAGTAGATTTATAGTAACATCAGCATTAGTCAACTGAAATTATGTTTGAAAATGGTCTTATATTTTTGATAGTTGTCTGAAAACAATATTAAATTATGTGCATTTTGCATAATCTGGACCTATCAGATTCCCAGCTTTCCAAGCAGGTGCTCTATGCAGAGGAAATATGTCCTAAGCAAAGGGCAGCACCGTGGCAAAAGGAATAGCAAGGTGTGAGGAAAATGGACCCAAAATCCTACATTGTGTTCCCTATCTTCAGCTACTGGACAGCTTACAGCTGTAATGAGTCAAATAAATTTTTGACACCTCAAATCAATCCAACATTTATTATACTAAGGTAAAAGGCAACCTAAAAAGTAATTATGACAAATTCTCTTTCAGGTATAACCAAACAGTTAATCCAATGTGATTAACCAAATCAGTTGTAACTGAACACTTGAATGGAAAAACAACATAATGTAACAGCTTATCCTAGAGAATGTCTCTTTTTAACACAAAAGAGAAAGCAGCTCATCAGATGTACGTTGGAAAATGGAGACTTTAAAACTTCTTAAAAACTCTAAATAAGTATACAATGCCAATTCATAGCTGTTCTAGTAGACCATCATGGGGAAAAAAAAAAAAAAAAAAAAAGGAATTAAAACTATTCCGTAGTGAGAAATAGTTAATCTTTGATATATAGAAAGAATACCTTTTCCCCCTACCAAATTTCTCATACAAAGACAGAAAAAGCCAAAGGCTCAAACATATGTTCATGTTTTTGATGGTGCAATATTTAACAACAGATACAGAGAATATTTCATGGTATGCACCATGAAATATCCCATAAAGCCATAGCATAATTGTATGTGAGCTCTGTAGAAATGTCAATCAGCTGAATTTTGCAGAGCCTTTAACAGAGAAACTTTCTCAAATATGCTGTTAGAAGTTCTCAAGTATTATAAAGCCTCTAAATCCCTCAGCTAAAAACCTGTCATGCTTGAATAACTATAACAAGCACAATAATGGGTGTATAGTCTCTGAGGCCATTTGGAAAACTACAAGAAACTTGTTATTCTTTTCTTTGTGAATGATAAACCTCAAGTAATGTGTTGTAGGCCATTTATATCACACACAAAACAAAGAAATCAGTTTAAGGAATCATGTGTTCCACACAAGTCCACTAGCAGAGAATAGGGAAAGACATAATGGACTCTTTATGACACTTTACCTGGTGAAAAAAAAGCAGTTATCTGGGGACAAGCAGCTGTATTAAGCATTGAATAAGATACAGACATCCTTTTATTGCATCATTTTGCATTTTCAGAACAACATGCATCCTGACCCAATGAAGCTTCACAGTTACTTCTTCAATATCTTTGAAGTAACTGTGAAGTTACTGGGATTTAATCATTAGTTTATAAACACAGCACAGAGATATAATGAGGACAATATCAGTTTAGGAGCTCAAAAATTTTCAAGACACCATGAAGAATGGTGTCAGAAACATTCAGAAACACAAATCTCACCGAAAGCCAGGCCCTTTCACAGACAATTCACTGTACTGTGGGGTGTTAAGCTCATAGATATTTTATTGAGGTACTCTAAGCATGTCTTTTCGGATGCTGAAAGGTTTACAACAAAAGCAAGTCACTTTACCCTTTTGACTGCATGGTGTATTTCATTTTCAGGTACTGCATTAGTTATAATACTAGCCTTAATAAATCACACACACAGAATCACACAGAATCACAAGGTTGGAAGAGACATTCCAGATCATCAAGTCCAACCCATGCCCTAACACCTCAATTAAACCATGGCACCGAGTGCCACACCCAATCTTTTTTAAACACATCCAGGGATGGTGACTCCACCACCTCCCCAGGCAGACCATTCCATTACTTTATCACTCTTTCTGTAAAAAACTTTTTCCTAACATCTGACCTAAATTTCTCTTGGCGTAGCTTGAGACTGTGTCCTCTCATTCTGTCAGCTACTGCCTGGATAAAGAGACAACCCTCACCTGACTACAATGACCTTTCAGGTAGTTGTAGAGAGTGATGAGGACACCCCAGAGTCTTCTTTTCTCCAGCCTAAACACCCCTCAGTTGTTCCTCACAGGGTTTGGGTTCCCAGGCCCTCACCAGCCTCGTTGCCCTCCTCCAGACACGCTGCAGAGTCTCAGCATCCTTCCCAAACTGAGGGGCCAGAACTGGACACAGCACTCATATCTGTCACAAAACACAACTGAACAAACATCTTTAACAGCTTCAGTCAAATGCCCTGGGTCATCAGCACTGTGAATGAATTTAGAGGTTATTAAAAGCTGTCTACCTTTAACCAAGTTAAAGCATCACATCTAATGCTTATTGGTTGTGTGTCTGAAGAGTGCTAGAGAAGATATACAATCAATCTAGAATCTGTGATTTTTCAGTTTATTGTTCCTCTTGCCATTATGTCAGCTACTCTGCAATCACAGAAGTGAATCATGTCTGTCAGTGAAGTCTGAGCAATCATCTTGAAGCATCTGTCTGCAGCATTGCTTAAAGGTTGTTTATATATTTATACATATGATACCAAGATTAAAATTAGATTTTTGTCCTTTACAGATATTTCCTATTGCATAACTACTTTCTCTCTCAGTATATCTCCCAGGATATAGTGTGATGTGTTAGAGCAACCAGCTGCAGAAAAAAAAGAAGTTTGCATTGCTCCTGTCCCTAGTGTATTTTGTTCTGTAAATGAGAAAATTAACATTTCAGTAAGAGTAATTTGACAAAGCTTTTTATTACTTCTATTAGTGATTCATGTAGTCTAGAATTGTAGATATGGATTAATTACACATTTTGGAGAAATCATATGCAGATAACATAACCTTCCATGAATTAACACCCCACTATAAATGCTTAACATGAAACAACCTTGTTCATTGTCAATTTTTTACATTAGCATTAGAATTCTGATACTTCACCCAATTTCACTCTTTTTTTGGTCTTTTTCAAACTGTGGGTCACACCTAATAAATACTTAATTGAGAATAATCACATGTTGGAAAATGGGCTGTCAGCAAGATGTGCTAGTTCCAAGTAACTTACATCTCAATGTTTTCATGCCTACATTAGCACTAAAATCAGCAAAAGATATATCTGGCCCTGCAGAACTCAGAGTAGTTTAAATAGTCAGTATCACTATTTTACACTATGCTTAGTTTCTTGTATTTAAATATTTTCTTTTAGAATAAATATCTAGGTTGTTTTTTTTTAATAAAATTTTATATATTAGGCTAGTGTCACAAGGGATGGAAAAGATATAAAACTTTGATCAGCTTAATATCTACAATGTACAAGTCTAACAGGAAGCTAATAGCTTGTTAGCACAACATTTAATGGGAAAGTAATAGATCTCATCCTTACAATGGTTTTATTCAGGTAGTACTGGGAATTCAGTCTGTATCTCCCATGCCCTATTAAGAGTGTCAAATTACTGTATTTCCTCTCAATATGATTAATGGAAAGTGTTTCCTTCTAACAGAAATACCCCAAGATATAAATTACTTTGTTAACAGTTTTAATTACTATTCCCAAGCAAACTGTTAGGCCTATTTGGACTCATTAAGGGTATCAATTTCAGATTAGTTCAAACCCAACGTAATAAAGAACTTCATCTGCTCAAAGCTACCACAGACAACTGTAGCATTATAATACTCAATCTTACATTATTTTCTGCTCTGCATATCCGAGGCTTTTCAAGTTGAATAAACAAATCTTTGTTGACTTGAATGATTTTCAGGTTACCAATGGCAAAACCCTTGTGTTTGATAACAATTCTAACTCTGTATCTATTTCAATTTCCTAGAATCATCATCATCATCATTGACATATTTCAGCTGAAGTTCATTTATAAGATTTTAAACTTTTAAAGATTAACACTGATATTTCTCTTGCTCAGACTTTTACCTATACAGTTCTTGCAAGCTTTAATCTAGAATATAATATGCCCTTATTACCACTAATTCTTAGCAATTTAACATTACTATGACAACAAGCAAAGAAGAAGGAAAAGAGCTATAAGATCTGAATCATACCTCATAAAGTTTTAAAATGAAAGAAAAAAACATAAAATCTCCACATCACATTAAAAGTCAGCTGGGAAGTTTTGTGAGTCTGAGCTCACTCATTTCACACACACTCCAACAATTTAGCACTTTCCTCTCATACATCATCTTTCATCAGAGTTTTTTGCATGTACAATAGTTAGGGATGCATCCCATTAGTGAACTGTACTCTAGACTAATATGGAAGTTTATGGACTAAGGAAAATCTGCTGGGAACCTATCTACTGTATAATACATACTACACCCTGAAAATAAAAAAATATTTCTATTTCCTCAGATCTGTGAAACATTAATAATAGATAGCTAATAGCTACAAAAATTCAGAAGAATTTATGCAGAAAGATAAATAATTATATTAAACATGGGCTATATGATTTTCAGAACATAGCAGAGTTCTGATTATATTAAACCATAATTTAGAAAATGAAATTATATGAAATAAACATAGAGGACTTAGAAGCAAATTTTGGTGTAATTGAAGAATCCTGCATTTGTTTGACAGCCATAATCACACTCTGGATAGCATTCAAAACACACCTTTGTTGGACACACTTGCTTTACTCTTTACTGCTCTTCACTTTGAAAGAATAAAAATTTGTCTCCACCACACAATCTATTCCTTTTCTGCTTATTTTATTTTTTCAAAACCTTTTTACAGAATTCCACTACTTCATGGTCATTTTTCTTTGATGTTCAAAATTATCCACTGATATTTTATTCTTTTATTATATGTACAAGTATTTTGCATTTTAAAAATTATTTTTTGTGATACACTCAGAAGTATCAGGACTGAGCCATTTCCACATAAAATTTCTCAAAATTTCAAACTAGAAAACATTACTAGTCCATGTTTATTGTGGTTCTCCAGCAACTCTCATGGGAGGCCATACAGAACTGCATGATAGACATGAAATTATGCTGTATCATTAATAAATAACTTACTATAAATGTCAAAATCCCTCAGCTTCTAAAGACTGCTTTAGTAATTATGTTACATTAACCTTAAAACAATGACATTCTGCCCTTTCTTTCTTCTTTCCTGTACCTCCATTTGGTGGAATATCTCCTACTTGTCAGCAATTTATTACGAATGAGACTAAAGAGGTTTAAAATTGTTAATGCAAATCAAGTCACTTGATATCTTCAGAATGAACAAACAATAATATTTTTTCTAACTGCCTAATACTTTCTTTTGAATAACTTGTAAACATTTGAAACACACTTCTATTATTAGCATAATATAATCATAATGTTCCCATTTAATTACAATTTATTTGAATGACTAATCATCAGTTTCATGTTTTAAAATAATGAAAATATTTTACAAACTGCAATGTACTATCTGCTTATCAAAGCATTAGTATAAAAACAAGTTGCAATATACATGGCTTTTATTAGCCACTGTCTTTAAAAATATTTTCTATTTCTTTTGCAACCTCTGTGACAGACTTTAAAAAAAAAATAAAATTATGCATTTCCATGAATGATGCAAATAGAACTGTCTCCCAAGAACAATTTATCTAAACTGTTGGGTTTTTTCCAGCCTATGCCACTAATAACCTCAGTTACTGGCATCCTCCCAGTAAGAATGAGTCATCTTAAATTTGAAGGATATCAACTGCATTTTTATAGCCATGTTAAAAATGAAGGACTTTATAGTCAAACACAGCATTATTTCACTTGCATCTTGGTTAATTTATTTAAATGATAGAGGAGCAGAACATAGGATGTGAGCTAGGAGAAATGAAGGGAAACTGTCAGGATCAAACCTTCCATACTTTCTATTCAAGCTGTCACTCCTGTCTCAACTTATATGTGTGTGCATCAATACTTGTTATTTGCTATTTGCCACATATTCCATGTGCCTGTTTGCACATGCAAGTGAGAAAGAGAATTGCAGGTCAGCACTTTTTCCCCTACACTCCCTTTCTGTCATGTCCTTCTCTCTTCTACATGCCCCTCCTCTTCATTATCACATTTGTGGTGGGACACTCACCAAGGAACTGCCAGTAAGCTTCTTGCTGCTTGTAGCCCAGTTGTGAAAGCCAGACACAAAATCTACTCATAGGAAAAGTTTACCACAGTGACTACGGAAGGATTACATTTTTCTTATTTATCCAAAGACTTATGCATGTGAGAGAGAATATTAAAGAGTGAAAAAGCTCTCTCTCAGTAAGAGATTCAAGACCAAATCTAGAATCTCAGTCAAATTATTAGCTAAAAGCAAATAGAATACAAGACAGAAGCCTGACTGTTATTCAAAGAGGCTTCCAAAACCTACAGTTGAAAAAAAGACATGTATCTACTATATGTTTTGAAACTACTTAAATAGTTAATTGGAAATAAAAACTGTCCCTGCTGCTGGCAAATATGATTTCAATTTTCAACCTCTCAGCAATTTTTGCTACAAGAATGTCTTTCTTACTAAAATTTAAAAATTGAAATTAATAATGGGTGAACAGATGGAAAATTAAAGCAATTTATATATCTGAATTATATAGGTCCTTATTCACTTTATGCTATCTTATTTTGAATTGCTCATTCATACAACCAAGGCTGTAGAATTACAAAATAGCTTGTCATAGTGTGTTCTGCATTAGTAATTCAGACTATCCAAGTCGTAGCCATTAGGATAAACTCTTTTAATAAATCTGCCAGTTCTGTATGGCTTCAGTAGAGGAATAACAGCCTTCCCTTAAACACTACCAAAAAGCTTTAATCAATTTCAGGAAGTTATCACACATGTTGTCCTGATTTTTCAGTTTTTCTGATGCACTTTCTAACTTAATGTTTTTCATAGTTCATTGTTCTTTCTCGCACACGGGTGTTATAATTAAATCATGTTTATGTTGAGACAAAGTTATTTACATACTTTCTCTTGGAGCGAAAAAACAACTAATAAACAGTTGTCTTGACCAACGGGATGGGAGAGGTATCAACCTTCTCCTCCAATCCCTAGTCTGTATAAAAATGTTATAAATATAAAGTCAAATGTTTTAATCAATAATTTTTAACCATCTCATCAAAAAGTATCCATGTGTGTCCTTGCGTGTCCAACAGCAACAATCACACATTTATTCCTCTTATTCTTCTTATTAGAAGTAAGATTTTTCCCATCATCTTTTTTTTTTTTTTTTTTTTTTTTTTTTTTTTTTTTTTGTGTGGGCAGGAAAATTCTTCATAGACAATTTCTCTGCTGGGGTAAATTTTCTTATTATGCCTGTGTGATAAGTAAGGGTAAACAGAGCTGGATTTTTTTGCTATTGATCTTTGTTCTGTTTCACCAACATAATTTAGTTGCTTTTTTCTCCATGCATATTCATATCCAAGCAAAAGTTGCTCTGGACTTCGCACTCTCTCCCATCTACTCCCTCTTTTGGTACATTTTTATTTTAAAGGTAAAATACCTATAGTTCAGTAAATTAAAATGATAACAATGGAACAAGCAGTTCCTCTAAAAGAATTGAAAGTATTATTGTATCTGTTAGAATATGCGGGGCCATTGTCCTGTTCAAAAATACAAAACTAGAAGGAAAGATAAGCTAAAACATGACAGCAAATGACTGATGTGTTAGAAACAGCAAAACAAATCACTCAATTCTTCGAGGTTCTTCAGTCTCATCTTCCATTTACATACATACTAGCAGAGAAAATTTTCCCATTTAGATCTGATTGCAGCCAATACAACTGCACTCTTTATGATTTTTGTAGCAATCTAGAACAAGAAATTTCTGGACTAAAACAATATTTTTGTTTGAAGGGACATCTGGATGTTAGCTTCCTGCTCAAAGTAAGATTGAAATTAAAAGTAAGATCAAAATTGTATCAGGTTTCATGATGCTTTGTCCAGTCAACTTTTAAAGATCTCCAAACATAGAGATGCAAGAATCTTTACGAAAAATTGTCCTACTCCTCACCACTCATCGAAACAAAAAGGTAGGGATGATTTAGCTAATTTTGGGCATAGTTTCTGAAGTCTAATGATAATGTTCAAACAGTGTCTACTTTGGCACAGATATTTCGATACTTACTATTTTTGTAGATAAATAAGATTGTGAAGCCTGTAGCAGCTGGAAATTAACACGTATAATAGAGAAAATGGTGAGAAAAGAATACAGAAAATGATACACAAAAGAGACAAAAGAGAAGAATAGGAAAGCAAAAACAACAAGGAATAGAAATACCATTATTCTGATAGGATAAACATGTACAGAAAAGTATTTTTATTGTATGAGAGAAAGTAACAGCTGAAATACACAGTGCTACACTGCAGCAAAATTGTATGTTTTATTTCTTGTGGAAACTTCCTAGAGCTTGATTTTATATTCAGGACATTTTACAGTTGTTGGAAAAACCTATTATAATCCACTGCTTGAGTCTGTTTCCCTGCACTGGCTGCTCGTAACTATATTTTTTTCTGATCCATTACAGGTCCTTCCCCTGGTCAATGATGTCACCCTCCCTACCAATTCAGTCAAAAAAACAACACTTATTTCCTAAAAGCCTAATTCTGAACTGCATTTTTTTCAATCAAACTCATTTGATTACAGTATCTACACTTAACCTCCAGCCTTAGCCTGACACGGGATGACTTTAAGTCTCTACCCTTAAAAGTCAGTTGTAATGCATGGCAGGCAAAGTAGCCAAATTGTGACTTCTCTTTCTGAGTACATATAGTGCTGAGGTGAGTGAGCATCTCTTTCGATGCTTTTGACAACTCTGATTTTTCCCTGCTGGCTTTCCAGAGATGCAGAAGCAAATCCATCTGATCACATTCTCCTTTGTAGTGCCATTGGCTCTAATACCTTGTATCTATGTTTCTGCCATATTTGACTTCAAAAGACACTGACACTGTACACATGAAAAGCTACTACAAAGCTTCCCTCACATACCTTTTTTGAAGATCAAATCAAACTCTAGGCATTAGTATTACAATTTTGATATATGTTATTTGCAAGAAATAATGGAAGAAAATCAGCACTCCACTGTGATAGATTTTTCCCTTTAAGAAAAAAAAGCAGGTCTTTTGTTCAAATGAACATGGCTTCTTTTAAAACTGAAATGCCAAACAAAATCTAAAATAAATGTATACACATCATGACAGGCCTCTGCATTAGCAGAAACTCACAGATTACAGCCAATTTCACTTTTTGTAGAATTTGCCTTTCATGCAGTCACTCTACTGACTGTATTTCCATAGCTACCTCTGCCTAGTTTTTCAGAACAAGAAGCAGCAGTTTACATATTTTTCTCCTCCTGAATTAAGTCACAGATATAAATTCCTAAGAGCAGGGTAAAAATAGTGAAGATTGTAGGTATTCAGATTCCTTGAAGGAAAGGATTAAATTTATTTTCGGTTAAAAAAGTTCATTTTTCATTTTTCTCATAGAGGTATTTCACCTTCCATTCACCAGTCCTCATTTCTAATCTGCAACATTACTACTGCAACAGGGATGAGCAAATTGCAACATACATATATATTTCACTTGGTAAACTATTCAAGTTGCAAGTATGAATCAGTTTGTTAGCAGAGACATTTGAGATAGAATCCGACTTCTGTGGATAGAAAATTGTTGTCCCAATCACTAGATACAAAGTATAAAAGTTTCTTATATACCTATTTGTGACATCCCATCGTTAAGGGGGGAAGAGAGTACCCAAGATTCATAGATGCTCGTGGTTGAAAGGAACATAAGTCAAAGAGTCTGCAAAAGCTTACAAAGTTTTGTAAGTTAATTACATATGTGGCATAAAAATTGGGATATTGGTACCTGAACTCCTAGTATAAACACATTACAGTGGGCTGTGGATAAAAGTACCCTTTCATGAAAGAGAAAAAAGAAAGAAAATAATAATTAAAGATGGGGATAGAGAGAGTCACTGTATGATGGATGGAGAGCTCTGAAAAGGAATATTGACCATAGAGCTGTAAACCTACACAAGTAGAAGGGCTATTCAAAGTAAGATTCTTGTTTCTGTCCATTCAGACATGGGGACTACTGAAATAAATATTAAGTATAAAAGAACATTGGATGTGCTGTTTTCCTCACAAAATGTAGAACAGCGATGACCTCAAATAATCCTGATCAAAAATAAACTTGCAACAATTGAAAGATATAATTGCCTTTTGAGGTTTACCTTGCAACAATATGAAAGCAGGATGATTTCCTCAAGAACAGGTAATGGACTAAAAAATTAAACACTTTAGAAAGAGTAAAAGCCTGCCCAGCAATGGAGTATTTAGAAATTAATGAAGAAAAAAAAAAGAAATCAGTACAATCTTAGAAGGCAGAGATTTACATTCTCAAGCCATTAGCAAAAAGATCCTGCTTCCTGCCATGCGATTCCACCACTGAAAATAGAAAATTGCATTAGTCTAGTCTGTTCAGTTGAAGACAAACAAAATATTGCAGGAATCAGATACCCTGTTTCAAGAGAAGTCCAGTCAAAATTAAAAAAAAAGATAATATTCTACAATCATCAATAGACTGCTTTCTTGAAGAAACCAGTCATCATATTTTAGTGTTTTAAAAAATACTTCTATAGCACAGTCTTCTCCTAAGAGCCCATCTGTGCAGCACAAATTAAACATACTTTCAAAAACTTATGTTGTTCTAATAATTTTGAGAACAAATCAAGAGAGCTCACCTGCCAGCAGACTTCCATCCTTGAAATTGTTGCCAAAGAAAACCAACAGTGACACTTCCCTGTTATTGTCGATGACAAGGTCAAGGGTCCTGCTATAGGATTAGTACAGATCATGCACACTGTTACAGAATGACAATTCTTGCAAATCCTGCTGCACATTGTAGATAAGTTTTGGATTTTTGCAAGTTGCTCCTCCTTTGTCAGTGCTAATTTCAGCTGAAGTAGCATTAGACCAGTATGAAGTATGTACTCTCGTACATCAATACCTCACAGTTTATCTTGCTCTTGAACTCTTGCACTTTGCTTTTGTTTTTTTCTTGTCCACTTTCCCTCCCATACACATTCTTGATTACTGCCAACAGTACAAAACTGCTCTGAACTGGAGGTAAAATTACAGAAATGTCCAAGTTGATTCTATTCTTGTGACCACATCTGTATAACAAAATAGTAATGAAGTGTGCAATTTTTGTTCAGATATGTTTATATTTAGCAGGATATGCTTAACTGCGTTCCATATATTTCCTTTTTACTATAAGCAAAGTAGCTGGGTCAAAACTAGATTTAATTGCCCAGCCAACTGCAGCACATACCTGTCCATGGTGAAAAACCAAAAGTAGTTGTTTCCAGAAGCTGTTGAAACAATGTAAAAGAAATCCAGCCATCCTGTCCCCTGGTAATTTTGTGGAAAAAGAATTTCTACACCGTGAAAGAGATTCAGAGTTTCTTGGCTCTCATATCATCCATGACAGCTTCCTATACCCTTCTAAAGATTAAAAACTTGTCCATTCCCATCATCCTCATTTCAGTCAAAACATTTTACCAAGTCTTCATACTACAGAAGTCTCTCTCCCAGAAATATAACAGCAGCATAAACGTAGGGAGAAAAAAAAGCAGAGATTTGGTGTCAGTATAAATAAATGTAATGAAAAAATAGACCCTTTTTGAATAAAGAATTTTAATTGCCTTATGTTGAAGAGACATTGCATAATGCAATTTTCAGTGTTCACACTCTGAATTAGTTTATGAACACATATAATATCTCTTTATGTTTGTTGAGGCATAATCTATTTAATATTAGGATCATTTTATTTTAATTAAACTCCATCCCCAATCATAGATTTTTTATATCATATCCTCCATATTGTATTTACAGACTCTTTCAATTAAATACTTTTGAAGAAATCAGAGCTCTGATTTGTCACTACGAAAAATATAATGCTGTCTGTAGAAGGCATATATCAGATTTATCTGTAGCTTTATATATTTTGTCCTTTGAAACTCAGATAATTGCTACTCATATACGACAGAAAGATTGGTCTCAGCCACCAAAACACATATATCTTTCCCCTAGTTCAACCCCTTTGTGTTCCCAGAGAGCAGAAACAAGTTCCAAATTCAACCGGTCACCAGTACCAAAGCCTCTTCTACAGATCACTGGAAAATCCTCTCCAACTACCCTCTTCATTTCAGATACAAGACCAACAGAATGACCAAACATGACTCCTGAATAACCCAGATAAATTAAATTTGAATGATCTTCACCTCCTTCACGTACAAGCTGCTTTCTATATATATCATTTAACTAGCGGAGCTGAAATTCTCCAGACATGGGCTGGGATGTACCTCACGTTTCCTACTCTATGGAGTAAACTGCAACTCAGCAGGAATCTACTGCCATCTTCCTCTCCTTCTGTTGACTGCAATCACTCTATCTTATCCTGCTGTTCATGTCATGATGGTCATGTTTTGCATCCCATGAATAAATTAGAAGAAAATCAGAATTTATGGATCACAATTAGACTAAGGCATTAAGCCAGAAGCTTAACTATGAATTAATGCTAAGATTGGAGTTGCTCTGCAAACGTTTACAGAAACAGCACTTGGAATCTGGGAAACTACTTGGGTCCAGCATTAAATGCCAGCTGAGAAAACTCTTTCTAAAAATTTGGCTTGAGGCATAGACATCTACATCCAATAAAAATTCTTGCCATTTATATTCTATAGCAGAAGTCTGACTTGAAAGGCATGAATTTGAGTTATACTCATGATAATGTATTTGGGAGAATATGGCAAGCTAGTGGACAAGAAGTGTAGAAAGCCTGTGAGGTAGGATAGCATGGAACAGACTTTCTACTAACACTAAAGAATAAACCTTCTTCAACAGGCTGTATTTACAAAATATAGTAAATAGGGCCTAAGACATACATATAGGCACCCCTCTCCTAAAGAACATATATGTTTACATCTTCTGATAAGTAGGTATGCACATTTTAAAATGTTGAGGTTGAAACTTCATTGCAAAAAAAAAAAAATTAAATCAAATATACATGACTGTTCATGCAATGTGTTTAGAAATATGCATATTTACATCCATTATCATCTGCATATATTTAGTGAATATTGATGGTCTAATTAGTTGTATAACAATACTGAGCATTTAACTGCATTTACATGATCACCAAGCTGTAAAAGCATTGACTTATTTTTATCGAGTAGATCCTAATGAATGACAAGAAAATTATGTGTTATATATATATATCATTAATATCTGCTTAGGAGACCTGATACAACACCACCTGTCCGTATTTATGTGATTTATACAACACTTCTGATACCTGGAACTATGAAGTAAAACCAGAGCATTGTAAGAGAAAAGTTTATGTTGCATTACAAAAATTCCATTCCTACCAGTGTCAGTCATCCGTAAATAATTTGCCGGTTTAGTTGTGTTCAATAGTGAATCACTTCATCCACCAAAGGTATTTTGCAAAATAGATACATCTAGGAGGATGGCTGCAGATACTCTCATTCTTCATTTTTTAATTTTTATTTGTATACATTATTTTCCCTCTCATTACAGAAGAACTTTTAAAATACAAGTAACATGAGAAAGAGAGGTAATATTACAGTCCACATATGCATCGCTAGGAATGCCAAACATAATAAATGAAAATGCTGGGAAAAAATGTGGAAAACTACATTTACAGAAATAAATACTTTTCTTTGTATATGACATCCTCATTTTCAAGGAATATTCTTCATTTTTCTTGGAGTGTGGAGATGGATATGGAAAGGAGAAGTCCACACTTATATGCTTCATTTTAAATACCATCATCCAAGGCCTCTTTAAAATATATTAATTTTCTTCAGAGCATGTTATTTGGTATCCTCATTTATATCCTACCACTGTGACAGCATTCATACTTGCTTTGCTTGAAGCATGTGACTAATGAAATTTCGTAGCTACTTAAGTAACTAAAAAAATAAAGGAAAAAAGACTGAGTCTTACTAGACTCTCATGAGCAAGTTAATACTAGTAATAGTGCTGAAAAAAATAGTTAACTACCTAATATTAATGTTGACAGAGTTGAGGCTCCAAACCTATATTTATAATATTAGTTAGTATTAAAGCAAAATAAATAAAATGGGTAAGAAGTTCAGTCATGCAAATAATCAACAAATAAGACATTGTAAAAAAGGCAGGGGTGCTGGTAATAGAACTGATCTCCCACAAACAACCCATTCCTGTCTCCCACTATGCATTTGGAAGATTAAAGGAAGGGCATTTCCAGGAATCTTAGTTAGACTTCAAGTACAATATTCTAAGTATTTTGTAGGAATATAGTGGCTCTTGCAAAGTAACTCATATCACTTCAGTGTTTTGTGCTCTCTCAGAGCTTATTACCCAGTCTGGTCCCCTTCCTTTCTCTACCAAGAAACAGGGTGATTTGCTCAAGCAGCAATAGCAGCTTTGCTACTTCCACATTGCAGCTAAAGGTGAGGTCTCAATTACCCAGCAATCGTATAATTCTGCTCCCAGACTGCTGTCAGTACCTTGCTTTTCCTGGAACTGCCAGAACAAATGTGTTGCATGCCCAATATAAACTTAATTTGTAGATATAAACTCTGGAAACAACCCTCAAACAGAATGCAACTCCACATAAATCTAATGAATTTTCCTACAGAGAACAAAAATTACCTGTACTTGCCAAAATGAAGTCTGTGAATTCAGAACACCCAATAAAATTATATGTTCAAGTCTCTTATTAAATAGTCTTTGCACATATCAAAATGAGAAGAACAGCCTATCATAGCCAATCCTATTAAAATTAATTGGTATCTTGTCTCAAATATGTTAGGTCACAAGGAAAAGCTCAGGCTTTATATAAAACGTTTGAGACATTCATAGAACATAAAATTTTTCATTGTTTTTCACAATTCCTAAGTGGCTTAAGCAATCAGTGACACACATTAAAATGCCAATGAAATAACAGCTGCATTACTATTAATTGTGATAGAGTGTGATCAAAGGATTTTTTAAATGGTATAGACAGCGAAACTGTTCCATAACCCCAGGATACAGAAAGAATCTCCAGTTTCAAATGTATTTTACACAGACCAATTTGAAGGGACAGTCTGTTCACAGTTCAGCCATGTTCCCTTCATATTTCACATACATGAGAAAAATCAACAGAAGGAGGAAATAAACACTTGAATTTGAGCACTGACGTGAATTTGTAAATAATTTTACTATTGGACAATATAATAAACTTCATGATTCCTAACAAAAGTATAACGAATTTTTTACATCTGGGAAAATCTTCTTTAAATATCATTCCATACCATAATTTAAATATCATTTCACATTATATTTTTGGTCTGTCATTTGAAAAAATGAATTTGCCATCCAGTAAAGCATTCATGGGACTATTCTATCACTGCCTAAGTGTCTTTACTGATATAAAATGAATTTAGTACTGGATACAAAAGCTTAATTGAAAAGATTGGCAAAGATCTCAAACAATTAAATGGATCAGACTTCCTATAACGTCTGGCATGTATTCAATGAATCTCGTTTTGTTGTGCAGAGTGATACATTTATCAAATACCACATGCACTTTTTTCATCAATTCTGTAAAAATTGATCTTGCCTCTTTGTTTCTGCTTCGAAGCTTCTTCAGTGTATGCAGAATTAAAAGCTGGGATAATCCAACTATAAAGACATATGCCTTGGAACCGAAAAGTCAAAAGTCAAGTTGGTTCTAATAAAAAAAAAATCTCCAGTAAAAATATTGTGTACTGTGCTCTTTGACTGCACAAGCTGAAGTTATCATAGGAAGAAAAGGATGGAGAAGTACAAAAGCAGAAACCCCCCTTCCCAAAACTTCTATGCCAGACATACATAGCTGTTGAAATTCAATGTTTATACCAGAGACAAACCTGAATCATATTACCTCTACAAAACCTATTAAAAGCAATTACTATCTATTTTCACCAGTGTCTTTAAAACTCCTATAAATTATAGGCATCTGGAGAAATTAAGTTATCATCCAAAAATATCTTTACTTAGTTAATTTCTGTAACAGAGTGCTGGAATGCTCAGACACCCACTAAATGCTCTTTAGTTTTAGGCCATCTCTGAGCCTCTCTACTACTATGTCAGTTCAGAACAATGAGGGAGGGGAGAGGAGGGGAAGGGAAGTTCAGGGAAGGGAAGTTCAGGGAAGGGAAGTTCAGGGAAGGGAAGGGAAGGGAAGTTCAGGGAAGGGAAGTTCAGGGAAGTTCAGGGAAGTTCAGGGAAGTTCAGGGAAGGGAAGTTCAGGGAAGGGAAGTTC
>VYXF01011285.1:143879-186365 GCA_013397295.1 Polioptila caerulea
GGAAGGGAAGGGAAGGGAAGGGAAGGGAAGGGAAGGGAAGGGAAGGGAAGAGATTTTAGTTGAACAGGGTATACAGTGATCATTTAGTTCAACTGTCGGACCACTTCAGATCTGGCCAAAAGTTATAAATTTTGTTAAGGGCATTGTTTAATTGATGCCTTGGGACATCAACTGACAGGTTTGGGGCATCAACCACCCCTTCTAGGAAGCTTGTTCCAGCATTTCAACTCCCTCTCAGTAAAGGGGCAAAAAACCCCAGTTCTGCAGAGTTTAAAAAAATGAAAGACTGCTTGTGTAAACTGCGGGTGGAATAGCGTATGATTGATTCTGAGCTACTGAGCTTGAAGCAATATAAAAGGTTTCACTTCAAGTGCCAATGATGAATCATGCTAAGCCTGGCCTGAGCTTCCCATCTGCATGCAGGGGAGAGTGTGTGTTCCCTGTTCCACAGAGCTCTTGTGTTGTTTCAGCAGAGATCCGGCCTCAGAGATGGAGGAAAGACAGCGTTGTGAACCGTGTCAGATTTGTATCTCCTGATGCTGCACTCAGACACCACGTACTGTCTTGAGGCAGACAAGGCTTGTTGTTACACAAGAAGTGTCTGTCAGAGGACAGGAATGTCAGAACACAAAACTGGCTCAGAGAAGTATCTCATTTCCTCTGATGTACTAGAGTAACTTCTGATTTTCATTCAGTGTTTCCATGTACACGCAGGAAAAGCATATGTTCCAGGCTTTGGGTGAATGAGATTTATGTGGCAAGGTTTTGGTAGCAGGAGGAGCTATAGCTTCTGTGAGAAGCTGCCAGAAGCTTCCCCTGTAGCCAACACAGCCAATGCCAGCCAACTTCAGAACTGACCTGTTGCTGGCCAAGCCTGAGCCCAGGAGCAACAGTGGTAACACCTCTGGGATAACACGACTAAGAAGAGATGAAACTGCTGTGCAGCAGCAATCACAGCTGGAGAGAGGAGTGAGAATAACGAGAGCAGCAGATTCCGCTGTAGGCTGTGGTGCCGACCATGGTGAGGCACAGCAGAGCAAAGATCTACCTATAGCCCATGAAGGATCCATACTGGAGCACAAGAATGCCCAAAGGAGTTGGGGACCCTGTGGGGAGCCCATGCTGCTGCAGCCTCCAGGCAGAAGGTAGAGTAAATGGAGAATAAACTTGAGCCTAGGAAGAAGGGAGGAAAGGGGGAACTTGTTTTAAGGGTTTGGGCTTTTTTCTTGTTACCTTACTCGGATTTGATAGGTAAAAAGTCAGATTTTGTTTTTCCCAAGTCAAGTCCCTTTTGCCCATGGTGGTAATTGATAAGTGATCTCCCCCTGTCCTTACCTCAGCCCCCATAAGGCTTTCATGATATTTTTGTTCCCATCGTGTTGAGAACAGGGAGTGATAGAGCAGCTTTGGTGGGCATCTGGCATTCAGCCAGTATCAACCCACCACAGTCCTGTTACTTAAAGTAGCATCAGTTGCACAGAATAAGCATACAATGCATTTTTTGGAAAACACAGACATATACAAAAGCAATATTAGGGACAGAACAGTCTCTACTCCTGGAAGACTGCCATTAAAGGTGCTAATCCTGCACTTAGCTTTACAGAGACAAATCTTAAAAAAAAAAAAAAAATAGAAAATCTTGAACTCAGCAGTGCTCCTTGCAGCTGTGCAATTCTAGCCACATGAAAATTGCTGCAGGTTTAAGGGGTAGGCTGAAGAGGCTTCATGAATCACTGAAACAACACAAAAGGGATGATATTTACACATGTGGCAAGAAACAACAGAATAGAATTGGAATGAGAGAGAAAACTGAGAATAATATTAGGTGTTAGAAGTCAAAAATATAGTGCACATAGGAAAAATGCAATTATTCCGACAAGAAAAGACAGAAGATGGAAACCTCAGGGCATAGGAGATTATCTTGATAAAGTGAACATGTAGAACATGCACTGAGATACTACAGCACTATGATGCCTGCAGTACAAAGAGAAATGCAAAGCTCAGGTTGACTGGTGAAGCTGTAAAAGGCCCAGAGGAGTTTAAGAAGAGAGCTACCAGTGCAGGCAGCAGGGGAACAAGTGATGGAGAAAGACTGCTAGGCATCCTTTACATA
Source organism: Polioptila caerulea (assembly GCA_013397295.1). NCBI lineage: Eukaryota > Metazoa > Chordata > Aves > Passeriformes > Certhiidae > Polioptila > Polioptila caerulea. The sequence goes on from VYXF01011285.1 coordinate 145,993, forward strand.
AGGATGTTGCTGTGATAAACTGTGGGAAAGGGGAGCCTGCAGGGGAACCCTGGCAGCCCACATCAGGTTGTGATGCTGTTTGTAATGTTTCCTTCACTTCTGTGAAAAAGCAGCAGCAACAGTCAGAACTAAGAATAAACATGAAGAACAATAGCATGTCACTGAATCTGTAATGGATCTAATGGATCACTTTGATCACTGAAGGAAGTAACATCAGAAGAGAAAAAAACCCTTATTGTTCTGTGGTTCCTCCTAGCATCATCTCAACTAAACTGCACAGCTCAGCATATCTTTGATTTATCCTTACACAACTAATCTCTTAAACTAAACACAAACATCACAGCCCAATTTTTGAACAACTAAAAGGTACACAACATAGTCATGGTGCAAATAAAAACAACAGCAGTGATCAAAAGAAAGCTTTTGAAGTGAAGAAAACGTCAGCCCTCCTCCCCTCCACGTGCTTTTTGAAGCTGAAATTCATGAGCTGAGTTAATGTAATGATTAGTGTTTTCAAAATACAGTTTATGGAGTGATGGAACTAAAAGAATATTTGAAAAAACACTTTAAAAGGATCTAAGACATAAAATGCTTCTAGTGTTATGACTTTTCTTTTACAATTTTAGTCAGAATAGAAAAGGAATGGAGACTAAAACAGAAGAGACAAAAGAAGCGTATTTTTCTTCAAAAGGTCATTATGGTATTTTGTTACATTTTTATACAGAAGCAATTTCCTGAGCAAATAATAAGTTCTTTGTGTCAACTCCTTAGCAAATTGAATTAAAGTTATTTCTGTAAATGTAGTTATTCACATTAAGTCAACTCATTAAAAACATGACTGAATAGTTTCACTAGTAATGAAAACCATTTACAGTGCCAAGTTTGTGAGCTGGGCTCAACTCAAAAAAATGCGACCACAAACCACCCTAACTCAGGTATTTGCATTGCTTTATTGGCATGGGCCCTTCCCCATACTAGCTAATGTTCAGTGCCTGTGACATGGAATTTTACTTTTGCTATCGACTGGAGCTGAAAACATTTCCTTCTTAATTCAAGAAATAATGAAAAAAATTTATGATCTAAATTTCATAAAGTGCAAGCACTGTCTAACACCAGGACACTAACAGATGGTCAGATCTTGTTACAGCAACTTAAGATGTTACTGCTCTCAGCTCTCTGCCCTCAGACATGATCTTTCCTCTGCTGTTTCACAGCAGAAGCAAACACACTGCCACTGCTCAGCCTAGTCAGCCACTCACAGGCTAAAGCAGCATCTAAAAATCAGGCTGGAAATTGAAGGCCAAGAAAGGTTTTTGATCAGTGGGCTCCACATGGCAAAAATAATATGAACCAAAGTCCTTTTGTCGATCCTGAGTGAAGTAGACTGTACTAATATTCTCGGACATGTATTCTGTAACAGGATTACACTTGTAATTAGACTAGAAATCCCGATGCCAGCATATCCAAAACAAGCAGGATGCTTTCTAGGAGTAGGTGGGCATTTGGGGGATGAAAGCCTTAGACAACTAAACCTTAGAAAGTAAAGCTAGAGTTCAAAAACATACTACCAGGAAATAAATAGTTCCACAGGAATGGGAGGAGACAGAAGGAAACATGGAGGCAGTGTGTGACATAATACATAAGAAGCCTAAAGAAAGGTTTAAGTACAGCCACAAAAGGAAAAGACCAAGGTATGGACTGTGGAGTCATCGAGTTCTCAGGGAATGACCACTCCATTCATGATGCAACTTTGCAGGCTTACTTTCTGTTAAATAATCCACTCCTTTGTTTCTATGTACTCTGCAACCCTGGGTTGATGAAAAATGGTGTTATTCCAGTTGGTATAATCTGTTCTTGTTATTTGCTTCATTTCAGTGCAATTGTCTATCCCTGTTACTTTTGCTCAGATCAAATTTCTAGTCTTTATTCCAAGAAACTGCTACTTGCTAAACCATGTCTTTAGAAAGATAAAGAGTAACTTTGATATTTTTCTGTTCCACTAGTGCAGTAAGTCATCCTATAAACAGAAGCTTGTTGGGGGGAGATTTGACAAATCATTTTGTCATTTTATTTTTAGTAGGAGTTATTATACCAGACCTATTGCTGAACAATTCCCCCTCCATCTGTGTGATTTCTGTATTAAATATTGCCAGTACACATGGATGTCATACAAAGCTGTGCATTAAAACACTTATTGGTGCCTGCACTGGGCTATTTTACTCTCTCCTTCCACAACCCTTTTACAAGACATATATGCCCTAAATCCATCCAACTGCTTCTTCCCTTTTCCATTCCAACATTTTTTTCTCAAGGTCACCAATGAAAACATTAAGATTACTTTTTTGACTTAAACAAACCAGCAGCTTTCTACTGCTATCTGAAGGGGAATAAATAGGACCAAAAATGGTTGGGAATTTCTTATTAAATTCAGCAACTCTGGATTATTTTACTACCACCATATTTAATATAAGATTTTTTTTTGCTTGCTTAAATTAATGTTTTTATGCTTCTGCTGTAGGTTTTGGGTTTGAGAGTTATAGTGGGTTTTTTTGTTTTGTTTTAATAAAGTAGTTATGACAATCAACATTTATAAAGTAGCATGCTCCTTCATCATGGCCCTCTTAAACAACAATTTTTCTATTGATTTATCATAGAAGTTACTGGAAAAAAATTCTAGGCTTTTAGCAGGAAATGTCAGGTACTGTATTAATACAAAGTGCCCTGAGTTCTCTTCCTGACTGCAAAGTTTCTGTGGGTTTATTCTTAGTCATCCACTATATCTGATTAAGTTTGAGTTTATTTTAGGGAATACTATTCATCCTTGAACTTCTATTTATGATACTGAGAATTCTTTATAGAAATGACCACAAGAGGATACAACAGTGCCAAAGCATATTGGACTGTTGCTCCCTCTAGACATGCCATTTGTTTTGCAAGCAGCTAAGTCATATATTCTTTTCATGCCTCTTTGAGCTCCCAGGTGTTCAAAAAATTTGTTGGACAATTCTCAGGGCTCATATATCTATGCAAAGAAGCTATTTTTATATATTTTATTTCAATTTGACAGATGAAAACATAAAGCACTTCTGCTAAATCCTTACAGATACGGAGTTAAAACTGCCTCTGCCATCTTTTTTGAATATGTACTCAGGCTGAAGCTCACATTTTCCTTTTCACTGTGAAAGCAATGCACAAAGAAATTCCACTAACAGACCTCAATAAGGTAAAAAAGAAGTCTCCAAGGACAGAGAGAAACTACTAACTTTTATTCCAGTACATATCACATTTAAATACCACATTTTCAGGTTACGGAGCAGGAACACCAAATCAGCAGCAACGTATGTTGGGTGTCTAATTGTCATCCAGAGGTCAACATTATTCTGAAGTCCCTGGAGGAGTTTCCCAGCTCTCCTCCTCTCTGCATCTGTGCTAGCAAGAAGTTCCCTGTCAGAGAACTCCTGCAGAGCTAAAAGGAGAAAGAATCAGGAGTGGTCCTGCTGTACTAAGTAAATTAACTCAGGAGGATATTGATGAGATTGCTAATTTATTTAACACATACATTGAACTCAAAATGGTAATAAAACTTCATCTGTTACCATTCATCAGTTACATATTGCCTAGGGCCATGAGTCTGCCCATAGCTGCTTCTTCTTTCTCCTTGTTTTTGCCAAATTTAGTTTCACTTTTCTTTTTCTCTCCTTTCCTGTACTTCATATTGGTCTGAAATGCTTCAAACATGAATGTTCTGGTTTGTAACAGTCAACATGCTGTCACCCCAACCTTTACAATGAGAGATGCCATTTTTTTTTTAAGTAGAAACAGTGTATTTATTAGCAGCTCTAAAAGTCCTCTACGCAGTTAAAAGAACTCCTTTCTGTAAAACAACTGTGAGAAAATACATTTTCAACATCATCTGGTCTTCTTGACTGCCGAGATAACCTTCCTCAAGGTTATCAAGGTTCCTCAAGGAGAGATACTTGTGTGAGCACTTGAGCTACAACTGACCGGTCACTCCTTACCTTGGGACTTTTATCAGGTAGGGTGGAAATAACTGAAGAAAACCATGTCAAGAAATGCAAAACAACAAACATTCACCCCTAATCCCAGCAGTTTTCAATGTCCTTTTCATGTTATGTTCAGGGGTCTGCAGAATAAATGATCACCTGGATATGTAGATCAGTTTTCAGCTACAGGTTTTAATAGATAAATTATTTCGCTCCCTCGAGGACTATAGTAGAGGAATCTCGAATGTTGTCCAACTTGGGAGTCCTAAAGGACATGCAGTATGCAGCCAAAGTGGCAAAATCCACAGAGGGTTGGCATATTCAAGGAAAAGAAGAGAAACTAGCTCAGACCTACCTCCTCCTGTCTCAGATCAGACATTACTCTACTGACACAGTTGCCATACCAAGTGGGATCACACTTCTGCACAGAAATTTTTGCATTTCCCTCACCTGTTATTGTTACTCTAGTAAGCCAAATTACAGAAGAAAATATTGATCAACAGGTGCCTCTACCCCAAAAACACAGTTTTCTGCTGGATGAAAAAGGGACTTCAAACTGCAGAGAAGAAAGGAAACAAGCCTGAAGATTGAAAAGTAGAAAAATAGTTTTAAAAAAAAAATGTAGAAAGGGACATAAAATAGAAAACAAATGGGAAAAATAAATAGCAAGCAACTGAATAGGGTCAGGACAGAGAGAGGAAGGGAACACAGCTACCTGCCAGCACTATCAGGGACACTGAGAAAGGCAGACCTGATCAGCCTGACCCTTCTTCTGCCATATGCCTCCTCCCTTAACCAGAAGCTGAAGGAAATCACCTTTTCTCCCTAGTATTACTGCTTTCAGAGAATCAATATGGATGGAGTACCACTCTTTCTAAGAAAGCACTTCACTCTGAGGGTTTCTTATATATTTCTTGTGCTCAACAGCTGCAAAGTTTCAATTTCTTTGAAGACAGTAATTTTCTATCAACTTTTCAATGTTTACTTTCCCTCTGCTCCTTTTACAGCTACTTTCTTTCAGCTCCTCCTTGTCTTCTTCCTTTTCCCTACCTTCTTGTGTTTATTCCAGTGGTCTCAGACCTTTTCCACTCTGCGTCAAGACAGTATTATCAACTTATCTTGAAACACACGCACTTCTGACAGCAACAAGAAATAACTGCTTGTTCTACCACAAGGAACAGGTCTTTATGTAGTATTAACTCTAAAAGCAAATCAGAACACAGGCACTTCATTGAGAAGTTTACTTTTCCAATTAAATGGAAGGTTAATGAAGATAACATCAGAAGGAAACATGGTGAAGACAAAAATCAGTTCTGATTATTACTTTTTATGCAGCCTGCCCCTTCTCAGCAGAGTAATTAAGCTAAGAGGTCTGTGGCTAATAAAATGTCTATGTGATTCAGTTCGAGTGAAAAAACAATGCAAAGAACAAGGCTTTTGCTTTCACTCGTCATTCACGGGAGTGAGGTATTTTTGAGTGTGGGACTAGAATATGAGAATAGATTAAATCAATAAGACAAAGCTTGTTTTTTAAGTCTTATCACAGCAAATTGAAAAAATTTAAAACTCAGCTTGAATGAAAATTTACCTAAAACCTGTTTCTGAGAGCAGTAGAAAAGCTTTTGGAAATGGTACAGAATTTCCTTTCTTTTTTTTTTTTTTTTTTTTTTTTTTTTTTTTTTTTTTTTTTTTAAGTTTTAATATAAGTACCTTAAATTAAACCGCAATCTAGTGACCTTTGTCACTTCACCCAAACCCTTTCACTTCTATTCAATATATGCAGAAAAAATTGGAGTGTCATCATCTTCACATTTCCAGAAATATGCACAATTTCAATGATGGCTAATTGTGATTTCCTTGTGTATGCATTATTTTTTTGACAACTTCATGAGAAAAAGCAATGGATTCCTGTATTTTATTTAATAAAAAAAAAAACAAACAGACAAAACAAAACAACAAAACCGCCTACATTTCTAGGTTGGAAACAATTACAGAGAATGTATTTACTTTTACCCAAGAGCTCTAATTTTAGTCATCATCCCTGGGTCTGACATAATATACAACTTATGAAATTCTCTCAATCCATCTGATGAACCTACACAGCAATAGACTGTTTCAGCTGGTGATAGAGAACATGTCCCTCTCTTTCTCTGCTAGCCTGATAAAGCCCAGGAAATGTAGGCTTGGGAGACTACACTGAGACACCCCTGGCTGAGTAATATGTGTACATCCGCTTCTCTACCCATTAATCAGAACATTTTATCTCATCCATTTACATCTGCAGTACTCTTAAACGAAAGCTGTCTTACTGTAGAAGTCTCCAGTCTTGCAAAGAAATACACCCCTAACTCCACAATTGGTATGCCTGCTAACCAGTGCAGCTGCTGAAGACAGGAACACTCTATGGGCCAATACAGAGAATTCCTGATCTTGGTTGTTGTTTTTAATATTTTATCTCAACTTACACAGCTACCATCCCAAGAATAACATGGGACTTTCTGTCACAATAGCTGCATGTAACTCTGTATTGTTACCGCATTATCATTTTGATTACTTCAGTTATTCTAGAATTGTCACAAACTTTTACTCACTCAATGATATTTAGATTTTGCCTTTGTGACTTCAGAAAAGAAGCCATGCTCTACTTGACTACAGTAGGTTATTAAAATGTAACTCCTCTCCTTCCTCCCAGGATATTAAATGTTATTTTGCATTTGACAAGACCTCGGGCTAGCTCAGTGATTGCCTTTGTACCTGCCCATGACTGGGAGAACAGAAGATTTTCTGATTGTTTTCTCTACCAGTGCTTACACTGTTGAGGTGAGACCGCTTCCAGTTTGGCAAAGAGACAGCAGGCAAGCATCTGTATAGAGTCCCAGAACAGATGCACTGTTGAATACTGATACCAAAAGATAAATTTATAATAAAAATATTAAACCATCAGATTAAGACCTCTTTCACCTGCCAAGGTTTTGATGTATAAATGAAATGTTTAATGGGCTGCATTAATATAGTTAATTTACTATCATTATAAAAGTACACTCAGTTTGTAGTTCCATTTTCTAATCTGATTTTTCCTATCAAATTGACATCTCCAGCTGACTTTCACATTCCCACTTGTAATAACTAAGTTCTTTAAGCTTTTAACCTTTAAAATCTTAAAGCAAATTAAATTCTTCATAATCCCATAACCTCCAAAATTATTTTTTCTTCAGTAAAACTATGAATAGGAGGAGAAAAATGAAATGTCACTTTGCTTTTCACTTCAAGAACTGGAAGAAAAACTCTAGTAACATATGCAACCTGATAGGATTTCATCATGCTCTTAAAACAGTTAATTCAACTGGATCAAATGCATGCATTACCCCTAGATAGATTTCCCTCATTAACTTAAATAACAGCAGACATAAATCTTGACATAATCTTCTCCCTGAACTTTACTGTCCATAAAGCATATGGAGTCTTCTTTCCCAGAGAGAAACTCAGTCATTTTTACACTCCTGATGTGGAGCCAGGTTTTTGCATCAGTGTGGCTGGCAGCATGAATCAGCGAAATAACTCTACCTCTCTGTCTTTTATTGAATCCTATCAGATTACTGAGTTTTTAAAGGCCACATGAAAGGTTCATGAACTAAGCCGTAAATGTATAATTGAGGATAAACAGACTGTCAGTCACCATCAGTGACAGACCCACACTTGGGTACCAGTGTGAACACAACACGATGAACATTATCAAGATCTAATAGTCCCTGTCTTGGCACTCATACACCTGAATCAGGGGTACTAGAGGGGCTGCAGCCAAAACATTTATTTCCTATTGTATAACCCTTCACTGCATTGTGTACCTGCACATGTAACTCATATATCATTTCCCTCTCATGTTATTTGGGGCAAGAAGTAAAGTTTTCTCAGTTGGAAGAGGGAAGGAACTCTGCATTCAACATGAGTGAAGGAAACCTGAAGCATTTACTATAGTAAATGCTATTTACTATAGTCATCAGCTAGTTGCCCTGTGGGGGAATTAAGCCAAGAGTCCACAAAAAAAAGGCATTTAAGAGCAGGGAAAAGGCTCGGAAAAAGCAAGCCTAGAAAAAAAGTAAATTTAAAAGGCTTAGAGACACTATCTGGAAAAGACTAAGGAAATACTCAAAGCAATGGAGGATTTCAGTAATATAGTATACTTGGAAGTCAGCCAGAAGCCAATCTGCAAGCAAGAACAGGGGCTGACAGACACTGACTGGGGACAACACTTCATTATCAGTTCCAATGGATTACCTTTCTCACTGATTGGATGGCCAATCTTAATTCTCCACAGGTTTAACCATCAGAATCCTGAGAACACCTGAATTTCTTTAAACTGTGAAATCCTCTAGATATATTTCTAATTTTTTTAAGACTCCAGACAATGATTGAGACTCTTGAGTATCATTACAATTTCGTGGGAAAGACTGTCATGATCCTGTTACCTCTTATAAACAGACAGATATATGGGCAAATATTTATATCAATTTATATCATCTCCTTCCATGTCCCCACAGACCACCTCTTAACAAAACTGTAAACTACACAGAGTAAACAGATAGGTGGATTTGTAAAGAAAACAAATTAGACAAATCTTTGGTTCATCCCTTCCACAGCGCAAGGATGCTCACATCATCACAGCTCTCAGTAAAACATGTAGACAAGATAATTTTAATTTATTTTATAACCCAAGCCCTCTAGGCACACAGAGAGTAAACAGCAATAAATGGGGATTTCTCTTCTCAGTAAGACACAGACACACAACAAATCACAGGAGAAAAGTTCCTTTGCAAAAATTGGAAAGTTAACAGGTTTTCTCAATGTCCTGCCTGAAAACTAATCTTCCACTTAATCAAACTCTTATGGATAAATAATGCTTTTCTTGTCAACAAGACTAGATTTAATAATATTTCTTATCTGGAAAAGGCAATCTGGAAAATTTAGGTGCTTTTTTTCTATTTTATTTTTATTGCAACTTAATTTTTTTTGTGTGTGCTATATTATCTCTTGGTTCTATACTCAGGCCAGATCTCTTAAGCAATTTTGACAGGTATAACCTACATGATCCTCAAGCCAGAATGTTTTTGCCTGTGTAGAGCAGAATCAGAGAGAGGGACCTCTCAGGAGAAATCTCATGAGTTTGACATGCCCTCTCAGTTGAGCAGTGGGCCTTTTAAAACACAGCTTAAGACTCAAGTCCTTAAATTCTACCTGGTTTAGGTGGAAGTCCTTGGTTTCAACTGGTCCATTGTACATTGTACATTGCAATGTACATATACAATGTACATTGCCCTCTCTAGCTGATAACTCCCTGTTGCAATACCTGATGGGAATTGCAAACTTTCAAGAATTAGAAACCCTTTCAAGTTTAGGGTTGACCATTCTTGCAGGCCTTGAAAAGTCTTGTTTCTTTTCTTCCTGTCAACTTTCTGTGGGTCAGACTCTGCCTTCATTTGCTTTGTTGCAATTTTCTACATCTCCAAATGTGCTTTATGTGTTTTCACAGAGTTGAAATTTGATTTTTCAGATACATAGGGTGGGGATTCACCCCATTATATTTTTGAAGCTGTGATAATCAGCAGTGGTTTTACCCAAGGATATGGTTCTGAATAAAACTAGACTGTATGCTTACATGATAAAAATAGTTAAATGGCATCTATGTATATGTAAAATGTTACAAGGATTCCATTCAAGACATAATTTTAGACTACAAAACGTTTGTCAAATTGCTGATTATACTCCTTAAATATTGAGAATAAAGGGATCAGGAACAAAAAGAATGAGCATGACATTGATTTAAATAGTTTTCCTCCTAAAATTTTTCTCTATATAATATGATAAAATTATAAATATGATAAATATTATAGATATTATAAAAGCTTCAGAGAAAAAAAATATCAACAGAGTAGCTAACTGAAATACTTTTAACTCTATCCAATAAAATACAGTGCAACAGCATCCCAGCAGATACTTGTTTTTCACAAGCAGTTTATAGATTAGGCACTGGTCTCTAAAGTGAAACAACAGGACAGAAGTCAGGAATAGATTAATGATAAGAACCATGATGGGGGAAATACAGAAAAGTTCCCACTGAAAAGGCTTTCTGTATTAATTTTCTTGGCTTTCTTGTTTGTTGTCAAATTCACAAAGTTCCCAACCAGAAAAAGAATGAATTGAAAACTTTAGCTTTGGTCTCATGATAGGCTCTTATGACTTTAGATAAACATTGCAGAATTGAACTTGAAACTTTTTTTTTTCAGAACTTCTCATACTTTTCCAGATATTTTACCTCCTGCATAGACACAGTGACAAGCAATCTTCAGATATGAATTCACATACAATTTCCTCTGCATCCTCATCTCATTTAGTATACAGGGGGAGAATTATAAATCAGGAAAGTTTACAGATGTCATTTAATATTCCTCAAATTTTATCTCTTTGGTACTACAACCAAAGCAGCATTCTTTCAAATGCCTCATACATATGCATCATAATTTCTATTTTCCAGTAAATATTCATGTTGAAATAAAGGGATTTTTTTCCATTTTTTCATGAACGTTCTACTTAATTTTCTCCACATTTACAGAAAACATGGGTTTTATTTTTCAATACTTTTCAATCACCTGTTGAATTATTACAATTAAAATACTTCATATTTCACATACAATCCTGGAACTCTCTACTCCTTTTTAAAAAAGCACTTGGAGAGATTTATAGAAACTTCTGAAAATACCTATCATGGGAAAAAATAAGCTAACTATGAATTAAAAGTGAAAAATACAAAAAATTAATAATAATAAAAAGACATCTCATCTTTTATCAGCTCACCGAGACTGAGGCTTCAGGGGAAAAAAACCCTTTTTAATTGCAGCTCAGAAGACAAGTTCTTCACAACAGAATTGAAAGAAACTCCGAATCAAGCAATTATCTAAATTTCTGTAGCAGGCCAGCATTTGATTTTGTCTTTTATTTCTCCAAGATTTACTGAAGAAACTTTGAAAAGGAGGTTTTCTGAATTCAACATTAAAATGCATGACAGTCCAAACAGCATGCAGCAATTTCACTCACTTTAATATTTAATTCAGCACCAGAACTACATTGCTAAGAGTTTATTCTGCTACATAAATTTCCATCCACTGTGGCATTTATCTTGGACTGTACTTCATTCCTCTGCAGCTCTCATCCAAATGCAGGAGAAAGTCAGAGAATCCCCATTCTAGGATATTGAGTTTGTGTCACAAAAGCAGGAATTATCTGGGATTTATTTATTCCTGTGCTGATAAATTAGTGAGAGGACTGCTCATGTGGATCTCCACTGAGGAGACAACAGAGCAAGACCATGGAGGTTTGGAATTAAATATTTTATAGGGAACACATCTCGTCTGCACTTGAGCAAACCATCTATTTCCCTTTGTCTTGATTCCACTCACTAAAAGACAGGGTAAGCGGTCCCTAGTAACTTTCAATACTACAAGGATTTTAAAAATACAAAAAAAAATATACTCATAGTTCTTTCTAACAGAGATGAGAATTATACACAGCTTGAAAATAGCAACAGTTGTTTATATCACACAGAAGGAAGAACAGTACCACTGTGAGCTGTTCCAGGCAAAATACTTCCCCTCTCCTTTGCACTACTTTTTACTCCAAAGCCCTTCATAAGCATGAAGCTTCAAACATTTGGTGTCAACTGGAAAAAATGACAGGAGGATGTGAGCTGATGGCGGTAATATGTGGGAGGCACTACGTTCTTATATTTCTTCTTATTCTTGTGACCCAACCCCGCTAGCTATCTATTCTCTTTCTTTTCTTCCTCTTCCATTCTTTCTTCCTCTTTATCACCTAAAACTCTTCAGGAAGGCAATTTCCAAGTCTTGCTTATATTTGTATTAGGTTGGGTCAGGCAACCTTGGCCTCTGCCTCTCAGGTGCAACCCAAAGCATCCTGCAGACACTCCATCTGCCAGTTTGCCCGGCCCCGGGCTGGGGCCTTGCAGCTGCCTTGGCACCACTCCACTGTTGTGTTAATTAACCCAGGCACACGCTGATGAAGCTGTAATGCTTCCAGAGCCTGACAAGTATCTCTGTTGCACTGTGTAGTTGGAGCTGTTAATAGTCTGTTGCTCCTCATTGTCACAAATATCTTTGTATTATACTTTATAATGCTTTCATTGATTAGCTGGTACATGACCTGCTTGGTTTTATCTTGTTTGTAATATCAGTTTTCTAATCTTTTCTGACTTCACCATTACATTTTTTCTTCTCTTTTATGACTTACTCACAGTCTTTCTTCTCTAGTTTTGGTATCTCTGTTCTATTGACACCTCACTGTTTTTTTCTCCTTTCAGCATTTTAAAAATGGATTAATTTATTTTTATTATTACTAATTTTAACCTTCTCCAAACTCTGGCCTTTACAAAGAAAAGGCTGAGTACAGGAGCACAACTGACAAAAGCAACAGTCTTTTTCAAGAGGAAGTCAGCACTTGAGATCTATACTGCCTTTAACCACTGCAACACATATGAATTGACAGAAACCTTTATTTCTCATTTTATATTTATGAAACTCAGCTTCTGCTTTCCTGGAAAGTGAGTCTTAAGGTGAGAGGAAGAGAGGAAGTCCTAACACTAGACCTGCTTTCTTCCATAATTTGAAGTATTTGTAAGCTAAGAAGACAAAAGATTCCTCCTATTCCCTGGTACCTTATAGTGTTTCTCATAGACAGAGAGAAGGCTGCTGGCAGCTGCTTCCTGTGTTTGCACCAGCTCTTGGCAGTTCCCTGCTCCCACAGAGTGTTAGTTGCATGTATCACTCTCCACACGCTCTCTGATGATAGAAGAGCATTGCTAAAAGCACAGCAAAGAAAGCTGTCTCTAAGGGTCTCATACATCCAATAGCTAAAGGACTGTCTGCAGCTCCTTTTATAGCTATTGAATTCAGAATTTCAGAGAAATTCTTAATCTATCCTAGCAAGTTCCATTCTACTTTTGGTCTGCCCATACCAATCTTTCTCTGCACAGTGCAGGGACCACAAATGTGGCAAAACAACAATTTCTTCTTTCTCTTCACAGCTATTTGTAATAGAAATGTTGAAATTGCTAGGAAGGGAAAGTGAATGGGTGTGGAGGCCCCAGAGGAACAAGAGAAAGGGATAAAATGGATGACAAATTTGGATGACACAGCCCATCATGAAAATCCCAGAACATCCATCTACACATGATTTCTCAATTACACCCACAGGGGGAAAACAAAGGACACTCTAAAAGAAAGGATAGACCACAGCCATTGGAGGGGATGGCAGGAGACACAAAGAGAAAAAAGAGTTTATCAGCAGTTCTGTGTAAAGATTCTCAGGGGTCAAACACGATGGAGACTCATCATTCACAACTCAATCCAGAAACCAGCCCAGGGCTGCCAAACACACTAACCAAATGTTTCTTCTCTCTTCCTCCTTCTTCAGCCTACTCCATACAAAAGGAGGGCAGTCATCTCCATAGAGACTGCCCAGTCCCATGTGTTCACTATTTTAAAAACACGAAAAAGATATTTTAAGGAAAGCAATCTATCAAGACACAAATCCAGAGACAGCAATTTAAACCTATACACTTCCATAGGCACTGGCCCTTTCCAAACCTTAGTCCCCTTGGAGCAAATACAAAAGTCACAATAGGAAGTCTGAAGGAAAACTAACCAAAACTTTGTTTACAAAAGGTCGTAACACTAACTGGAACAGCACAATGAGAAATAAGTCCAACTCTGAATGTGGCTAGAACAGTCTCAAATAAGAATACTTAGAGAAAACGCTCATACCAGGCATTCATAGTTTCTGTAACAGTCAGGACTCAGTCAACCATTTACACAAATATGCTACAGTATCAGAAAAGTAAAGATGGCTGGCCAATAACTGCTGGCACAGCTCTTACACAGCAATGAAAAGTTTTTACAAATGGCTGTTTACATGGTAAATATCATTCCTCTGTGCAAATATTTTGCAGGACTTTTTTCTTTTTCTTAATCAACCCCTGTGGCTGATTTCAACAATTCACATCATACTGAAAGACAGGTTCAACCTCCAGCTGAAGTCTGAAGACAATATTTTTAACAAATTTACAGCAAAACTAATGGTGAACCTAAATCTAATGACAAACCTATTCAGCAAATAACTTCTCTGCATTTCAGTTTAGGCAAACCCTCTTATGTGATGCACTGGGGTTGAATGGATGCCTTGTTGGTACTGACTGGCTCTGTTTCACAGATACCGTTCCAACTCCAGTTGCAATCATTCAGTTCTCAGAAAACTTTCCTGAAAATGAGTTTCAAATAACAGAATTTGGAGAGCAGGGCAGGGATGGGTGGGTGTATTTTTGAACCTGTGTTTAAATAAATTCTTCCATCACAGTGCAAGATTTTTATGAGACTAAAGAAAACTTGCATCAGAAAATGCTGTGAGAATGCCTGGGTATAGGAGTAGCCTCCTGAAAAATGCCTGTAAACATATATCTCCCAAAAGACCAACTCTTAGACACACTCAGAATCAAAATTAATTCTCTGATGTCTTTGGCCAACACATTAGCTGCTTTGGAGGTTAGAACCAAGACCCAAAATTAACATCAGAAGCTTGAAATCAATGACAAATAAAAGAAAATGAAAATTATAGAGATAGCATTGTAGGGAAATATGCAGAACAATTATGGATTAAGAAGTTCTTAAAGATTTGAGTATTTATCAATCCTCTAAAGATGTGGTTATAGAGAAATGAAGACTGAAAAGGACATACAGACATCAGTAACAGAGTTATGTAAAGTGGAGGAAAATTTCGAAGTACTGCCATCTTAAAATTTGATGAGAGAAACTAGAATTCAGCTTCCTAAACTACTTCTATGAGACAAGAAAATAATAATAATTTAAAAAAAGACTAAAGAGATGAAACAAACTAGGAGTCAAACACTTAAATAAGTATAGCAACAAATTATTTCCCTGTTACCGGGGAGAAGATGGCACAACTTGCACCTCTCCAGGTTAAAACCAGTTTGCTTTTCCTGAATTTTTTGCAACTAGAATCATCAAATAAACATTGAAAAACAATAATTCACCACCACCTCCATCCTCAGTTCCAAAGGAGGGCACTACCAATGTGACAGCTCCATAGGGAAAGCTTCCTTACTGTGTCTTGTTTAAGGGTAAAAAGCCTCCTACCCTACACCCTTTGGACAGGACCTGGACAGTCTGTGGAGGCACTGGGTGCTCTGACTGCTTCAGAGCAAAAAGAAAAGTTGTTAAATGGAACCCAATCTCCCCCAACATTTAGTATAAGTAAGTTTTACATCCCACTGAGTTCTCTCTCTTTCTATAACAACACAGAGTGTGGTATTTCTGAAGAAAACATTTAAAACACAATTGGAAAAGGGCTTCCATCAGCAATGTAGGAGTGCAGTTTCATTATTAAGCTCCTTACTTCAATCTACTAGTGAGCAAGTTGCAGCTGTGGGACTGCACACATGGGTGCTTCAAACTATGCTGAAACTGAAATATATACTCTGGCTCACTAGGTATACAGTTTAAAGAGGAAAATATCCTTAATCCCATTTGCAATGAAGTGTTCCCAAGAGACAAGTTATAGTTGAAATGTTGACTGATGGCCCAAATCTTAGGCTTTTGGGATAATTTGGAGAGGATACTGCTTCTGAAGGAGAGGATGTTTTTCCTTTTTTTCTCCTGAAGCTGATGAGTCAAAGAGAAGTAGAAGATCTATTAACTCGACTGAGTTTTCATTGATTTATACCTCGCAACTGACCCTAAAATGTGGATATCTCCTGGTGGATTTGGCAGCCTCAGGCCAAAATTGTAAGAATTCATCTGGAAAGAGCATTTTGAAAAATATTGGTTAACAAGAAATCATCTTCAAAGTGAGTTTTCTTATTCTCTGTCTCTGTAGAATCAGAGACAACATTTTCAAGTCCAAATTGTAAAGTAATATAAAATACAAATATGCAAGCAGTCATAGCCTCTATCCTTAATATGAAAAATGCCCAATACCTCTAAGTTTCTTCCTCTAAGAGAAACATTTAATCCTAGCATTTGCAATAGTTCTCTAAAACATTATCTCCTGTATAAATCTACCAGATTGACAGAAAAGGCAGCTCTCCAATTTGTTTCAGGAACTGTAGACATGTTTGAAACTTTTTTATGTACTTCAGGGTTTTGGTTTATTTTTTTTTAATCCTCTGTTTAATTCTCTGGTATTTCCCCAACTTATTTTAAAAATTTTATCTCCCAGAACTACCAGGATGTTCACAAAGAGGTTCTTTTGTTTTGGTCTTATATTTTTTGTTTGAAGTCAGTACACTCAAAATCAGGTGGAATATCCAGAAGAAAAAAAAGCTGATTGTACATAGCCTGATATTTTAGGATTTATTTCTAGCTGGCTGGTACAATAGATTAATAAATACATCCCTGAAATATTAATTTTCCTTAAAGAGTGCTACAGCAGAAATTTCATCTCAAAACAAATTGTGCAAAACATAGTAGTGACACCATTTAATAAGCTTAAGTTCTATTTCTTTCTGTATCGCTTTCTGCACTAAAATCAGGTGTAAGTACTCAATATCACCAGCTAAACAAGACTGAGGGAGAAGAACATTTTACCAAATTTTCATGCACACTTTGTGTGGCAATAATAATGGAGAGAAAAGGTCAAATTCAAATCTGTTTCCCACTGCATATTCTGTTGATATTTATCTCCCATTAATATTTAGGTTAAATTACATAGTTGGTTATCTTACACCATGGAATCTTTGATAACACGAGTTATTTTCCTGCATAAATACTGACTACAATGACAATGTACCTGCAGTCATCCCACTCAAGCCATTGTGTGTTCTGAATTATTGAAAATATTGTTCTCCTTACAAAAGTTCTGTCAGTAGTTTTAACAGGAGAACTTATCCTGAAGGGGAAGAAACACCCTCTGAATAAGGACAAACTAAGGCAGGGCTGGAAGAGGCCTCAAGATCCACAAGTCTGTCTTTCAGTATGAAATGAAACTCATGTAGATCTCTGATCAACATCAATTTTTTTTACTCTGTACAGCACGAACTGAAGGAGGTTCCACACTCTTCCTTGGCAGGCTATTCCAGCGGTTTATGAGCCTCACCATTTAAAAGCAGTTTCCTCATTTGTTAGCAACATCTACAGATTATTTCTATTTTCTTCTAGCACTACTGAGATGTGGGGAAGGAATTTCCATCTTTTTATTAGGGATTTGCGTATCATGCAAAAGAGATCATCTCTTTTTAAACTTACCAGGGGAGATTCTCTCATGTTTCACTGTTTTCCAAACCTGTTGAATTTCTTTTCTTCTGGATATCCTTCACTTTAGCTATATGTTCCTTCAAGGATGATACTTAGAGCTTCACACACTCTTCCAGTAGAGAATTTTATTCATATCAGAGAATAGTAATTAACTCCCATGTGTTACAAGCAAAATTCCTGCTACTTCATTTCCATTTAAGACCTGTGATTTTACTCCTACAAGAGGAGGAAAAAAGTTTAGGTGACCTTTTCCTTGTTCTAGACATGTGGCTGACCATCTGCTGCAAGCTGCAATCCTTCACTGCAGTGCCAGTAACTAGCTGGTTCATCATTTCTCAAAGTCTATTCTGGTGTTTTCCTGTAATATTTAATATATACCCAACACAGTTAAATCCAGAGATGTTCTAACTATATGCTGCATTCTAACAACAAACCCTAATTTGAAAACATTAGATAGAGCTGTTCCAAGGAAGGCCCTTTCAATTTGAGAGAAAACCACAGTGTGGGGTGGGGCACAGGGGATCAGCCAGTGGCACATGTACTGGTCAGCAGTTTCTCCTGGGCAATGTCACTGGTCATTTTGCTCATATCACATAAGGCAATATCAGAATTCTTACAGGGTAAAATATCACAGACTGCTCTATTTCTTTTTCCACTAGATAAGCACTTTCCACTGAAGAAAGTCAACAGATTTTTTGACACAGTTTTTTCTTGTCAAATCCATCTAGTTGTTTTCTTCTTATTCCATTATCCTCTAGGTCCTATAAATTGTTTCATAATTCATTTGGAGCATGTTTTTTCTTCCTTAGCACTGCACATTGTGCTCATTTTTTCTTCACCTTAAACTACATTTTCTATACACTGTTTGTTCTACTTCAGTCCCCTAGGATCTAACCTGTCCTCCATAATTTCTCAAAAGTAATTAATGATTCAAAAAGTGACTCTTTCTTTTTTTAAGCCCTTGAAGATAAAAAGACATTACAGTTTCCCAATTAAAAACCGCCAAGCTAATGAAAGATCCTAAAATTGTTCTCTCTCTACCCATATTAAAAATTAATGCAATAGAAATCTAATTACAATGTATCTTTATTCTTCCAAAACAAATGCTTTAATGCTATCATTTGTTTGAAGAGTGGTGGATGCTTTCTTTTATTTCTCTAATTTTTCCATGAATCTTTTCATCTTTTTTGCCAATTAGGCACTTTACATGCTATTTTTGTTTTCTGTATTATGTATTCACTTATACTATCCCTTTATTATGGTCTTTTGTTTTTCTTCCACTCATCAGATACAAAACAGATGCAGAAAAAATACTTTTGAGCACACACACAAAAAAAAAAGGAAGTACCTTCTTGGTCATTGCTGACTAAATTGGAGAAGCAATGGAAGAAGGGTGATTGATCAGAAGCTTGAAAAGAGTACACAAAATATATTGAAGGTACAATTAAGAATTGAAAACCACGGGAAGCACTGCAGAAATACTAAAAAGACCCAAACCAAAACCAAACAACCAACCAGAAAATCCATAAAATAAAAGAGAACAAAACAAACCCAAAATAAAACAAACCCCCCAAGCTCTCCATATGCTTTCATATCCCTGCTTCTGCACTAGTATAGATTGCCACTGTTTTCTTAATATATTCCATTTTCTCATAACATATTTAGAGACGGTATGAAGAGAGAGCTTTATTACTTAGCCATTTTTCCCAGGAGACCCTGCCTGTCATTTCCAAAAGACTGATTTTCCCAAGTTTATTAACTTTACTCTGACACTTTATTCCTTTCTGTGGGATTGTGAAAATTGCCATATCAGAAACCCTTCCAACACCTTAATAGGTCACTTTAACTTCTCCCTACATTCTCCCTGTGGAGTGAGAATATAACCTAAAATAGTCACATTCTGTACCTCCTCCACCTTCTGAAACAAAAGCCGAACTGTCAATGTGGCTTTACAGTGCCACTCAGGCTTGCTGTGACCTGTCAAGCTGTTTTCCCTCAATAACTGAAGCCTAACATTGTCATTAACTTCTGTGTTTTGGATAGCTCTTTAAATTTCTCAGAATCAGAGAAGAGACTTCTTGTTCTAGAGGAATAGAGGAACTCCTTGTTCTTCTTATGCTTAACCAGTGATTTGAGTAAGTTTGATAAGCAGATCAAAGTCTTGATGAGCTATTGAATATAAGAAGTGGAAAAACTTGCAGTTTAGTTAGACAGACTTCTCCCTTTTTACTCATGTTGATAGTACTTTATTCCATAAGTAATTGCATTGATTCAGCTCATTACTCCAGGTTTAGGGATAGTGCCAGAAAGAAAACTTTAGCTGAAATAACAGGAGGAGGGAGGAGTGTGTGAAATCAGTGACACGGCACTTAACTTTACATTTCTTAATTAAACAGTCCTCTCTGTAGCTACAATTATGGGACTTGCAATTAAAGACTGTAAAACCATGTTAATGATTTATTCATGTCCAACGAGTAATTTAAACTGCTTAGATTAAGTATTTTTAATAAAATACAAATAGAGGATGAAAACACATCAGATAAAGCAAACTAAGATGGATAGCTACTGCTATGTACAGAAAACGATGCAGTAGCACAGTTGATTAACATGTGTAACATACAATATTTAATTAACAATTTAATTGGAGAATACAAACATACACCAGAGAATTCAAAGGTAAGATTTTCTCCAATGTGATTTGACTCTCATAAACATAAAGTGTAAGAGAAGAGAGATCAGCTGGGCACTAGAATGACATAAATAATAGGATACATTGGAGACATTTTTGTCCTTCACTACCCGATACTTACAAATCAAAAAGAAATAGAACACTGTATAAAATGTTTATCTAAAATAAAAAATGAATTTTGGAGTTATCTTTTCTCTCTATTCACTATAAAAGAAGTCTAAACTAGTTTCAGTGAGGACATGAAAGTCCTCCAAATTATTATTAAATCAATCCTCTACAAATTACCAGTTTTACAGTTGTCTTCCTCAAAGCTCACACATAAATAATATTTTCAACCCAAAAGGATAATTTCAATAGCTGATTAAGTAGAAGTCTGTGTAATCCTAGGAGTATAAAGACTCCCACTGGGTGAGCAGCAGTAAACCAGTATGAAGTAAAATGTCAAGGTGCAGATGTCAGTGTAGGCAGCTGGTTGAGAAAGAGAAAAGAACATGAAAAAGCTGCTCATAAATGAGCAACACTTGGTCTGAAGCCATACCTATGCCTCAAGTCTAACTAGGAAAGTCTGTAGTTTACTGCAGTGTTTGTTACCATGACTAAAGGGGCAGTCCACTCCATTTGTGTGCAGATCCTATTGCACTACAGCTGCATGTGAAGAGTTTGCTCACAAAGAATAGATCTTCTCGGCTGACAGGACATGGCAACAGCCACCTCTGGGTTGTTCTCCTGGCCAAGGGCCCAGCAGACACAGGAAAAGCCTCAATACAGTAAATGTATACATCATACCATGAAGAGGAACTATGTGTACACCAGGAACATTGGAAGCTACATTGGTAACTTGCTCCTGAGACTTATCTAGAGCAACACAGAAAAGCAGCAGAAACGAGCTGAGTCAAATATTTTGGGCTAGAAATAGCCCATGCGCTAATGGCTGCTCCTTCCTGTTCTCCATGTTCAATAACACATTAAAGTAACTTTAAGGACATACTGTGAGAGATTGTTTAATGGCTTAACCATTGTTATAAATGACTTTTTTCCCATTATGACAAAACTGTATAAAGAAGCTGCAACCACCAAAGCCTACCCTTGCCTGGATTTCCTTCCTTTCTCAAATTTTGGACTGTGAATTAAGCCACCTAAAGGAACTTGAGATGAGACAAAAGTTACACTATTGTCAAATTATCTCAGGTCTGGGGAGAAGTAAACAAGACTGAGGGAGAAGAATGTATCCACAAGAAAGCCATACCCCACAGCTTTCCTGAAAATCATCTCTGGCTGGGTTCAGGGTGGGGGAGTCCATAGCTCACAGGCTTATCTGCTGAGGCCAGCTTTGCGCATACTTCCCCCCAACCAAGATGGGAAAGGAGATGTTGTGTAGGGAACTGTTTGAACTATCTATCAGGAGTAAATATTTTCATATTTTCAGTCCTCGACAGCAGAACTTCTAACAGATAATCTTCAGAGCACAAAGTAGTGAGCTAATCATGATTAGTACACTCAAATGCGGGGCAAAGGAGCAAAGCAATTGCGTGAGTATTTATAAACATCTTCCATAGGTTAATGAAGCTGTTGGAACTTTTTGCATATGAGAGAAACAAGGGCCAAGCTAAATCCTTTTTATTTAAGGCGGTAGAATTAGGGAACATTAATACTGAGAGACATTTGAAGGGATATGTAAGAAAATGTTTCCCTTAGATTCATACTTTGAGCTGTGCATAGTACATAAAGGCAGAACACATTAATGAGCTAAGCTGATAGTCTGATATTTATGACAGCCATCAGCTTTCACTGATACAACCACACTGTTACATCTACATTTCAATAAAAACCAAAAAAACCACACTTAGCCGGTACTATAGTATGCCATCATATTTTCACTGCATAATCAAGTATAGTGCAGAGGCCCCTGACTTAGCAGAGTCAAAGGCATTGTGTTGACAGTGATTCAAACAGACATTCTTAACAACTTGTACTGAAGCTAATTACCCCTTTAAGAGGCAAAAGCACTTGTGACTCTTTAGAATTCTAGGATGCTTATTTCTACAACCTGTTTTGGAGTAATCATCAAACAAGGCATCCACAACATCCATAACATAGAAAAATTTGAATGGGCAAAATTAGAAGATCGAAAGAAAAGAAGCTTAAACACCTTTTGCCTACTACTAGCAGTTAAATTCAGAGCATGTTTCAAATGCAGACTGCTTTTTGAGTCGCAGCTAAATTCCACCTCAAATGCAGACTGCTTTTTTAGTCTCAGATAATTTCAACCTCATAGTAGAGTTATATTAAGAGACCTACCAAAATAAAACACTCTACTTCCAAGTGAACTTAATTGTCCAAATTTAGAATTCTATGAATTTAAATTGCTGACAGAACTTTCAAAATAAGAATAAAAAAGAAAAAAAACCCCACCACATAGTGGACATCGCTGTAGTTACTTTGTGTACACAACTACCAGACATAAATGCACTCTTTCAAATTTACTAATAATCAAACCTGAATTGGGGTATCCATACAGGCTGAGGGATGAAGGGATGGAGACCAGCCCTGGAAAGAAGGACTTAGGGTTAATAATGGATAAAAGCTGGACATGGGCCAGCAATGGGCACTCTCAACTCAGAAGACCAACATACCCTGGGCTGCATCCAAAGCAGTGCGGCCATCAGGGCGAGGGAGGGGATTCTGCCCTTCTGCTCTGCTCTGGTGAGACCCCACCTGCCATGCTGCATCCAGCTCTGGTGGCGCAGCACAAGAAAGACAAGGAATTGCTGGAGTCCAGAGAGAAGCCACAAAAAAAGGATCAGAGGGGCTTGAACACTTCTCCAATGAAGAACACCTCTCTTTGTTGAGAGAGTTGGCTGTTCATCCCAGAGAAGAGAAGGCTCTAGGGAGATCTCATTTCAGGCTTTCAGTGCTTAATAAGAATTTAGAAAGATGGGGACAAATTTTTAGCAGGGCCTGTGGAGATAGAACAAGAGGTAATGAATTTAAAATAAAGAAGGCAGATTAAGATTAGATAAAAGGAAAAAAATCTTTACTGTGAGAGTGATGAAACACTGGAAGAGGTTGCCCAGAGAGGTAGTAGGTGTCCTATCCTTGGAAACATTCAAGGTCAGGTTGGACAGGGCTTTCAGAAACCTGAGGTAGTGGAACATGTCAGTGCCCATGGCAGGGAGGTTGGACTAGATGATCTTTAAAGGTCCCTTCCAATCCAAACTATGCTATGATTCTGTAGTCTGGTAATAGTTAACTTCCTGATTGTTAGCCTTTGCTCAAGTCTCACAGCCTGAAAACTGATTGCTCTCCATATATTTTCTCCCATGAGAGTTCTATGGTTCTCCCATACTGTTCCAGAGGATTTTGTATGAACAAGACAGTAGTGCTTACTTGCATTTTTTGGTGTGATTGGTTATAGTAGAAAGCTGCCTGGTGATCCAGTGTTTATTCTTTGTTTGCCTTACCTAGGAATGCCCCATAGCTGAGGACAGAAAGCAATATGTGTGAACCACAACTAACCTTCGTGTTAATCTCCATGACCTACCTTCTCCTACTTCCCATAAGGTCTCTTCAAACTTTTTTGAGGCTTGACAGCAAGTACAAAAACCTGAAATCAACACATTAGTGCCTATACTACTTCAGTAGCCAAATGAAGAAAAATTCCATACCATTTCTGTTGCCTCTGAACTGTTACTTCACACTCCAGATCAGGGTACTACAGCAACTTAGGTAATGACCCTGCTGGGCTCAGTGACCCTTTGTGAGTCTTTGTGTAGCTACCCTTCATAGGTTTCCATCAGTGTGAACAGAACTGCCCACCTCTGCAGCAAGAGCAGTCATAATTCCCCATTTACCTACAAAGGTTTTTGTGCATTTGGCTGTTCACACATAGACCACACTATTCTTAAACCATTTTGAATGGCAGGCTATAAGTCAACATAAGAGTATCATTTATATTTTTCAGTGTTTGCTACCTATGAAAATATTCATACATCAACTTTCTCATGTGGCATCCTCCAGAGATGTTCAAAAGTGTTGTGCTTTGCTGCTGGGTATGTCAGAATTTAATGGGAGTGTATACTCATTAGTAAAATGGCTACCTACCAAAAAACATTAATAAACCTTAAATCAGGCATCACAGTTCTCTAACAAAAAACATACTTCAAAGCTGTAGTTGCTAGTTAAAATTCTTACAAAATACAAAATCTTCAATGAGTTTTGCAGTACAGCAATGCAATTTGTTTGTTTTCCTCTCCCTGTGATCTCCTCCTCATGAATTGCCTGGCATATGAGAAAGACCATCATGGTAGCATGAACACATTTTGCTTTGTTCTTTTTTCTGAAAGCTATTAGTTCCTCAGCCACAGATTCACAGCTAAATTTCTCTCTTTTACTCATAACACTATAAAATGGCAAAAAAAAAGGCATTGTTCCATGAAATTTGAGAAAATATGGGTTGTCTTTTTCATCATGTTCCCAATACAAAATTTGCCAAGACACAACAAAGTTGTAGACAATCTTGTGTTTCAGGTCCAATTTTGTGTTTTAGGTTTGTGTATGTTCTGGAGCAGTTCAGACGTGCTACAGTAATAAACCAACAGTTTAACATATTAAACATGAACAGGCCAGTTTGTATATTACATGTTCACAACAGGAAAAAACAAGGAAGACCTTTGTATACTATGGAAATCTAGCAAATAATAAAATAACTAGCTCCTTGGAACATATTTGGCAAAGTACTTAAAATATGTGATATCATTTGCTATTTCTATATTATTACTTACCAGCCACACCAATAACATTGTACCATATTGCCTACAAGCCATCTTTTAGACAGAAATTTTTAGATACTCAAAGTGTATATACCTACCTTTCGTGACTCTTTCTTCACGTGCCATTCTGTTTCAACATCCAGCTCTAACTCCAAATTAATCTAAATTATCTCAGAACTATTACTTAGTGACAGAAGAACTGGAGATTTTAAATCTACATTCCTCTCCTAAAGTGTCAATGAAGATAGTTGAAAGATAAATGGCTCAGTTAAATTATCTCTAATGGATATAAATATGTGTAACTTTTTGTATTTCCCGCTGAAGAAGAATATTAGTTTAAATCAACCAAGAAATATTAATGTAAATATGTTGAATATTCATTGAAATATGAAATATTAAAATAACATTCTGACTTCATTTTTTAAAGTGTTAGTATAAAAGACATTTCTAAAAAGAAATTATGATAGTGTCCAAATCAGTTCCAAAATGTTACTGAGATTAACAGTGAAACCATTAATCAGCGTCTGTATCCCTAAACAGTTCCTTCCCACACTTGCTCAAATAAGGAGTAGAACTGGATGGAAAATTGTTCCTCTGCCATGCTTACACTTACTAGGAGTTAAGAATGATATCTCAGAGTGGTAAACCTCTCTATTAAAATATTAATTAGATAAAAATGTCAAAGGAACATTTTGCTCTCTTTAAAAAAGATTACTCTCTTATCTAAATGTGCATCTTTTGGCATCCTTTCAAAATTTCCTTCTTTTCCAATATTTCTTTTCATTAACTTTTGAATTTTTTCAGTCAAGTCTGGCTTCATGGTCTCCATAGCATTGATGGATTAAGTGTTTGAAGCAAAAAGGCATTGAAAATGTGTGCACCTCGAACTGTTTCTGTGCTGTCGATATTGTAATGACATTGTTACTTTTTTAAAAAGTAATTGATGTTTAGGTTGCAATTAACCAAATTTATTTTTAGATCATATTCAGCTGCAAAGAAAAAGAATTGGGAAAAACCTTAAAGAGACATTTGAGTGCTTCTTGGTAATAACAAGGTAAAGCAGATGCAGTTTATCATGAAAAAACTATGTCTTATACTCCAAGAAGTTCATTGGAAAGGAAAGTATAAGCCTTAGTTTAAAATTCGGCTGAAATCCTCAAAATCACTGCAGCATATTAAATATGGGTTTCTGAGATACCAAGAAATAGCATAAAGAATGATGAGCCTAGCCAAAACACTCCAAACACATAGCTCATTTTCATTCCTTCTCTGAACATCCTTAAATTGGCAGAGGATATCTAAATCTATTGTTTCTCTAAATCTCTATGATCAGTGAGTATGCAGTAAAACACACAGATATACAGCCATGTTTTTTTCTTCTTTTCTCTCATAAAAAAAACCAAAACAAAACCAAAACCAACAACAGCAACAAAAAAACCACCCATACCAAAAAAAAAAGACCCAAAAATCCCTTCAACCCAAATAAAAAAAGAATCTTATACTATACTCAAGAAAGAAAAAAATCAAACTGGTGTTTCTTTTGTTACATATTTGTAACATACAAGTAAGCTGAGAGAGCAGCCCAGGTAAAGCCTGTGAAAGAGTTAATTACACTCTGTTAGCTAGCAGACTCAGCCTTACAGAAAAATATGGGAAAAGTTTAAGAAGAAGATAGGATTCAATAGGTTTCCTCAGAGGCTATGAAAGACACATACATGGATGAGCTGCTAAGATTTCCTCCATGGATTTCAACTGTTGTTCTCTCCATATTCCCATTTTCTTTCCCCTTCTCTTTCTCCCTAGAGGATTTTCTGTATCATTCTCATTCCTTCATGGGCCTCATACCTCCATGTGAAACAGAAAGACATTGTTCTTACTGCTGCACCAAGCAATACTTCAATGCAAGCTTCATTACCAGCTCAAATCTTAACCCAGATTTATCAGCATGTTAGTCAAAGTTAATGAGGCCACATTTTAACACCTCCAGACCCAGTCAGGGTTTGAGTGTCAGTGCAAAAGGCGTGCAAGGCCCAATAAGGAAGCTTGACTGTAAATGAAACTTGAGTGGTTTCTGAAATGTACTTCCTTCATCTTTCTAGACAGAATATGTTTCTCACTCAAAGATTTATTTTAAAAATAAAAATAAATTTTTAAAAAATAGCAATACTGCCTCTTATTCATGAGGCATCACAAAACATTCAGCTGTCAGCACACCAAATAGTAAGAACACACTGAACTAGTCAATCTGTATCAAAATCTTTTTAGTGGTCAATTGTCACTGCCATTGTAAAGTCAGGACAAGTCCCTAAACAGACCTTTTAACAGAAAATGCTTTACTTTTCCACTAGCTGCCACAAAAAAATTAAACGATTGTTCTGAACACTCACAAGATGACTATACCATGGCTGTTTTAAAAGGGCTTTTTCAATTATGAAACAATATTTTAAAAGTTTATAATTTTAGAGTACTGTGTACCTGAGCAAGCTTTTCTGAGTTTATCTGAGTTACTTTAATGTTGACTCTTTCAGACTATCAAATTTTATGAGAAATCCAAAATAAGTATTTACTGAGACATTATATACCTTCACTGTGTACTTCAGGTATATATTTAAAGTAAATAATAGTGATAGCGCTCCCTCTAAAAAGAAAATTTCTACAAATATAGACCTCTAAAATTCAAACATAACAAGTTATACTAAATATTCCCAACAATTAAAAAAGCTGCGGGAAGGAATGAAGCCACACACACTCACACACGCTCACAGACTGAGGGGGAACTACATTCCAGTATGCACTCTTAAACAACATAGCATTTCCTTATAAGAAACAGATCACTCCCCAAAAATACCAGTATTATACCATTTTGGCTCATTTCAGAATTAAATTAGATAAGCATTCTTAAAGTATTTGCATTGACATTGGAGTTTATTAAGTCTACCTTTTATGAGACAGTTGTCAGAAAAAAAACTTTCATTTTAAAAAGTGAATCTTTAGAAAAGTATTTCACCCCTGATATTGGAAATTATAAGCTAAGAATGACTGGGGCTTACTTTTTAGTATGTGAAGGAGTTCCTCACACTTATTTAGTCTGGCCATGAAGGCTGTGATCTGGCTGCTAAGCAGTGCCAAATACAGTCTTTTGCTCCTGGAGGACTTCCATTGGATAAGACTACAATATCCTTTCCTGTAATTTCCATAAAAGCATTTATTAACCTTGTGCCAAGAGTTGCCAGTATCAAAGAGGTAAGTGGCAACATGCACCAGTATCAAGCTGTATAAATTCAATCTCCAGGGCTGAGTTATAAAACCTTTCTAATACACGGGATGAACACACTATTCTGTGATATTACTATTGACACTTTATTTAAAAAAAAAAAAAAAAGATGATAGATCACTTCCATAATTATAGAGACCCCTGACTTTAATCAATAGCAGGCAAATTTCATCCAGACTAATGTTGAAGTTCCCATTCAATCATAAAATCTGTCATTTCACTTGAAAATTGCTATGGATTCCATGATAAATAAAGCATCATGGGGAAGATCCATTAAACTTGACAAATTCAAGAGGAGTGCCAAGAAAACAACACAAATCAATATCTGATATTTATCAGTTTGACAAAAAAGCATTTGATAGAAGGTACAGAAGAAGCTCATGAACTCTCATTGCTTGATCCATTTTTTTCTTAAAAACACATCCATATAATAACTCATCCTCAAATGTCATGTACAAAAAGATAATACTCAAGAAGGAAATCTAAACGACATGGTCTACTCTCAGCAGTGTCAGGTATGTCTGTGTTTTTGCCCTGTGTTTAATATCTCTTCAGTTTTGGCAAATAGCATCGAGATCAGACCTCAGTGCATCTGCTGTCTATGATTCAGATGGCAGACTGTGTGAACTTTGCAAAGGGCAAGTCAAAGCTATACACTACAGCATCTATTAACAGTGTTTTGCTGATGACTGTGATGTACAAATAGCCTATTCGTAGACAGAGTGCTCTTAATCATGCCTCTGAAAGTGCAAAGCACTGAGCAGTTTATGGGCCAAATCGTGACTGGCTTGTAAGTAGCAGGAGGGCACAAAAGCCCCTAAGGCTAAATAAACCAGCTTTGCTTTCAGCTTTGTGATCCTGAATATAGACAGGATCCATAAACAAAGTTCTAGGTATAAAAGTTAAAGTTGATTAGAAGCCAACGATTTTATACAAATAACCTTCTCCTTCATCAATGTCCCCTTTCTATTCCTATCAGTGTCCCAAGCTACAGTTAAATCTCCTCTGGCTGCTTTAAAAAGAGAAAAGAACAGAGATCCTCTTAGAATCATAGTATTGTTTAAGTTGGAAAAGATCTCTAAGATCATTTACTATACCCATTAATCTAACACTGCTGTACCCACCATTAAACCAAGTCTCTAAGTGCTACATCCACATGTTTTTTGAACACTTCCAGGCATGATGATTCTACCAGTTCCCCGAGCAGCTTGTTCCAATGCCTGGCCAATCTTTTTTTCAGTTTCAGGAGCTTTTCCTAATATACAAGTTATCTCCCCCTGGCCTGTCACAAGTTGCCTGAGAAAAGAGACCAGGCCCCACCTTGCTACACCCTCCTTTATGTGGTTATAGAGGATGATAAAGTCTTCCCTGAGGCCCCTTTTCTCTAGGCTAAAAAACCCCATCTCCTTCAGCCACTCCTCGTGAGACCTCTTCCAAGAGAACAATGAAGGAGGGAACTTTGGCGGGATGGATCCATCATTGGCCCTGATAACCACTTAGACATCTCATGCATTGGAGCACTCTGAGGTCCAACAGAATGCAATGCTCTGCAGATTGCAGGTCCTCATGACTCAGCTGCTGTGGTCAGCAGCCCACTTCTGCAGAGTGACAGAAATGTGAAGGACAGGCGCTGCTGTTGTATTCAGACTTTGTCCTTCCTCTTCAGGGTGTAGAATGACCTACACCACTTCATTTATATGACAGTATGATGCAGTTGAATTTAAGTGTCCAGTAAAGGCTGGGTGCACACATAATGTATAGACATGAGGGTTTGATATAAATAGCCTGGTGGTCTGATGGAGTTTCATGCCCTTAGGCCAGGAGGTACACTTAAACACTTAAGTTTAGTAGCTGCAAAGCACTAGTCACCCCAGTACAACTCCTCAGTACCACAGCTTTGGTGCAGAGAAAGATTTCAATGTTGAAATGTTGAGAGAAAAACACTCCATTTGCCATAAGGACTTCCTGGAATCTCAGAGTCAGACATTGGTGAAGATATTAACAATAAAATTTCAGGATAATGTTAAAGAAATACTCATATACATTCAATTTGTCATAAAGTTATAGACAGTATTTCAGCAGCTGAAAAATAAAAATGGGCAGATATTTTGAAAAAACTATTAAGAAAGTTGGAATGTTTTCCATTACACAGTAAATGACCGCAAGACTGGAATTCGAGCCCAAACATGAAATGATCATTCTGAAATAGACAGCATAAGAAACTGATCATTTTGATATGCAAAAAGGCTGAACCTAAAAAGTGCTAGAAAATTTCAAGAAGTCCTGGACAAGTTCAGGTGTGGCATCAGTGAAAGTTGTGCCATTGATTTCTTTTTATTCAGGATTTTTTCCAGGGAATTTATGGAGGAAGAACATTTTCTTAGAAGAAATGAGAATGCAAACAGCAAATGTAAACAAAACAAATAAAAAAGACAGGAAAAAATCAGAAAAACAGATGGTTCATTAACAGTGTAGAATTAGGGCATTGTTTATAGTAGTTCCAGGTAGTATTGATAGTTTTCTGTGAGTTCCACTGATTTCTGATTTTCAAGTCTTCAGCAGAGTCAACATCTCAGTAAAAGTTTACCATTTACCTAAGTTTCTTACTTTGTCTGGTCTAGTTAACAAAAAGGCAAAAGATGAGGAAAATCCTGTGCAATTTAACAGAATTTGAATTTGTAGACTCGGAAATGGGACTATCCTGTTGTGGGTGGGTTTCTTCCTCATGAGTTCCTCTAAGGCCTTTGTCAGTACAAAAGTGTCAGATCAGTGAGACACTCCTAGACCAAACTTGGAAAGTAGTATACTTGAAATTCAAAAACAATAAAAATAAT
Source organism: Polioptila caerulea (assembly GCA_013397295.1). Classification (NCBI taxonomy): domain Eukaryota; kingdom Metazoa; phylum Chordata; class Aves; order Passeriformes; family Certhiidae; genus Polioptila; species Polioptila caerulea. Next base: position 176,894 of record VYXF01011285.1, read on the forward strand.
AAGAAAATAGAGATAAAGGAGGGCACTGGGGGGGATATAGAAGGAAACTCTTCTCTAGAAAACTGAAAAAGTCTGGAGCTTAAAAACCCTCATTCTGTAAAAGGCCAAACTTATTTTTAAACATAAAATTCAATTTGAATTAAATTTAATAATTCATCTTTCACTATTTTTAATGTTTAATTTTGAATTTTATAAATTTTTATTATAAAGGAAATACTGGAACTATTTTCTATTTTCAAAGTAAAAATATGAAACCTCTAAAATTTATTCTCAAACAAGTATTTGTTCTAAACCAAGAATCTATCAAAACCAAGGGGTTTTGTAATAATTTTTAGTCTCTATGAGTCAGTGTTGTCTAAGAGAGGTGCATGACAAAATGCCTTGCCAGCTCCACTTGGTCATGAAGATTGCTTTCTAAGAAACCACTAGATTTACTGACGAAAGCCTAAATGAATTCTCCTGCTCTTTCTATGTTGAGACTTCTTAGTGGTAAACTGCGTGTAGTAAGTGGTAAAAATTCCATTTTCATCTCACACCCAGCACCAGTTATGCAAGATCTCTGAAGCACAGCAATACTTCTCAAAACTGAGCATGACCACAGGATTCTTTGCTGAGCTTAAAACCCACAAATGGATCCAAAGGTCAGGAAGTGGTAAATATAGAGGTTTGAGCTGTCCATCAGCCCAAAGCTTCACCGTTTCACTGAGGCACAGCACATACTCTGTTTCAAAATGCTACATATTTCTGAAATAAACACAGACGGTATTAATCTTTTCATATTGATGAATGTTAGGTGAATGTCTGAGGGATTAAATTTTTTCCTTTCTCTTGTCTGACTCCTTTTAACTTTTCCACTATTCTTCACTTTTTTTCCTTTATCCATTGCAAATGAAAGTAATGAAAGAAGAAAATAAAACCCTTTTATTCTACCAATGAGTCTCCAAGAATATAAGCAAGCCTTTTGCACAAGTTAAAGACATCCAACTGATTTTCAGTAATATATATATTTATATACATATATATCACAAAGACATCACTTTAAAATAATCCTATTTTAATATGTTGCAAGATTTTGCATTGTGTATATTTGCTGGAAGATATCCTGTTCTTGATTATGACAAACATTTTACTGAGTGAGCAGCCAACAGAAATCATGGAGTTCAAGCAGACATAGTGACAATACCATACTGACAAGCCCTGCCTCCTTCTCCAAAACCGTGTCACAGAAAGATCAAAATTGCCTTGCCAAAATGTTGCTTTTTATTAATAGCTCAGGTTTCATATAGAGAAAGCTGCTTTATCTGTCACTCTTATAATTTAGCACGGAATATTTGCTACATTTGTAATTTAGCACAGAATAGCATACTCACCTTCTGCAGAACAGAGAATCTGTGGTCAAAAGTTTACCTTGAAATTTTCCTCAGGAGAAGCCTTAACAAGCTTTGTGTAACCATAGGAACACTGGAAACGAATTTAGGGATAGGTTTGTTATTTGACACTCAAATGTTTTGGGGTTGAAAATGAAGTAGATCTGCAGAATATAGATTTGAGGTTGACTTCTGTCTCATCAGCATGTTTCTTTTCAGCATTTTCTCATGGCTTCCTCAGGCAGCCAGGACAGAATGTTCTTTTACTAAAAATGATACATTACATGCCACTCTAAGTATCCTTGTAAGAGCTTCTGTTGGAAGAATTTCCAGCAATATCCGCAGTTCTTTCATCTTCTCAAAGTCATTAATTGCCCATGACTTTCCAGTTCTCCAAGTTCCCTAGAAAGTGTAATATCAGCATATCTTGACCTTGAACTTCATAGCAAGACAAGAAGGTAAATGGTTGTTCATCGTTGTTTGAGTAATCTCGGAGTGTTAGGGAGTGATTCTCACATATTTGCTACCTCTTCTGCTATCCTGGCTTACAAAACCAAAATATTTATCGTAGCATTAAAAAAAAAAAAAAAAAAAAAAAAAAAAAAAAAAAAAAAAAAAAAAAAAAAAATCAAGTAAAACAGAAGAGCATTCCAGTGCACATTGTGAGACAGCATTCCAGACTGGTTGAACATTGGTTCACTGCCAGTATGAAGATAATGTTTTAAATAGACTTGGCAATTAGCTTTTTGCAGATAGAATTGAAAAAAGAAAATGAGGAAAATAGGTCAAACAAAGGAATTCCAACTTTCACGCAGAAGAAACCTGCCACAAGCAAGATTCTACTGGGTATAACAACTTTTCAGTAAATTTCATGGCCTGCAATACAAGCTTCTATTGCTTCATTCTTTCAGCCAAAAAGTGTATATCTATATTAGACAAAGGAATAATTGATGTCAAATCAACTCTCATATTTCCTATTTTATACACTACAAACTCAAATCCAAAATGCTCTAATTCTCAGTGGGCCAGATTGAAAACAGAAATTCTGCCTAGGGAAACCTATCTGAAAATTCCCAAGACAGTGTAGAGAAGGCTTTACTATCCTTCATTCTTTTTATCATCTCCCTTTCCTGTGCAGCTATGTCTTAGAAGAAACGCTGAGGATTCTGTGCTGGCTTAAAATGAAGTGTGAAATGAAGAGAAAGTGTTGCTGTAGCAAAAATCAATTTTTTTTTTTTTTCTGACGGTACCAGGGACAGATTAAAATTTGATTCTTGGATAAAGAAAAATACTAATACGCCTTTTTACTTAACTCAATACAGTAATTAAAAACAAAAAAACTTTGATGGTTAATTTGTGCCCACCTTAAATTATCAATTTTTCCTTTCTATCAAGTTTTTGGTGTAATGAACCTTGTTTAACACCTTAAAAACATTTAGAGAAAATGTCTGTTAAAGTTAATTAAACCTTGGTACTCCATAATAGTGAATCTCTTCACATTAATTCTTCCATTCAGATGGGTAATGTTCTACCCATGAATACATGCCTTTGAAGTAATTTAACACTCCTGGTGCAATGTTTAAAAATTATTATGCTTTTCATAACTATAATATTCATATTTTAATGAGACAATGCTGCTTGCATGTCTCCCTCACAGTATTTAGTTAAAACATGAAAAGAGGAAGAAGACTTTATGGATAACCATCAGCCATGTAATGACATGTCAGTTAGTAAATCTTGAGGTGCTTTAGGTAGAAAAATGTCTAATTTTCACTATAAACACCACTGAAGTTTTCACCCAGAAATGCTTGCTGTATTTGGTATTAATCACTAAAACTAAAGAAAACAACATTACATTTACAGCACATGATGAGACTTTAGTAAGCTTTATAGAGAAAAAACACTCACACAGAGTATTCCCTGTACAGAGCAACATTTTTTTGATAAATCCTATTTTTAAAAGGCTCTTGAGAACACGCAACATATGCATGTCACAGTATTTTATGACATTAAAGATATTTCTAAACTTTTATCCAGAGTTCCAAAAATCATCACTTCATATTAGTACCTTTTATCACAAAATTGAACAAAATTCAGGATATGCAGTGTTAACAACAGAGGCCAGACATCTTACCACAAGGCTCTGTTTACAGAAGGATAACAGGTATTATTTAGAGAGCAAATTAATAAATGTTCTGAAAACTTTCCCTTATAAGGGACTTAGAGAGTAAATGCTCTGGGACTTACAGAGAAATGCTTATTGGTTCTTTAAGGTCTGAAAACCTGTGCAGCAGGTCTGAAAACCTGAAAATCTGTGTAGCTAATTTTGAAGCCCATTGCCAGGTAGCAGCATCCTTTCAGCTTTAACTATTTTATTTTCATTTTAATATTTTCATATAATTTAAATTGCATTTATTTGAAATTTTACTCTCTAGCATTTTTAGAAAAATTCCATTTAGATGCAAAAGAACATTCAGCCACAGCAACTGCATCTAGCTAAAAATAAATTGGAATTGAGTTTTGAAATAAACAAGCATATTAGCAGCCCAGTGATGCACAGTATTATGTATTTAAAGTGTAAATTTTACAAGGACATCAAAGTAATTTAGATAATATCTATATAAATCTTCCTTTCTGAAGCCTACTCAAAAATCCTAATATTTAACACTGAGATATCTCGAAGCTCTTTTTTGAACTCCAGAAAAGCTGAGTTAATACAAAGCATCAGTGTCTTAGCACATTTTCTACCAGATAGATAGATAGACAAACATTTAAAAATGGTAACTGCAGATGTAAATAAAGGTGAAAAGGGTTGTTAAATTTTGGAATAGCTACCCAGGGAAGTGATGGAGACACAGTCTCTGGAGGTGTTCAAGAAACCACTGTACGTGGCACTCAGTGCTATGCTCTAGTTGATAAGGTGGTGAACAATTAAAGGCTGGAGTTGATGGTCTCTTCCAACCACAACGATTCTGTGATTCTGATCTTCTGTATTCTCATGCTGGTTAATGGTAAAGCTGCACTATATTAAATTTCCAGAACTCTTTCTGTACTTTCTGTAACATGAAACTAATCCAAATTCTTACCTTTGCTTCTAAAGATTTTCCAGAAAGCTGTTCTATGTATTTGATCTCCTCTACCTTTACAAATATTGACAGGTATTTTTTCTTGTCTATCCAACCAAAGCAGAACTTACATTATCCACTTCCATAACAATTCTTCACAGATGGTGCTACAGCATCTCTGGGGACCAGCAGCACATTCATCCTCGCTGCTCTGGCATACATATACCCTGTGGTTGACCAAGGAAACTGGAAGCTTTCCAGATAGCATCTCACAGTGTCAACTGGATACAAAGTGGGAAAGTCAGCAATGCCTAGGATTGCAAAAGGAAGTTAAATCCTCACCTTTTAAAGGGAGAATATGGTCAGGAAATGGTGCATTTTATGGGAATTAAAATCAGAAATCATCAGAGCAATTGCTTTAAAATTATTAGGAAAGCTAATGGACTAGAATATGTATGGGGATTTCATCCAGCTTATCAGCAGAGACAGTATTGTCACTTTGGGATTAAACCCTAATAATGAGTAAATACACAGAGCACATTAACCAGGTATCTAATTATCGCTAGCTAGAGAAAAATGCATTTTGCAGAGTGACAAACATTAAAAAGCTGGATAAAAGATATATTAATTTAATGATATGAAAGGCATTGAGCAGGTTTGAAAGCTGCATGTGCTGTAAACATGTAGACACAACATCTGTTTAACCTAAGTAACACAACAGTAAAAGCATGTGTGACGAGGTGAGAAAAATCCATTCAGCAAGGGCTAGACCTGTCTTGAGGAAGTTATTGGACAACATCCAAGGATAGCAAGTTAACAGCTTCACACTTATTTTCCTCATGGTACAAAACCACTACAATAATTCATTTGACAGACAGTTTCAAAGCAGAATGATTACAGGGGAGAGAGATCAGCCCCTGTCTGGTCTCACAGGTTTCACTACAGAAAAAGGGCTGGCAAGATGAGCTAGAGAGGATGGAAGCTGTTTGCCAAAATGCAGGTAACAAACTGCTAAGAAAGCATGAAAACTACAAGAGGCTTCTAACACTTGTTTGCAGACAAAGCCAGTAACATATCGTCCCCATCATTAGTACTTGTATATTTTTCTGTAAGCCAAATTTCATAAGGGAATTTATCAGGCTGGTAGATTTGCCTGATCACCACCAATTGATCCTAGGTTTTCAAGGGAAATACTTTTAGCTCTCTCTGGCACATGACTGAAGATAGGTAAGGAAATCCTGGCAAGAAATTGCAGAGACTGTTTACATATCAGAAACTATCTGCGAAGAAAATCAGAATTAACAGAGCTGGGGTTTTTAAAATAAATATAAGAATTGATCTGACCTAATGGAAAAAATCGCAGTGCCAAGATGCTAAAAAAAACTTTTTTCAAAGACACAAAAAAGAATTTTTCAACTTTTTTCCTCCCCTTTCTCTAATTATCAGGGAAATCCCTAATAAAAACAAGTCACAAATGGATGTTGACTAACACTGGCCACTGGCTTTAACTAGACAAGTTGGTTTTCTCTTCCTTCTTACAAAGGAAGCACAGCATATTGATCATGTTATTGATTAGATTATCATCTCTCCTAGAGGTAATTCCACATCATTATAAAAAAAGTTTTAAAAACACTGACATGAGTGTAACAAGAATACAAACAGAATGGAAGAGACAATCCTCCAAAAACTTAATGACTTCTTCATAAAGTTTTGTTACTCAAAGATTATTCAGTGTAATATGCTAACCATTTAATTTCTTTTTCCCTAGCTTTTTGGCCATGCAAAAGAGGTAGCTAATTTATGTATTGACTCAGGAAACAGAACACAAAGTGGGACACTAAGTTTTACATATTTTTGTTTGTTTTTCTGTTCTGTCTTGCTCTTTCGTGATGGGGAAGCATATAAGAGCTTAGATTTCAAAAAGAAATGTCAGTTTTGCAAAGTAGATCCAGAAACCAAGAAAAGTTTGAGATTACTTAAAAGCTTCTTGCAGAGGTGAAGAAACTTCTGAGATTTTTTTTACAAAGTTTACTAAGATCAAGTTAAGCTAAAGATTTAAAATTTTCCTTTTCTTAGTAGGCTTTCTTGGGTCTGAAGTTAGGGCCATTCAGGATATAATCAGTTTTTCTGTTGGCAGACATTTTACATCACTGGGACCATCTCTCTAAACTAACCTGTCAAAAAAAAATCCAAAACCAAACCAGAAAAAAAAAAATTTAAAATGAGATATTCTCAGTATATACTAAACAGACATGATTTAACTCATAATTGTAAATTGTTACATTAAAAGAAAATATACCAAAAACATGCAGCAGCACATTTAGTGGCATTTAGTACTATTTTATAGAGTCATAGAATGCTGTATGTTGGAAAGCCTTGCCAAAGGGGGTGGACAGTACATTGTCTTGCTCCATAAGGGACACTACACACCCGGACAGCCCTGGGTGCAGTTCTGCTGCAGCTCTGCCCACCAGTTGTAAAGAATTGTGTTGTGTAAACTCCAGCTCTGGGCTGATACTCAGTATTCAGGGATGCACACGTATTTCATGAGGGGGAAGGCAAGAAAACCACAAAAGTGGGAACAAGAGAAAATTCTTTAGTTTGAACAGGTGAGTTAGTGCACATTCTGGATGAGAAGCAGAAAGGTGATTCTGTTTCAGCTGAAGCAGAACGAGGAAGGAAAATGCAAGGGAGTGAGTTTGCTCCAAGACAACAGGAAACCTATGGCCATGTCTGCTGCTATAGTTTTTAGGATCACAAACTTGGATTTCATTTGGAGATCTCTTCTTAACTTGTATCTATTAAAATGCTGTGGTGTTAACTAGGCTTATTCCCACATTAATACAGTACACAATAAACATCACAAAAATATCAGTTATCTACCTTTTCACCTAATACAGCTTCTCCTTCCTTCCACCTTATCCAGCAATAGTAACAAAATGTGCCAATAAAGTCAAACGAATCAATTCAGAGGATAAAAGTAACGTAAATAAATATTTTAGGGATAAATTTTACTCTGAACAGAACTCATTTTTCTCAGATGTTTAAGGTTAAAACTACAGTAAAAGTAATATTGAATCAGATGTTAGAAAGCCATGCCAATCTGCAAAAGAAAATTAAAAAATAAATCTAAAGCAATTTTAGAGGCTTTGGATTCTAAGATTAGAGGTAAGCCCTAATATATATGGAAGAAAAACAGAAGGATTATTTCCCAATAAAAATCAATCCCTTGGAAAAAAGTAAACAAACAAATAAAAAACCCATATGGCCACATTTTCTACATATTTCTCTGAATATTTAATCTTTTCATTTGAGAATTAGTCAGAAATACAGAGGAAACTTTTCAAGATTGTTAAAAAATTGAAAGAAACAAACTAAGCATATGAGCACTATTACATTAAGGCTCAAATCCTTACATTTATATTGAGAGATTTAAAACAAAGAAAAAAAGAAGTTGGATAAAAGATTAAATAAGAGTTTTAAATAGACAGTAGGTTATGTATACAAATTATGACTTGTGAAATCCATTCTTATAGTCTTAGGCTCAAGGGCAGATTAGTTCATTGAAAAACCAAACCAAATACACAGAAAACCTCTAGTGGACTGCAAGTAGAGGTAATAATATTTCCTTGCCGGGCTTCTTCCCATCCTCTCCTCTTTTTCCCTAGGGATAAGACAATATTCTGAATATTTCACTGCACAGAAACACAAGTAAATTACTCAAGGCACCATGTGCCCTTTGATACGCTACTGAACATTGCAATTGATAGTCACAGAAAATGTCATAGACTGTTGAGGGCAGTTTAGGGAATCTAAAGGACAGTATTTGCTTCTTATCACACTTTCCTGTTCTCCTCAATATAAAACATAGTGAGACATCCTGAGTTACCAGCTTCTTTTTTGTTTTTTTGGGGTTTTTTTGTTTTTTTTTTTAATAAATGCCAAAACAAAGAAGATGGCAGCAGTTGAAAGCTGAGAAAAGGGGAACAGTTTGGACAAGGGTCTTACCCACCAGAACTCCACAATCCATTGTCCATTCAGCTTAGCTGCTGTGATTTCAGGTAGCCTGACCAACATCAGCAATATTGAGCAATTGAATAAAAAGTTATTCTGCTTACCCAGGAAGAATCAAGACTCAAAAATGCATTTTTATGAAAAGAGTTTTCCTTCACCTATGTATTCATCCAATAAATATCTTTTACTATTGTGCATAGTAATTTAGTCCATAATCAGAAGGATATTTTTCTGTATATAAGTTAAACTCATTAAAGATTAAATTTGAAAAAAGCTTGATTTGGTGTCTTGATGCACTGTTTACCCATATTTTATTCATGAATGTATTTCTCTCTTTGTATAATTTCCTTTCTTTTGCCAGACACAAAACAGCATTTGCGAGAGATGCTCTTCCACTAATTAATAACAGAAATTCCTTGGCCTGTCACTCATAAAAGTGTTAATTAAAATTAGTAGTAACAGAGGACCAGTGTATGTGTATTTGATTAGTTGTACTGGAAGGAGCTAATTAATGCCAGATAAAGTACATTCAGTAAGGGTCTCCACATGCTTAGATTGATCTTTTTGACCAACAACAGATGCACAGAAGGTCAGTGGTCAGATGCATAGCGATTGTTAAAGGATCAGCTGTCAAGGTCCACTGATCATGCCATTTTGGGAAAGCTGTAACATCTCTCCCAAGAGAATGAAGTGTTGAAAAAAGGGCTGCAAGTAGGGACACAGTGCCTTAAATTTGGAAGTTAGAACTGTAACTCGACAGCTGGTACACCAGCCTGTGCACCAGCCGTGCCTGCATGTGGAGAGCTCCTTTACAGCCTCTCAGCCTTACAACATGTCAGGCAGGTGGTCCTGCTTCAAGAGAGACTGAAAGTTTCTCCAGAGGCTTTCAGGGCATTTATTAAGGGGGAAATTTCTGTATAAACTACTACTGATAAAGACAAAAAAAAAAAAAAAAAAAAAAAAAAAAAAAAAAAAAAAAAAAAAAAAAAAAAAAAATTAGACGGGGGGGGGGGGAGAAAAAAGAAA
>VYXF01011285.1:186422-287171 GCA_013397295.1 Polioptila caerulea
TAAACACCTAGTGAAAAAAAAAAAAAAAAAAAAAAAAAATTAAAGTTGACTGTGGAGTGGGAGTATAAAAGGTAATCAAATGTGCTGAACATTCCTATCAAGAGATTTCCAAGATTTCCACTCGCTGCTTATGGATATTGCCAGCAGTTCACACTTCTGGTGGTGATGGTCTGTCATGACTGCATGGATCCCTGGCTGTCTTTTAGCAAATGGTAGGACACCTCAGAAAAATAGCATTATAACAACAAAAACAAAAAAATCACCAACCAAACAAAAAACAAAGAGAAGAAACTTTTCTTTAAAAACAATAAGAAAAACCTGCATTCATTTACCACAGAAGATTATATCACTCTATTATAGTATATATAGTATATTACTCTATTATAGTACATTAGTATATTATACCCATACCACTCTAAATCAGTCTCCAATAATCTCTCTGTTGATACTATCTATATACAGCTATCTTTTTCAAAAAACATAAATATTCATGGTAATGAAGTTAAATTCCCTATTGCATCATGATTCCAGCATAAGTTACCAAATAAAAACACAATTCCAGAATATGGGTAACGTTGTTATGCTGTTTTTGGCAGGGGTAGACTCAATCTTCTTCCCAGGGGCACGTATGGGGCTGTGTTTTTTGGATTTGTGTTGTACACAGCAGTAATAATGCAGAGACATTTTTGGTTTTTCTGAGCAGGGCTCACAGAGAGGCAAGCCCTGTTCTGGTTTTTTGTACTGCCACGCTGTCAAGGAGGTTGGGAGTGCGTGGGAGGTTGGGAGGAGACACAGCTGGGACAGGTGACCCAAACTGACCAAAGGGATAATCCAGACCATGTGGCACCATGCTCAGTGTATAAATTGGGGAAGAAGGAACAAAGGGGACTGACATTTGGAGTGATGGCGTTTGTCTTCCCAAGTCATTGTTACGCATGATGGGGCTTTGCTCTCCTGGAGATGGTTGAACACCTGCCTGCTCATGGGAAGCAGTGAATTCATTCCTTGTTTTGCTTTGTGTGTGTGGCTTTGATTTCCCTATTAAATCTGTCTTTATCCTAACCCACAAGTTTTCCTGCTTTTACCCTTCTGATTCTCTCCCTGATCCTGCTGGTGGGAGAGTGAGTGAACAGCTGCATGGGGCTTGGTGAATGGCTGGGGTTAAAGTACAACAATGTTAAAAAGCATTCAAGGATAAGGATGTAGTTTCAGCATCATTTTAAACCTATCTGAGTGCTGACATATAGAAAATTCCCACTGACACACCTCTGCTTTTCCCCAGCTTTCTTCTCTTTGTAGCTTATACAGTTTAAAGATGAAGTAAAGCAACACATTCATCTCACTAAAATCCAATGTTTCTTTCTGCTATGATAAATCTGATTATTGTATTTCTTGATCTAATTCTATGCAAACTTATAAAAAAGAAAAGTGACAGAAATGGTAGAACTACCTTTTAGGAACGTGACCAAACCTAAATCTCCTTAAAGTAATCAGAAGGCTTCACATTACAATATAAATCTTAGAAATTTTAATGGGATTTTTGCATCTGAATTTATTGTAGAATTGTTTATGGATGTGTGCTGACACTATATTAAAACAAACATTGCAGATATATTCCAAAATACTTTGCAGCCTTCTACCTATTTAAAAATAATTATATTTACATTAGTTCAAGTAAATAAAATATAATTTGGCCCATGATGAGCCTAATTTACATTCTTTATAATTATATGTGAAATTACAGCTCAAAACAGCAGGAAGGAATATAGAGAAATATGCAGATGAAGGATTTTAGACAGCGAAATATCCAACTGTATAAATATTTCTGTAGAGCAGCATTCTCTCTCTGAATAGTTTAGGTAGAAGGAGAAAATAGGGCAAACACACTGCAGATCTTAATCTTCCAATGTATTTATGAACCAAATTTGGAAGAGCTAATAAGTCTCTGTTTTTTCATTCTTATATTTCAGAAGTAGAGCTAAAAGGGAATTGTTCTCATTACAGCAAATTAATCAAACTTTGAAAATGTGCATTTAATAATTTTTTGCTGCTTGTGAAAAATTCCCCAGGAAAGAAATGGAAAAGGAAAGGTTAAAAAATTTCAACTCACACAGGGAAAAATCTTAGATTGAACAGAAGACTGTTTTCAAATAAAAAATTTCAACCAACTAAAAATAATGTAAAATCTTTCATTAAGATAAGAGCCAGACAGAAAGTACTGTTTGGACAAACCTAGAATAAAAAGTTCACTTCACTTCTCTCTGAAAGTCAGGTTAATATAAAGCTTTTAATACCAGTCTAGCTTTGGCAGCAGTCAAATACTTTTCAAAAATTGACACATTTATGTCAAAAGAAAGTAAATTATTTTTGCTATTGGTTGGTCCATTCTTGTCAAAATCCAACTAGCTTTCCTTTTCCCTTCATTCTTGGAATGTAATTTCTGCAGCTATCAAAAGTTAAGCTATATGGAAAGAATGAAGTTACTGGACTACAAAGCACACCTATTTTTTTAAAAAAAAGAGAAAAAAATCACAAAAAACACCCATAAAACCATACCCACACACAGTCAGAAAAATTTAAACTGTTCACAAAATCATTATGCAACACTGTAAAAAATAATCATCTTCAAGAAAAACAATTAAGAGTTTTGATGAAACCCTTGTTATTAAAAATCAATGATTAAAAGAATGATGAAGAGGATAACAAACTAAGAATGAATCAAAACCAAAGGGATTTTTTTTACTTGCCAGAATTGTATTTTGTATTTTCTAATAAGCCTTCCTGTCTCTTGGGTTGGCCAAGAGAAGTGTTAGGAGAAAAATGGGCCCATCACGCTTTCTTTTACTCACTTTCAAGAGAGCTACCAATGCCTCCATTTAAAAATTGTTAGAACATGATTCTCTATTAGCACAGCTATAACCAGTTCTGGAAATGGAGACAGTAAAATGTTATCCTAATAACTGACGGGCAACTTCAGTCTCCTGCAGGAAAATTGTTAATGAAATCATGCACTAATTGTGTTATTACTGGATGTGTACTACTAGTAAAAATAGCTAAAATCTTGACATGCACAAAGTCAGTTCCTTTGTAGCACAAAAGACATAGGATAATGAAAACAATTTTCAGCTTGTACAAGAAGTGAATTTATTACTTATTTCATACCACCTTCTACATCATCAGCAAGGATTAATATTATTAATAATGATTATCATTGTTATTATTATTTTATTTAGAATCAATTATTCCAGTGGAATGAAGTACTTTGCCTTTAAACATATTGGCAACATTATTTTAAGTGGTCTTGTAGTATCTGGCCTTCTTTAGCTGCCCTGAACTTATGTGGCATCATATACAGAGCTGGATTTGAGCCCATTCCCTAGAAGTTTGCACTGAATTCTGTCACATTAGGCTAAACTGCTGCATGCCTAGCCTGGGATCATCTCTGAGAGCCCAATATCCCCCTAGCAACATTACCTCTAAATATTTTTGTCTGAGAGACATACCTTATGTCAGAGTTTCTTCATCGGTGTTAAAAATCAGAATGGAGTTCAATATCTTCCTCATATCTGACTGACCAGAAGCCTCAGCCCTGTCCTCCGTGCACATTCCATTTTGCTGATCTATTTTGAAGTCTTTAAAAAAGAAATCACTGGATTGGATTAGAAAAGAAATAAGGCTAGATGTCTTCTCCCTAAAAGGACCAGCAATTTCATAACAAAAGGGAAATCACCTTTAACAGCTTATGAAACTTATGAGTTCATATCTGTATTGTATAATTTGACAAATCAAATTAATATGCATCAGTTACCCTTCGATAAAATGCCACAAGTTAAAATAAGCAATCACTGCAGCACTCCACGGTAAACCGCAATGCAACATGACACGAAGGTGAGACTCTTTTCTTCACAAGAAAAAGGGTTTTGAGATATACAAACAGTCTCCTAGCTGCAGAGGTTTCAAGTTTGTTACCTACTGCTGTTTTCTGAGCATGATAAATAGCTTGTTGTGCACAGGATTGAGATATAATTCCACTTCCCATGGCAAAACACAGGCATCCTTATCCTTCTAGCATATATCTGGCCTCCACACATTGCTGTTTTCAATATCCTCTAAATCCTAAGAGGTCTGAGCTAAAAAACATGCTAGGTAAACAGATATGATTCTTTCCCAAAGGGACAATCAAGGAAATTATTGCAGAGTATCTTCAGTTCCAGTGACTTGCTGTATGCTAATAATCTTTTAATTCCCTCTCACACCTACCTCCTTGCTTTCAATACCATATTAAGATTTTTCATTTGGGTCAGTAAAAGACATTCTATAAAGGTGGTCTATTAAAATGGAACAGAAAAGGACATCAAGTTAAAGGAAAAGCAAGAATCTGCTTTGCTTTTCTTTATAAAGAAAATGAATTATTCTCAAATACATCATTTAAAAAACTGGGTAGAAAAGTGCAATTATTCATTAAGATCTTCACCATGTGTTCAAGATCTTAGCTAAATATTAAGTTCCACAACTGAAATCAAGGCAAGAAGTCATCAGTGGTGAAAACATAACTTCAAAACAAATAGGAGAGAAGCAAATTAAATCCTTCTAAATATTATCAGAAGCTGCAAAGTTGAATTTATTTAATTAGTCTGAGTATCAGAAGCTGAGAAAGGTGTTAAAATTCTTTTAACAATACCAGAAAAACATGTCCTCCTAACAGTTTTTTCATGCTTTCTAATCAGGAACTGATTTTTACCTACAAATCATAAACTACCACATCAGCGCTTAAGAAGAGCACACAAAGTACCTAAAATGAAGGCAAATCAGAGCTTGCCTGTCTTATCTGAGAAAATAATTTTCATCCCATGTGTCTAAGAGATCTTTGGAAGCTCCTTTTCCTGGTAAAGCATCAGAGCCACTAGTGTCTCTTCCTAGAAGTGCTGCCACTTTTCCAGAGGGACACACATCTCGGTGTCTGCTTCCCAGCCACTGCCATGAGGAATTTGTAAAGTGAATGAAAACACTGCAAAATTCCCTTTCTGCATAAGCATTTTAAAAAGGTCCCTTCCAACCCAAAGCCATTCTATAATTCTGTGATTCTAAGGATGGGATCAACAGCTCTGTGTTTTAAAACTGGCACCAGTCAGTTTATCCACAAGACCAAAAGGAAAGGGAGACATCTTCCACAAAAGCTCAGATATCTAAGTATTTGCTCAGAGTGCAGCTTCTATGCCATCATTAAAAGAAGAGTTTAAGTCACATCTTTCATTTGCAAAATGAAGCCATAATAATTAGGTTTTATTCCAAAGTATTTGCTTTCTCCCAGATTTTTTTTTGCATCTATAATGAAACTCCAACACTCTGCTTTCATAGTCAAAGGAACTAGAAAGATGGTTAATTTGGATAAAAACTAACAAAATTTTTGTCCTTTAAAAAAAAAAGCAATAACAACGCATGTCAAAGGAAAGCAGGAAAACTCATTTACAAAAGAGTCTTATCAATGAAATTATTTCCTTCTAGTCTACTAAGCCTCAACTATATACATTATAAAACCCAGCACTGCTATGAAATTCACTAGCACAATATAGGTGACTGCACTGGTAGCTGCAAAGGCCAGTGCAGACTATGCTTAAAGTCTTTTTGGTGTCTCTTTAAACCCCATCTTACAAATACACTACTTTTTTTTCATCCACAAGTTGGTCTCACAGTATTAATTCAAACATTTTAAATTATGGAAGTAAAAAGCAGTGGTATAAAAGCATACTACTCATTTCAGGCTTCAGTGTGTTTTTCTTCATCTTTTTAAAAAGAGAGTCCATTTCCAGTACACACATGTGAGAGCATTTATAAGAGAGCAGAGAGAGAAAAAAGCAGAGAGAGAAGGCACATATAAGGACTACCCTAAAGCAGGATTTTCCTTTGACACATTTGCTACATTGGCCTTGCTGAGTGCATGCAGCTGGAGGCTGAACATTTCATAACTTGTAAAAAAAAAAAATTCTTAAATCACAAAAATATCCAAGATGTTATATTGAATCCTTTTAGTTTATAAATAAATGTATCATATAAATGCATAAAATGGACTTTTAACCAAAAGTGAAATTAATTATTACTGCATCAGCACAAGAGAAAAGAAAGTATTGGTAATAATTCACACATAAGTGAAAATATTTTAAATATTTTTTTATAAAGTTAATCCTGTTATCAAGTAACATCTTATATTTGGTTAGTTTATGAAGGAAAAATATGGCAAGAAAATTCTGGGAATTATTTTAAGGTAAGGACTAATTAAAGCTGGGGCAAGGGAGAAGATGCTTTATCACACTATTAAAGTGTGATAATGAGCAGGCATCAAGGACTTTATCTTTTTTCAAAAAAAATACTTCTGTGTTCCACCTCAGGGTGTATATATGGGCTCAGAGAAAACTGTTTCTGATTATTTGAAAAATATTAGTTTGCTATGCCATAGTTTGAGTTTACCTGGTATACAGTATGTGAGAAGGATCCTTCACTTTAGCACTCATCCTGTTTTTAGAGTGCTACTAAATTTTGCTTTTGCATGACCCATGCATCTTAATAGGGTCCTCTGAGGAATTAGACAGATACTGGAAATGAGCAGACAGCTCCTAATGAGAACACACCAGGCAGTGTGGGAGTAGGCACCATGAGAACACGAATCAGGTTGTGTAGGAAGCCCTACCACTTTTCCTCACAGTCTCTTCTTTTGCAGAAACCTGCCTGTGACAGACTGTCTTCTCCTCCTCCTCCTCCTCTTCCACAGCTGGCAGAAAGGAACGATGCAAAGAACACAGAGCTGCTGTTGATATCATTTATGCCACTGCTCCATCAGATGCAGATACACATGACTGTATTATGCAGTTCACCTACAGCAACACAGCATCAGACAGAACCAATAACTCTGCATCCTCACAAACCATTTCCAGACACAAAATGAGAAGACTGAATCAAGGCAGGTCAAAGGAAAAAGTGCCTTAGCAAAGCTTGTTGAAAAAAATGCCTTCTAAAACTGGTACTTAGCCTACTATATTCTCAATCATAAATTTCCTGATCTTTGGTTTCCTTCTAAGTTATTTAAAAAGATATTCTAACATAGATCCAACTTCAAACAGCAAGAACAAACACAAACAAAAACACAAAATTGTATAAATTTTCTTTTTCTTGCTTAAAAAATATGGAACGGTACTCAATGCTATTATTACTATTACTATTATTATTATTATTTTCCTTCACAGATCTTGCCACAAAATGAATGTAGAAATGGAGCTCACTGCCTTTCCCTGCATTTTTTTTTTCTCTTGGTGGGCTACAGTTTCAAATGGATTCCAAGGATAAGCCAATTCCAGACGATGAACCAGAAGAAAGAATAACTACAAGAAAACTTGAACAGTTTTATGCTGACATAACTTCCTGTAATTGACTTTCTATGGGATCACACAAGAACCTGTATTTGCAAAGGGGCTGTAGTAAGGTAATACCACCACCTGCAGAAGTCACAAAGAGTCTCATTAGCTTGACTGTGTCACAAAACCACAAACTCCAGCTATGCATGTGTCCTGGTTTGGGACAGATTTGGGAGGGAACCTCCCAAAGGGGTTGCCTCTAGAAAGTAAATTTCAGCAACCCCTCCCCCTACCAGTTCAGGAGAAAAAGCTGAGAAGAAAGCACATGAGCCATTTCCCCACAAAAAATAAAAGCACAGAGAAGATGGGGACTGGTGTCCAGTAAAACTTGCACTGATCTAGCAGGAAACTTAAAAGTATTTCTAGATTCACCAGTCCAGAAGTAAAAATACCAAAAGTATGTCTTTATCCCCTTTGTGTCTCTCAACAAATTCCAGCTTTACAGCAGGAACATAACTGTAGAGTTACAATTTTTTTAAAAGTACTTTTTAAAATGCAATAAATTGTGGAAATAGCAATATCTACACCTCAACATAGACTTTTTATATATAAATACTCTCTTTAGAAGGTAATTCACATATCAATACATAAAGTCTTAACAACTTCTAAAAAAGATATAGACTGGTGATAAGTAACTTTCAGCAAATCTCAAAATGCCTTAGATAAGCTTCAAGTGCACATTTGCCAACCCCAGCCCAGAGCCTTATTAAGAAAGCACCCTTGATTAGTGAGACTTTAAAATTATACTGACATTCCAGCTTCTTCTCTGGCATTATCTATTCTCCTGATATTTGGATCCTCTTGTCCAAACAATCAGCAGATCTTCTCAAAGCCCTCACAATAAGCAGCTTTCTTCCTGCTCCTGTAGCTTTGTTACTGTGATTGTCAGTACAAGAATGACTTTTCTCTGAATGACACAGGGCACTAACATGAGGCAAAAGTGTGTGATTATTATTACAACAGGCATGCTGTCTCTTTACCTATGGAGGTAAAGAGGGGAGGAGGGAGAGAGGGACATTGATCTTCAGGAGTTTACTGACTTGGTTCCATGAATCCTGGTAGTTACAGCTACGGAAATTCTTCAAGGAGCTGAACAGAGCTTGTACATGGTCCTCCTTCTTAAAAAGCAGAGATTTTTGCACCCCATTTCTTTAATGCATTCAGCCAAATAAATCCTTTTGATAAAATAAAATTATCCTCTTCCTTTTCATCCAGTGAAAGAAAACAGAAAATTGGCAGTACTTGTCCCATTACAGTAAGAGCACAGGCATTATTTAACTGCTATTAGTAGAACTATACTGTGTTCTACCTGTCTTTTCATTTCTATAGTCAAAGCTAACACAAAGCCTTCTCTAGCCTTTTGGGAGTAATTTTATTTCAAAAACTGAAGGAACAGCTACCTCATAAATCATTTTTCTTTAGTACCTTCCATTTATCAACTGGCATCACACAGCTATGAAAAAACATTTACGCAAATATTGAACATTTTCTTTCCCACTCTCAGAGAAGTAAAAGAAAAACAAAAGGTACATTTAAGAAATAATTCTTAACAGTAAATAGCCTTTAGGATCCTCAACTCTTCCATTTTTCTTTACTGCAGAAACCTACTACTACACAAAAGTTTAACTTGACTGAAGCTTCTGCTTCTGCAAGGAAAGTCTACAACACAGAAACAAAAGCCTATCTATTGCAGAAAAATGCTTTTTTGTGATTTTTTTTAAACTCAATGTTTTAATCACATCATCTATTACAGTTCTTCCTGAAGTGTCACTCAGCAGTTGCCACTATGATCTCTGAACATCAGTATCTGTAAATAAGATAACTTTCCTGCTTGATGAGGCCATGCTTCTCCCTTGGCATTCAAAGGAACCCACTGCACAGTGACTTCCAATTTAATTGGATTAGCCTGCAAAAATATCACTCGACACACCCTTTATAGCCTTCCTGTCTCACCAGTAAATTCATAACTGAATAGATCCATTTTAAAGAGGAAACCTCTCACAAAGATCTACAGGCTGAGAAACAAGGGGCTCAGTAGCCCAGTGTAAGGAATCAGTAACAATGTTGACTTTGCAACTGAAAGACCGGATTAACTGAGTTATTTTTCCCAGCATTTACCAAATACAGAGGCTGATATATCCCACAGATGCATATTCCGAGGGAAAATGTGAAATGTCAAGGCTTTACCACTTCACCAGAGCAGATAATTAGGTAATTAGAACAATTAAACGTTGACAGAGCACCAGCGACCCCCAGGTGAATTACAGCCAAGGCTTATGAAAGCATGAGCAAGGAAAGAGGGAAGACTCTGGCACATATGTAGGACAGATCAAATTACAGATCTGGGTTTACAATTTATGCACTTATCTTCCAGATGTGCTTAGCTGTCCACAACTTTCATTGTCAAACTGTTTATTTAGATGTCAGGGGCAAACTCATCTACCTACATTTCCTCTCTGAAAAAACAGTGAATTAGAAAGCAAAGTATATATTAATCTAGTCTCTCGACCTTTTACAATACATGAAAGGGCTGAAACAGTAAAAGAGTGATTTTACAAATATGCCTCCATCTCAGTAAAATACATCAATTAGTCGAGGCACCTGGGAGAGGGAATGTCAAAGGGGCCCTTTGCACGAAACATACGCAAATCATCGACCACTAAATTGTGCCAGAGGCTTGTAACCTTCACCCCACCTTTCACTGGGGACTGTCTGCTTCTCAGTAACTGCTCACGTACTACATGCAGAAACACCCTCTTTGCTAAACAAGGAATGTGAGCCACACAACCATCACAGCATGAAGTTCAGGAATAATTTGCTTCTCTTTCTATTAGGGCAGGTTTGAGTTACTTAGGGTTTTTTGGGGGTAAGGAATTTGGTTTATAATACATTGGACTGCCTGCTGTGATGAACCAATTCCAGGTAGAATGAGCTGGCTCTGGGGACTGGATGCATTATGTAGATGGGAAGCAGGGACAGAAGCAGAATTCCTGAGCAGGCACAGCTGCAGAGCGCAGGGGAGATGGGTTACACGTGTAATTCCCAGTAGCTGTGAAAACTTCAGCTACCAGATTTGTTGCAAGTAAGAGTGTGTGATCATCTTATATGCTGTAATGTTGGGTTTTTTTGGTGGAAAGTTGCTTTAAAAATGAAGAGAGAACAGGGAAAATAAGAAGACTCACCAAAAACCCAATACAAAACACGTCACCTATAGGAGATTCCACACTTTTGTTTCTCAAAAGCACATCTAATATTTGTCTGCTCTAAAACTGTTAATAACCTTCATTTCATTGCTTGTACCAAATGGAAGGAAATGCCTTAGAGAAAATGAGATGAAAGACTATTAACTCTTGTTTTCTAAAATTAATTAAACTATTTTATAATAAAAATATTGTAAGAAAGCAATTTTTCAAATAATTGAAATTTAAATATGCAATAAAAAATAAATGCAATTAAAAGCCTAATTATAATCTCTCATAGCAAGCTATATACAATCCATATTTTATTTATAAAATGCCTGTTGTCATATATATATTTATTTACTTAAATGTGAATTTTTAGAATTTTACAGCTTCAAGTCAAACCATATATTGATACAGTTTAACATATATTACTTAATTTTAAAAATGATCTAAATTAGTTGAAGACACAAAAAGGGTAGAAAGTATAAAAGATTATAGGGTAAGGAACAAACCTTTCAGAATGGTTTCTGTAGATTAACCATGTGGGTGGATAAGTAACTCTCAGAGTTCAGAGAAGAGAACAGAGCAATGTCAATGTAATGAACAGAAGTAGGTGGATGGTTCCAGTTCGAATCAGAACATCTCCCACTTCATCAAGGCTGCTGAAAACTGATTCATTCTATGGTACATTCTATGTGCCATGGACATTCTGTAGGTTTTCTTTCCTACTTGTCAGAGCTGTGTCCATAGTCAGAGGAGGGGGCAAAGAAAATGCCCTTTTGATTATGTTCCAGCATTCTTTTCTTTCATTAAAAATGAACAAACACACATAGATTTGGAAAAAAAGAAGAATAGGGAAACTCAAGCCTAAAGTGAATTCAAGTGAAAGAGAATACAAATATAAAATATGGAATCAGGAAAAACAGATTTGGAGAGAATGCGGGGGAAAAAAATAAACCAGAGAAGGAAATTCCAAAAAGCAGTATTACTGAGAACAATCAATTCTTAATTAATATCTAGGTATTTAGCTGCATTATATCTTAATGAACATTCTTCCAGAGGTTTCCTCAGGAGAAGAGACCAGCATCCATTTCTCAGAAATAGCTAGAAGAAAAAAAAACCATCGGCCCTCTAGTATTACCCCCAGAATCTATGCAGCTCATGAAAAGACAAGATTTCTCTGTATTATACTCTACTAACAATACCATGGATGCTCCAACACAGATCATTAATTTAAAAGAAAGTAGGAAAGAGATGGAAAGCACAAGTTGGCAATTCACAGGTCTATGAAGGAGACCTTTCTGAACATGTAATGACCACTGACAGTGCTGAGCGACAACCCGGTTATGTGACTGAACTGACCATATTCTGCCTCTCATTAAACCTCCCATTATACCTAAAAGCATACTGAAACTGATTTTCACTGAACTAGGAACCTAAACTTATGTTTAATTCTGAGCACATGCTCTGCTAAATGCTGCAGAACAAAAACCCATATCCTGTGTAGTAAAGGAGGTTAAGTAGAGTTAAGAGCTTTTTCAGATCGTTATCTTCCACCATGCACAGCTGTTGAATGACCTATGAATAGGAGAGTTTGATTTGTACCTTCCAGGTCCACCCTGTATTGCTAGGTTTGATGCAGAATGCTAGTGGTATTCTTTTGGAATAATTACAAAGACTAATTTTCAGGAAAAATTTCTTCTCCATTAATATTTAGTTGTTTTACAAACTAAGCAGAAAATAAAAGAAGACACATCCTTCTTCACTGAAACTGAAAACCAAAAATATGCCAAGTGGCTATGGAGAATGCCCACTGACAGTGGAAAATCAAATGCAATCCTAGGGATTTAATCCAGTCCACTTGGCAGACTTTGCATCACATATGGGGACTAGGTGAACAAACAGGAACATTCTGAATTCTGACTACTAATTCATAAACTAGGTCTTTACACATTACAACAATCAAAGAATCAGTGCCAAGAAATGGCACTTGAATTTGGGAGAGTGAGGTGTAAGGGAAGGGACTCAGAAAGACATAAGAAAAGAGAAACAAAGGAGAAATTAAGGCAGTAAATAGAGTAATAAAGTTCTCAAGACTTAGGCACATATCATTCCCTGTATTTACAGCTTTGAGAAAACTGGAGTGGATAAATATTTGCAGCAGTCACTACAGTCTTCTAACAGAGAGCAAGTCTTCTATTCATCAGAGCAAGAAAGTCATGTCATTGCTTATGAGAATAAAACATACAGGGAGTACAAGAGGTAATTTGCAACTAAAAAACTCACTAATAATACAGTAATATGTTGGTTTTTTTTTTTTAATTTTATGCAGGAATATACAGTTCCTTTTTGTCACAATCTCACTAAACTACTGTTTTTAGAAAAATCAACAGATGCATCATTTTAATGGCCAGGTTGACCAAAATAAAGTTTTGCTTTCTTCCTCTTTATTCAGTACTGATAATGTACACAAGCTACTCCTTAGTATTTTATAAATAAAAATGTAGTCTCTCTTTCTGTGCATGCATATGACTTCAGTATATGTTTAATTTTGTCCTTTGTGGACTCTTCACATGTACTGTAGCCAAAAAATTCCAGTCCACAGGCCAATTTTACAGTTGGGTCTAAATTTATTTACAAGACAAAAAAATCCACACTCTTAATCTAGAACATATGGTTTCTGCTTATCACTTCTCCAGTCTCCTTTTTTTTTCCTCAACAAATTTACAGGCCTCAAACTCCAAAAATGTTTTGCATAAATCAAATTAACTGACTTGATTCAGCTATCCATGTAACATGAATCTTTACAGAAATTACTCTTTTAAGGACTGATCTGAGCCTCCAACAGGTACTTGTAAAGCTTCCTAGCAAGGGTCCTGGATGTTTCACTAGTAATTTTTCATTTTTTTCAGACTACTATTCACATCTTCCCAGCTTTCTGAAAAGTATGTTCTGTAGGGTACTTAATGATAACTAAATAGAAATATGAAACACCATCAATAGCCAAAAGGAAAAGGTGATATTTTAAAGTATGGTTTTTGTTGGTTTTTTTTTTTTAATTTTACACTCACCAGGTAAAAAGACACTTTCTACCACAAAACTAAATAACTTCTACTTTTTGGAGCTTTCTCCAGGGCAGGTTTAAACCTCTGGCATTAAATCTGAAAAGAAACTAAGAACTTTTGCAAACTTCACTGTCTTTTAAATGCAAAGTGTCTTCTTTGATGTATCCCACCTGAAAGACACAGCAGGATATTTGTTTTCTAAAGGACTTGTGTCAAAATGAAATCTACTACAAAAAAGCCCCCTCTCCTTACATGAAGAAGATAAGAAAAGAGTAAACAACATATGAAAGATAGGAGTTGCATTAATAATATACTTCTGGAAGACTTTGGCATATTCCAGAGAAAAATATATCTCTTGCAAGGGGGGGAGGAGGTAATAACCCCAGGGGGAGGGGGGTACATTTGGTGTATACAAATATACACACAATAAGTAAATGAACAAAATCCAAATAGCCTCTCCAGCCAACACGTCTGCTTTTTGTCAGTGTCAGATCTGAAGACCTTTAGCTGGTGAAAATCTCAACAGAAAGTTTTCCAGCAGCTAATGCAGCAAGGTCTCTAACTGTAAAATCAGTGGCAGCTCTTCCCTTGGGAAGATCCGTTCCTACCAAAACTCAATAACCTCCCTTGGTAAAATATTTGAGGGGTTTTTTTTCCCTCTTGCTTTAGGAAAGGATCCCAATGTGTTACCAAGCCTGGCAGTACAAGACACAAGCACAGGAAGCATTCTGTGCCTGCACAATGGCCCTCAAAAGGGCCTGACAGCCCACATGGCCACAGAGTGCAACTGTAGTGACTCAGGACAAGCATGAGCAGGGAAACTTGTGAGAAATGAAAAGGTTATTCACAAGCTAACANACTCAATAACCTCCCTTGGTAAAATATTTGAGGGGTTTTTTTTCCCTCTTGCTTTAGGAAAGGATCCCAATGTGTTACCAAGCCTGGCAGTACAAGACACAAGCACAGGAAGCATTCTGTGCCTGCACAATGGCCCTCAAAAGGGCCTGACAGCCCACATGGCCACAGAGTGTGACAAGTCAGGACAAGCATGAGCAGGGGAACTTGAGAGAAAAGAAAAGGTTATTCACAAGCTAACAGGAAATTCTTCTGTTTCCAATGGGTACCAAATAAGTATTTCCAGCTCATTCTTATTATTTGTACAATGAATAACCTATATTGATCTTGTCCAATGAATGTTGTTCTCTTAAAACTCTGTTGTACAAGACTACTACAAAATTTTCTCTTGAGATATCCACCAGCTAAAAGCATTACAGACAACACTAGTTAAAAGGATCCTTCATGATAAGGGAGGATGAAGGGCTATGGGGACCTAATATCTCTGCTTCATTTCCTTTCATTAGTTAGTCAAATTTCACTTAATAGAGGATAGGTAATTTCTCAGGCATGTCTTCCTGTGTTGAGCGCAGTAGAGGGAATTTGGTATTCCCACACACTGTGCTGGGAAAGTCACACTAAAAAGAAAGTATACAGCAGGAAAAGGAAGCATTTATGAGAGCAGCCATGTTCATGCAATTTTTGTTCGGTGGATAAAACCAATTTTCCTGCTACATGTTTTGGAAACCTTGTATTTGGTTCTTGAACACTAAAGAAACAGAAGCTGCCAAAAATTTTACATACCATTTGCACGAAACTAAAAACTTGCCCTTTCACATCTCAGAGCAGCTATCTCTATCTTTTTTGAAGCAGTGCATGCATTTTGTGTATGAGGCTAGACCTTACAACCATTTAAAATATAGATATTATCTAAAACATTTTCACTTTCATTAAGTTTTATTCATGTAGGAAATGAATAACAAGACTTTCAGTGTATAGAAATCCATTAGCTTGTCCAGGATCTTTTATAAAGAGATTTTTCTGGTTGGCTGGCAACCCCCTTAGAAACTGTACCTTTACACTGTGCAAAATGAGATGCAATAAACCAAGCACTCAAGATAACATCTACCTACTTCAGCAGGACAGGGACAATAACAAATACAGCTTTTGTTATGATTGCAGGCTATTTTTCTTTGAAGGGCCCTATCCCAGAGCATAAGATAAGTACATTGTAGGAATAAGTAAAGATCACAAGAAGAGCTTCCATTTTTAGAGCTCCTGGTCCTATTTAAGTATTAGAAAGCAAAAGTAAATACAGAGAAACTGGAAGAATTTACATACAGTTGCTGTTACTTTGTGCCCTCTGGAGAAGCAGAACCCATTCTAGCACCTTCTGAAAAGATCTAGGTGGTGCTAAGCAAATTACTTAAGTTGATTTCACTTTTCATCATGGGTAATTAACAGTGCAGTCTTCACAGCTGACCTATCTCTAGAAAGTCATCCACAGCTAGAGCATTCTGTTGATTCATTTTGTGAACTCACTGTGAAGAGTTCCTGTGATTTGTAAGAGAGATCAGACTCTTCCAGTTGGTGACTTTCAGCACGGCTCCTTAGAGAGCTCTGGCAATGCTATTAGCCATGTTACTGTGCCCAGTCTCATGCAAGAGACACCTGAACTAATCCTCCCACCTGATGGGAACACAACTGTAGTCCTCAAAACAATCTTGCTGTCACAGGAGACACATCTTCATCCCTTCATCATCAATATCAGCCAGTTGAAAAAATTTATGACTAAATGTATAGTCTAGGTACACTGCAAACTCTTCTGCATTTGTCACAGGGGTTCATGGAATATCCTGAGTTGGAAGGGATCCACAATTACCATTACCTAGCCTTTGTTAAAAACTTCTGTGCTTGGAACTTTTGGATGAGGCAGCTAAAAACAGATGTCTTATCTGGTAGCTAGGGAACATGGAAAATGCTGAGAATTAGCCTTTCTTAACTGTAAAATGTGTTCTGCTTGATAATGAGGAGTCAATTTGCTCCTTAGAACACGTACTGCTGCTTGTTCTTCTCACTACCCTCAGCTGCTTCTGCAGCAGAAGCTTATGAATCAAAACAACACCAATTAAAAAGCTTGAAATTTGACAGTTCAAAAAAAAATAATTCAAAACACAGCAATGCAGATTCGTAACAGCACTCAGACTACATGAGGACGTACCAAGAAGTTTAAACAGCACCATACACCTGTATGAACTATTTACTGTTGGAATATGTTGCAACAGCTTGTGGAAAAAACTGGCCTTTAAGCTCAGTGATGGCTATATATGTAACCCCTTCTGAGTTTCACATAAACTTGGGATGAGACTGGAAGAGATACAGGCAGACAAATCTAACTACCCACCTTTCTTGACAGGTAGAGAAGTTCAATTCCACCAATCACTTCTCCTGAAACCACTCCACAAGTCGGTACAACACTCCAGCATAGTAGGAAGTTTACCCAGGGAAAAATAAATAAAAATAGTTTTCTACATAACAAACTGAAATGACTCAAAAAAGGGTTTAACCAGTTAAAAAAAAAAATAAAAATAGCATCAGCTGAATTTCTTCTGAAAATGCGGTCCAAGCTTCTATGTATCTCAGTTTCTTCTCAGTACAACAAGAATATTCATAACATTGTATCTCTGAGGAGTTTGTTGGAAATGTATTCAAATGCATGCCTCAGAAGCACAGAGAAAAGTATGATGCACTATACTGAGTACTGAAGCAAAATCCATGAGGAAATTAATAATTCCACCTTCAGTGCATGTTCTTATAATTTGAAATAAATAAAATATAAGGCCAAATACTGAATGAAGAAGATAAAAGTGAAAAATTAAATAGCTGGGCATGAATGGTGAGCACCATTCATCCTGTATGCTAAACAATTCACTGGTCCTATTAAGCTAACAAACCAAAAAACAAAATCCAGATAAGACTATTTAATTGAAACTTATATTAAAATCCAATTGTATTCACTTTTTTTCCCAAGGAAAATATGAAAAGACAACAGTAGATAAATTCTGCAAGTGACGCCAGAGCTCATTCTAAAGCTAATAATGCTGGGAACACTATAGCTGGTGATGCTCAAACTGGCCACCCTAGAAACTCCATAAGATGGGCTTAGCCGAAAAACATGCACTTCAGGACTCCCAAAACACAAATCAGCTAACTGGACGACCAATACACTCTGTTGCAAGGAAAGAAATAAGACCCTCTCCGGGACTCTCAGAGGCAGAAAGGAATGCAGAAGTTGAAATAAAGCCTTTAGAGAAATTAAAATGTATCAAGCCATACAAATATGAGGTAGAAGTATAACTTTTAGTTTTAAGTAAGTTGAAATTAAGTTTAAGTAGAAATATATTTTATACATTCTAAGTGCCTTAGGAGAGTGAAGTGCCCTAAATCTTTGTTAAAAGTTCACTGCCTTAACTCTAGACATAACCAAAACATAGCAGAATAGTATTTGCATTCTTAGATAAAACAAATAGAACCATTTACATGAATAAACAAAACTATATACACAAATATGTTTAAGAACTGACACTGCTTTTTGCACTCTCAAATTAAATTTTAATAGGTGCAGAGAAAATGCTTAGAAGTGTTTTTAGCCGATTGGATGAGTTATGAATAAAAAGTCCCATCTGAGGCTCGCTTGCATGCTTGCTTGCTCCCTTGCTTTTGCTTTCACTTGCATTCACACACAAACATCCACACAGAAGAAGCAGAAAAGAAGGAAAGAAAGTTGCAAGAACTCCTGTTGCTGCCCAGGACTTTGTCCCAGAAGAGGCAATGAGAACTGCTGCTCGAGGCATGGCCAGAAAACCTTAGCCCAGACATTTAGCATTCTGAACTTTCACCTTCAGACCAATGTATTCATACAATAAAACAACTTAACAGCACCAACTACAGCTCTCATCTATCCAAAAACCCCTAAAACAACTCAACAACACTCCAAATAATATCCATAATAAATTCTCCTCTCTGCAGATTCTGATGCATTTTTCCAGCAAGACCAAGTGAATTTACCAAAATATCTGCATAGACTACTCACCGTAAAGACAGTATTCACCATGCAGTATCTGTCTGAAAGTGAAGCAAAAGAATTCTCCTATTTTCTTTTAACCTTAGTTTGTAAACAGCTGATGTTATCTTGATTAAATTTAGCCTTTCAAATGTTATCAAATCTGTCCTGTTGAGATATGTTTTCCTGACAAAACATTCTCCAGTGTCAATAAACTGAGCTAAAAACTCATCAGGAGAATCATACTGATGACTGTGTGCTAGGACAAGGCGATTGTCAAGCATTCACTAGGCAAGAGAATATAGAACTAATGGTGTAAATCTGCAGCATCTTCTCCTTGCAAAAAAGTTGATCATATATTTATAAGCAATATTTTCCTTTTTCCCCTTCTTCCTTTTGTTTTAGCTCTGATGTCTCATTTGTAAGATAACTAGAGACACCAAGAAAATTGTGGTTTTATTTCCATGATTTATTATTGCATAGCGGGGAATAATAAATCATATTTAACTTAATTTAGTTTAGCATATAAATTGAACTATTACCTTTATAGTTCATCATTAGACTTTCATCTGTATCCATTCTTTCCTTCATGTGTTTATGAAATTAACCAGATTTACAACTACTAAAACTATCACAGCTCACAGCCCGCAAAATGCCATCAAACTACCTGCAAAAGAAGCTTTGAGACACAGGAACTCTGACTGTGAAAAAAAAAACCCAGAGGTTCTAGAGTGTGGCACTACAGTTGCCTCCCTCTGTCAGAGGAACCCTGACGTGCTAAGCAGCCCCAGGATGGCTGTGTAGCTGAGCCACTCCAATTGCCCACCTGCTGAGCCACTCCTAGGGGCTTTCACATGCCAAGAGAATATTTCCCAGCAGCATGAGGAAAGCAGACTGGCATAGCAAACTGTTTTTGACCCATTCTCACAATATCCTTTAAACTGCAGAGCAAACTAAATTTGATATCACTGTTTTTTTCAGATACAAAAGACTCCTGGGTATATAAAAGCAAATTACATCAGTAGGCTACAAATTACTTTATTTTCCTGGAAAGGAAGGGAGGAGGGCTAAGAAAATGCATTTAAAAAAAAAAAAAAAAAAGAGAAAGAGAGAGAAACATTGGTGCTAATTTTGTTTAAAGGAAAATAAATGCATTTAATGTGGTTGATATACAAGCCTGAGAAACTGACAAACTGCAGTCAAGACACATACATTTGTGAAATAAGAATCAAGAGAATTTCTATTTCTAAGCAAAACTAAATCAATCAGTTGTGACAGATGCGAAATGACCACCTTAACCACATGCACTTAGTTCGTGCTGGACAGAACGCTGATGTTAACATAAAGAAGAGAAATATTATTATGAAGGAAACTGGAAAAGTTAGAATGCTGGAATTATATTGAGGAGACAGTCAAGTGAAATGTTAGTGGGAAATGAAAGTCAATGCACACATTTGTACAGTGAAGAAATGCTGGGGAGAATTAATATTGACAGTAATTTTTATATATGTAGGACTTGACATAATGAAAAAAACAGAGGAAGGAAATGCCTTTTAATGGTTAGCAATAAATACTGCCAAGAAGGTCATCACAATCAAACCAAGAGAGAAAAGAGTATCACATTATTACTGAGAGAGGAAGATCTCCTGCTGTTAACTTGTTACTTTTTCTCTCTATACTGCTCAGAAAACCTGCTGATAGCCCGTCTCAATTGTATTTAACACTACTTCTTGAAATAAAAGTCTTAGTCTCTTTACAAAAAGCTCCTCTTCACATTCCTCATCAGGGAGGCACCGGCCAGGAAGGCCCAGATTGGCCAGCTAATATTCCAACAGGGAGAAGAGTCTTTAGATATTATTATCATGCACTATGTAAAGACTCTGAACTGGAGACAAAGAAAAATAAATCACAAAAAAGATTCTAATTAAGAGACAATATTAAGATAAGTGCTTGTTTTTAAGGTGTAATGATTAAAGAGAAAATCACTTGCTTACAATTACAGGAACATGTTAGAGAATCAAGTATATTTCCTAGATCTAGAGTAATTAAAAGTAGTTTGATTAGAGAACAAAATTCTCATGCTTTATAGTAGCACAGTATAAATTACAGCAGTTTGTAATATGCTCCCTAAGGAAAAAAATCCAGCTGGAAAATTCAGTCTTGGCAAAACCTAGGTGTAGTCCAAAAAGCTTTTTTGTTTCTAAATCATATGGTTCACAATTGTACAAATACTGGTTTAATGACAATCTTTCTGTGATGTTTTGCAGTATAAAAGCAGACATTACTGGTTATCTTTAGAGGGGATGTGAATACTGTGCACAAAAAAATATGCAATAGACAACTTCGTTAATGAGAATCTTTTCTATTTAATGAGTGGTTGATAATAGGAATGGCTCCATGACCTTCTCATTCTAAGGACAATAAAGGACTCCACTTTGAAAGTTTTTTTTATTTTGGCAAATTATCTGTTGTGCAATTTCAATCAGGATGTTTGTGTACCACTGGAAGGCAGATACTAACAACAAAGATGAGAAAGTAGGGAAATCAGTGTAACCTCATATCAGCTCTCACTAGTCATGACAGCTTTTGCTACAATGAAGAATGTAATAGCATACATAGATAATACTGGATTTCTTATTTTGATTTTACATTTTTACTTCTTCAGTGAAGCGCAATAAACCAAGAAGACACAAAATGACTGACATGGAGAGTTCAAATGTATCTAGTTCTTTCAAAGTCCTGGTTTCGCTCAAATATCTACAAGTAGGGAAATCAGAAAAGGAAAATCAGACAATGTTGTTTCTTTGCCAAGAGCCAGTCCCTAAGTCAGAGAATTCTCCTTTATAAGGCAGTATATGATGAAATAAGAAAAGTAATTTCTAAAAGCACTTTCAGGGGTTCAGGTTGAGTTTTGTAATACCCACTGTGGCAACAGAGGTCACACTAATAAAACACAATAATGTACATTGGAAAACAGGAAAGAAAAACATATAACTTCAGTTTTTAAATAGCCAAAATACTACTATTTCTGTGACCCAAGGGATATGCAAACTGTGACCCTTATCACACCCCTATGGCTAAAGCTCTAATCCACAGAAGAGATTAAATTGATAGGTTTTTATGAGAAGGAGAGTGTAAAAATCAAGGGTGGACCCTCCTGTGAAAGAGAGGGAATTAAAGGCGATGGGTTTTTCTGAATCAGCTCTGAGAAAAATGACTTCATACAATTGATTGTCTTATGCTCTGCTGCTGCACAGGAGGCTGAGTAGGGAAAGGAGTAGACGAGCTTTCAGTCAGCTCTGTACTGCATTTGGTAAGCCTGTTCAGGACTCAGGACTCTCCTGCTGTGAACCAATGGTTTCTCAGACATCTTTCCAAGTCACTGTTTATCACATTACCTGACACCTGTCCTTCTCTGGATCATGTGCTGCTGCCTCTCATGACATTTCTGGCCCACATTGAACATACTGCCCATTGCCAAGTTAAATCAATTAAGTAAAGCTAAAGCAGCAGCAAACTCATTTTCCCTGAGGAAAAGGAAACCCTGTCCTACTGAGACAGCAAACTGAACTGGTTCAGAGAAGAGCTGTCAGTGAGCTGTCACCAGAAGCGAGTGGGTTTGTCCCTTTTGGCAGCAAGGAATCATGAGCTGTACATACCTTCAGCTAGCAGTGAACTCAGCAGCAATGCCCTTTGCAGAGAAGGCATTTTTCAGGGCCTTTTAATCCATCTTAAAGAACTTTAACTCAGAGAAATAGAGAAAAAGCAGTAAATCAAACCAAGCCCAAATAGCTTCCTGAAGCTCTAACCAAAACACTAACAAAGGCAATCTTTGCTGCTGCTGACCCCAGACAGATGACAGCTTGCAGCTCAAGCTCTTGTTCTTGGTCTGTAAAAAAGGAAATGCACTGGATGTTACTTTGCTTTCAGTTTAGAACAACACTCCAGAATCTTGGTGGACCACAGCTACTGAAATAAGGACTAAAAATTAGTTTACACTATTAAGTTTCCTCTTTGCAATCAACTAAGTCACCAGCCTCCGGTGTCTCCACCACTCCATTTAGTAAACTCTGCAGTAACAGAGTGACACATTTGTGTCCTATGTATTAAGCTCTAGTGTTGCCCTGATTCTTTCAGGTTTTCTAGTAAACTTTGTAACTCGATGTTTGGTAGTTCTTAGTTCACTTTCTCACAAATAGATCCTATTATTAGAAGTTGTTTATGTTAAGACAAGGTCGCTAGAAATTCCTTCTCTTGGGAGNGCCTCAAAACAGTTCAGGTTCAAAGCAGGAGAAATTATATGAGCAAAACAAAATGCTAACTTTTCCTCAAAGCTCTCCTTGAAGACAATCATGCTAAAACCTCTTAGATAAAAACACATCAACAAAAATGTTTAAAGTATAAACCTTCAATGCCATTGCTATGTAAAAATCTCATCACCAAGAAAAGATTTTCATAAGAACTGGGAAAGAAACTGGAAGGCAAAGGAATATAAATGTTATTATCAAGAAGGAATACATAAATATAGAGTTTGAAGACAAAAACCACCTTTTCAAGTAACTCATCTGGATCAGTGAAAGCCCAGCCCCAAATATGTTTATAGTTTCACATACATCAGTGGGGCAGCATTTCCTTCTGTAGCAAAGTCAAAGCAGACAAAATTTGCCACATGTAGCAAAATAACCACATGCAGCACCAATCACACTGCTGCCATTTGCTTGCATGTTTCTAATCCATGAAACCACTTGCTTTCATTCCTGTTAGTGCACCAACTTACTCATGCACAGAGTTTATCAAATGCTAAAATGTTCTCTTGAATTGAAAGCTGGAATCACTTTTCTGTCATCCTGTTAAGATCATTAGAGAGAATAAGGGAGGGTTTCAGGACAAAGTACGCATATACAAACATCTCATATATTTAAAAACTCCACAAATTTCACTGAAGCAACACCTTATAGGTACTCAAAGTCACATGCATATGCAGCCAAGTGAAGAAAGCGCTAATTCAAACCAGCAGACAAGGGAGTGGAATCACCTAAAATTGCTGCCATCAGAACCATCCTGTCATTGTTCTTCTTAAAAGTCATGCTCTGAGTAGCCTGTAACAACTGCAGAGAGGTAATCAAATTGTTCAATCTAAAGTAGTTGGTCCTGTACAGTGAGAAACTCTTTTTATGAAAAAGTGTATATGGGAATGGTACATAAATTCCAGAATGGCCTTGGAAAGCACAAGCAGAGTTACACATTATCATGGGGAAAATGGCCCAAACAGCAGGGATTTTAGATCCTGCAGCTCCTCACTATTCCTCCTCATGCAGCACTATCACTGCCAAGGGCAGAGCAAGTCATGGACAAAAGACATCCACTTGAAGGACAAGACGAATGTTTTGCCAGTGGATAAAGACAAACACTTGCTAGAGCAATTCAGCCACCTTTATGTAGTTTACTGCAGTTGAAAAACCTTCCAAATCTGGAGTTTAGAAGTGCTCCCAGATTCCTCTCCCACATTAAACTAACACATCCCCCAGTTAAGCTTTTCTTTGGCTGAAAAATCCATCCCGTACTAACTTACCAGTCTTTAAACATGTGACAACAGGAGTGCTTTTTCTCCTCAGTCTTGCATATTATCAATA
The DNA here is from genome assembly GCA_013397295.1 of Polioptila caerulea. Lineage (NCBI taxonomy): Eukaryota > Metazoa > Chordata > Aves > Passeriformes > Certhiidae > Polioptila > Polioptila caerulea. The sequence continues at coordinate 210,606 of VYXF01011285.1, forward strand.
TTGCAAATTGTTTGAGACTTTTATCTACAGGATTTTTACCCAACCATTACATAGAAGTATGGAGACAGTAAAGAAAAGTATTGAAAGTAAAGGTGGCAATGCCAAGATGAGACAGGATAGAGAAGATCTGGATTCCATCATTGAATTTTAAAGGACCAGATGGGGAGGTCACTTATTCTGGTGTTTTCCCATGTGGTTGGTAACAGCGCATTATTTTATGGATGTTCAGCTTCAGGCATTAAAATATGATTAATTGCTTAATACCCCAAAGTATGAACTGAATAAAATTAGGATAAGAAATTAAAAGTGGTGGATATCCAATCTGGGCTTCAGATGTTCCGTGTCCCCATTGCGGTTTTGTGTGCCTAGATGAGAGCCTTTGTTTGAATTCCAGCTTCACCACTTTAAGAGTTGTGAAGTTTCTAGGGCATAGGGTCTTGACAACCTCTAGTTACCAGAGGGAAGCCATCCCACTGCCCCAATCACTTATATAAAGGGAGGTAAGAAAAAGTGCTTTAGGGAGCTGCTCCTTATTGCTATTGAGTTCTTAGCTGTTGTTTTTCAGATCTAATCTTTCTTCAGACTAAGCCTCTGGACAATAGCAGACTCTCTTGACAGTCATATGCAATTGCTGCCTTCTCCCAGAGTCCCTAGCACTTCAAAGCAGCATACTAGAACAAAAGATTAGTATGGAAAGATACATATATTTTTACGTGACACCGACACTTAAAAACATTCTAAACAGTACTCCTGAAGTCCCATTTCAGCTGCTGATTGCATATTCATTATGATAAATATATTCATAGTGGTTTTAGTTGTAATATGTTCCTCAAAGTTTTTTTTTTGTTTTGTTTTGGTTTTTTTTTGTAAAGAAACTAGAGAAAATTCACATAATTTCGCTTTTTCCAAATTTATGGGAGGTGTTACTGTGAAAAAAAGCTCATTGAGCAGTTTCTGTCTCTGATCTGTCCATACAGCTTCTAATTTAATATCAAAAACAACAACATAGATATACTGATGCCAGAGTCCAGATAGGGCAATGTTCTCCTGATCCTCAAAGTCACGCTTTGATTGATAAGCTGATAGGTTTCAAAGATTTTTTTCTTCAGGCTGACTTGAAAAAATATTTGACACAAAAAACTGAATGGACAACACACCTTTATCTTCCTGGATGTTTCTTACACAATCTACAAGTTCTTATATTCAAATACCAGAGGTGTTACAGATCCAGTGGGACATGCTGCTGAATTACACTTCACAAATATTTTCTTTGTTGATCTTCATAACCACTTCACTTTTGGCTCCAAATACCTCAGGATTAGTCAGGCTGTGTTAAGAAATTCCAGATGTGGAGACAACTGACTTTCTACTAAGACAGGAAGGTCCTGTGATTACAGTGTAGGAACATGATCAGGAAATGTGCTTCAACAGGCAACAGTGCTATAGATTTTCAGTCAATTACAGTCTAAGCTCTTTAAAGATGAGCTCAGAAAGCTGCTTATAGATGGGTACTTGCTTTAACATTTCCTTCATGTCAGTTCCCCTCATCTGTTAAATGGAGGCAACATAATTTCATTACAGAGACAAAGGTAATTTTTCAAGGCTAGTTCTTTTTATACAGTCGTGTTTCTTCAGCTAACCCGAGGGTGTCTGTGTAATCTCCATGCCTTTTAAGACTGCTGCACCTTGCATTCAGGAAATGATGGTTGTATAGATAATGATTCTACAAATAGGGATTCTAACAAATAGGGTCTCATAATTTCTTCATAAACATAGAATTTCCACAAGGAACTTGCATCTTCAGACTATTAGGCCAGTGTCTTTGAAAAAGCTATGAGTAAGCAGATAAGGCTCACTTGTTCTTCTTATCCTATCTCAGAACATCCTTCAAAGTTTTCAAAACCCTAATATTGTGTTAGACTGTGCAGAAGAACTTTAGAACTGAAATACTTGGATGTGATATGTTCTTACAATAGGTATGAATCTGGACTGCATTTTAGCTACCACCTTTGCCACATCTACGAATATGGGCTCCCATACACAGATATGCAGAGTTTATAGATACATCCAATGTATGTCTGAATAATGCACATACACGAACCATGTTATCATCCCAAATTGTCCCAGTGGGTGAGAAGGGAGTAGGTAGATTTTCTTCAGCTATTGGCATCAGCTGGAATTGTGGTGAGAAAAATCTGTGACAGTGCAGATGATTCTGAGTCCATTCCTTTCCAGCTTACATACTATTTGTGAGCTGAGGAGATTTTCAGCTACTAAAATATGACTACGTAGCACATCATACGTTTAATTTAACATTTCAAAAGTCCCAGCAAAATTATTTAAAGATAAGCACTCAGAAATGTACATCCCAAGTCTTTTTTTTTATTTATACAGGAACATTACAAACCAACAGTTTCTGTAGCAGATTTGCATCTGAGCTATGTATACCTGTGTATTTCTGTGTTTGCATCCTCTATTTGTTATGATGTCCATTAATCCAAAGCAAGGAAATCCAAAGAAAGACCTGAGACATTAATCTCAGGGCTCCAAATCACAGGCATTACATTGATTTTTAGTATTTAGAGGCTATGAAGAACCTGTTTCATCTCCATAACACTTTCCATCATTCAAAAAATAATATAAAATTTATAATGGATGACAAATAGACATTTTCTACAGGAATATGCCAGGAAAGATCACAGGTAATTTTGTGTTTTCCACCCAGCAGAGTATATCAGCCTAGGTACTACTCATGCTTCTGTAGACTACTGAGAGGAAGGAGGAAGGAGAATTTCCTATGCTTTTTTTCTTCTAGTCAGTTCCTAATATTTTCACAAGCCTTTACAGACATGGAAAACTATGGTCCAAATATGAAGTTAACCAAAGAAAACTCTACCAACCCATAATAAAATCAATCCTGTCTTATAAAAAGACTTGCTTTTCAGACACACCCCGCACCTACTACATAAGTCTGTGCACTACAAAGTATCCAAGTAAAGGTGCTAAAGGAGGAGGCTGGATACACTTCCTTCCTCCATCTCATTTCTCCTTCACTGTTCAAAAGTCACACTTTTTAGATGTCAGACATCTCTTTTTTTCAGTATTTGGTCACATTTACTGCATATTTCAGTACTACTCATAAGAAATTCATCTGCAGGTTTGGACTCTCATTTTTCTTCCCACACTTTTGTGTGCAAAAAACCAAAAAGAAATCTAAAGCGTTTCCCAGGCTCTGATGGGCAATCACCTCCGAGATTGAACAATAACTGTTGAGATAACACAAAGTGCATCCTTGCACATCAATTTAGTCTGAGTTAAATAAGATTTATAGGACAAACTACAATTGTAGAGAGAACCAGATATGTATAACATCATTATCCATAATTAATGCCCCGAGAACTAACATCAGTTTTACTTCATCTTTAAGATCCCATCTGACACAAACCATTCTATGATTCTGTGATCATCTAAGGGAATCTCACTGTATAGCACAATTCTATGTGATGTGACAAAACTTGTCAGCTCTACTTCAAATGGAAAAGTAAACTTTGCTGAAACTCTAATTGTTTTTTGATCTGAGAACTTTCCAATTTTGTCTACTGTGGAAATATGGATCAGTCTGGACGTTTATAAGAAAGGAGAGATATTGGTGCATCCTAAAATTACCTTATATCTGACAACCTGACTCAGATATTGTGACTCATATTAAAAAATAGTTTATCGTGGAAAATGATGTGTCACCATTGATGTATAGCAGCCAAAGGATGAAATGCTTGGACCCAAGTCCCAAGTGAATGCTGCCTTGCCATAGGTTCTAGATAACACAGATGCTTCACCTCTGTCTCTTAACTTCATTTATTATATTCCATGCCAGCAAAAAAAGAAAAATTCTTCTGTTTTAGTATTCCACTGATACTATTGGGCTATCCCATAAACCAAATCCAGCAGTGGATTATTTGCTGGATTTAAAGCACTGCTTTAAATCCAGTAGTGTGAACAATCAGTATAAGAAAAAAATTACTTTATCATAACATTGTATGACAAACAAAGTGATGTGTTCTAAGTCAAAAAAGAGAAACATCACAATTACAATGTGCAGAAAGGATTATTCTCTCTTGCATACAGGGAATTCCTGATTCTCTGATGAGTGGTGAAGGATTAAACTACACTGTCTTCCAAAAAATCCCATCTTAAGTAAATGGATTCCTGTGCAGCAGAGAAAATACACCATCTGAAAGAGTAATAGTTTCTCTATTTAAGTGATCTTCTCTATACCACTTCAAGTAGAAGTTAAATATCGGAGTATAAGATAAACTCTATCAGTAAAATTAATATATATTAAATATATTACATAATACATATGCATGTTGAAATGTGCATACACTAAGAAGTGAAGAACATCTTCCCTGTTTTAAGATGTTGCAGAATCATTTTCTATTAAAAAAAACCAAAAACACACACACACAAAAAGCCCACCAAAATCGAACAGTACCATAAATTAATTTAGATTATTAAGAGGGCTTAATAAGAAAATGTCTTATTAAAAATTTACCAATTTTTATTTTCACTTATCAGTACAAATGCAACCATTTTGATGAATCAATGTATGTAGAATATTCCAGTAATATTTACCTGCAATATGACTGCACAGAAACCAGAACTGGGATGAATAAAAGTGGACCAAATTTATTCAGGTAATGATTGGAGTTCTGAATGTTGCAATGAAATTAAAAAGATAAAACAAACCATCTCAAACAAACAAACAAACAAACAAACAAACAAACAAAAAGATACTGTTAGTATATTGCATATGTAGTATTTTCTAGGATAAAGGAAAATATTGTGGCACAGCTCACTTGAGAAAATAACCCCAGAATGCAGCTCGATACCCAAGCCAACAGCAAGGGGTGAGTTCTGCCAATGTTGTTTGTTTATTTTTTTCACCTAATTGCAACTCAAAGTAACTAAATGTTCCTCTTATCTCACTCTGAAAATACAGTTAAACAAGGAAACCAAAAATTTTCTCTAAAATCAGTCTTTGCCTTCTCTTATATTCTAGAAACTTCAGGTAAAGCTGCAGTTTCAAGACATGCATAAGAATGGTCTACAGATAAGCGCCAAGCCATCCTTCTTTAGTATTACCATTTCAAGAATGATTTGCAATATTCTGATGATACTCATCAAATTATTTCTGTCTTGCAAAATACATCCTCTTTTTCACATAAATGTTTGGAGTTTTCCTTTCACAGGGAACATAAATTAAGAAGGAAGAAAGAGAATCAAGTAAACAAGCCAAAATCGACTTTCTTAAATCCAGCTAACAGTACAATCCATCATTATCATGTTAAATTCCCTGACTGAAATATAAAAACTTTATTTTCTAGTGTTGCCCATATAAATTATTTTTTAAATTGCTGATTTAGAGATATCAGTTTGAACATACTGAAATATTTATGGGCCTACTACAAAGCAAACTAATTACTTGGAGTTCCTTTCACTGGAAATAGGAGACCCTTTACATCCATCTGATACTCAGATGCTGTCTTTTCTTATCATATCCTTCACTCTTTGAACTTTTTACGTCTTCTTTTCAGATTATTTCTATGTTCTCTCTAATTGTTAGAGTATTAAAATACTTCCTGGTCATAAAAGACTTTGTAAGCAGAGCTACTCACTTGTAGGGCAGAAGCTAGACATTAAAATGAGCCAGAAACCCTCTTGGAAATCATATGAAAGTCTTCAGTTAACAAAAGAATAGGTGGTATTTATTAACATATGTCCTCCTACAAGCCTCTTTTCTGGAACAGTCACAAAAGATATGCTAAGGAAGTCCCAAATGATGGATGCCCTGCAGGGACTAAGGGAACAGTTTTCATTGCTGTGTTCTTAAACGCTTTTCAATGCTACACGGAACTGAACTTCCTTATCACAGTTTTGACCTTCCTCCGTGGTAGGATGTGCATTTCTGATGCATCTACAGAACATCTGGTAGGATGTTCTACAAAAGAACATGGTCAACAAAGAGATCATTCATGTTATTTTACCACAGATGAGCCTGAATTTCGATTTCCACAAGTGAAAAGCTAGAGATGCACAACAATTTTCTGTACACACAGAATAAACGCTTGGAACCCATCGCTCACATGTTGATACACAGGGCAGGAAGGAAAAATGTGAAAAGATAAAAGCTTGGCTTGTCACAGTACAAGTAACCAAAAAGCACAATATTAGGATGCAGAGAGGAGTCTTAACCAGCAAAAAAACAGCTGCTTGCTGCAGCTCAGGTATCATATATGTTACTGACACAGGCATCAAGAAGTTTAAAAAATAAAACAAAACAAAACCAAAAGCAACAAACAAAAACAAGAAAAAAACAAAACTGTGCATTCATATGGAAAGACTACTGGACACCTTTCTGCCCAACTTGCTTTGTCAATTCCAATACCAGGACTTTAATTCAACCCTCAATTCCGAAAACTCTCTATATATGCAGAACCTCTATGTATATCAAAATATGGTTTGAAGAACAAGACTTGAGACTGCCTTGTTTATAAAATAGCCCACTTAGAACAGCCAAGTGGAATTCCCTGGTTACTCAGGTTTTTCACAAACAGGATGTTGCCCAGATGCTGCTAAAGAGTAGTGCTGCAATTCATCAATTAAAAGGAGTCAGTGCAGTCAGCCTGAGTGTGATTTGGAGATGCGTGAGCAGCCACTCTGCCCTATTTGATTACAAAAAAGGAAGATTTTGCCACCACATTGACTCTCCAATTCCAGCGTTTCATTCTTAAGTGAATATTGAGTCATATCTCAGGAACTGTAAGGAACAGCCAGGCAGATGCGCTCAGTGAGCCTTGTCAGCTTTTCCCTTGCGCAAATCCAAATGTATCAAAGTTTGATTAGCACTGTAGAGAAAAAAGGCCATCTGCTAACAAACCAAATGCATGTCTCACTGGAGAAAAGGACCAAAGAGCTATTAGATACTTGCAGCGCTGAAATGCAAAAGAAGTAAGAAATTGTCATTTCTCTCAAACAACTGTCTGCCCAAAATAATATGCTAAACTGTGAAACCAACACAGAAAAGGTAAAACCACACAATCAGAGCACTTTTTCTTTTAGTCCATTTTTGCTTTATGCCAAAACACAGGAAGTACTGCTGCTGCATCCAGTTTTCTAATCAGATTAAGGAAAGCCATTATTCACTGGATAAAATGATCCTGATTATTTTTTTAGTTAATCCTAAACAATTTAGATTAAATTCCTAAGCCTGTATCTGCTTAAATTCCTGCTGAAAAACTTTTGGAACACCCTTTATAGCCATATGGTTAAATGGATAATATAAGGTCATATTCAGTAGAATTCTTGAATGAAAGGTATAAAATCTTTTTACAACTCTTGATGCTTTTAAAACATTGGCTTGGGGTGAACAGGAAAAAGAAAAAAGGTCTTCACATCAATTTTGTTTCTGTTTATCCAATAGCCATTGCTCCATAAAGATTGTTAGGAAAACATAGAATTTGGAGTGATATTTCCTTCATCCCTGCAATATCTATTACTTCATGAAATAAATGACCCTGCAAAAATGTCAGTTTATATATTTTGAAACAAGTTTTAATTTAGGCCTCTTGTCACAGAACAGAGCAATATCATAATTAATGATGTGAAACTGGTAGCTAAGATGTCATTATACATGGGAATGTCACATTGAATCAAGTTAAACTAGCCACTAAAAAATTCAGCACTGGAATATTAGCTTTTATACGCACAGTATATCAAATAAATCTTTGACAAGCCACAAAAAATGGTATGGATTAAATATGATATGGGATGAGCAGATTTGGAACATAGCTGGCCTGGAATTTCAAAGTGCCAGCAAATCAAGGCCTGTGGGTAACTCAGGCTATTTATTTGCCGAGATGACCTACTTCTATTACCCTTATCATTCTTCTGAATACCATTTACAAGTCTTTCTGTCACAGCAAAAGACAATGTTAATTCATCAGACCTCTCATGTAGTTTCTAAGAAGGCTGCAGGTCTCCTGAAGCTGTTTCCACAAGGATTTATAGGAGGTACTCTGAGCTGCTCAGAACACCTTTATCCTGCTACCAGCAAGCTTTTCTTGGATCAAATTAGCATTATACTTAAGAAAGAGGTGTAAATTCTAATTAACACTTATACCAGATTTCAAAATCCTTTTGTTGCTATTTTTCATTAAAGAAATAAACTTTTTAGTGCCATAATTTACTCCTCATCTAAATAGTCACTAACAAATCTTTAAGACACCATAACATAGTTGAATCTGCTTAATATTCTGGAAGTCTGGAATCTGATAGAACTACTTAGGAGCCACAGAGTCCATTCCCCTTGTGGCTGTCTCCATGGGGTTCCTGTGGGTAAGTAGAGGAAGTGTTGGGGCATGCCTACCCAACAAAATTCCCAGCCCTAGGGACAGAAGTGGAATTTATGCTAGGAATATGAGCTGTTGCTTTAGTAAAACTAATTTGTGGCTTACGTTTATTCCATCATATTCAGTACATCTTCCTTCAAACACTACGTATAATTCATTGACTCACTGGAACAGAACCAAGTCATTTAAAAACAAACAGCTGCAAAATCTTTAAGTTTTACTTATTGTATATGCATCAGCTGATGGCAGGACACCTGCCTGCTATTAGCATGTTCTGATATATAGCTGTTCTTATAGCAACAAATGAGCACATATTAGAGCTACTGCAGCACTCACACATGCTGGTGGCTTTTTGTTCCATTTTGTAGATGATTTTTTTTCCCTTTAACAGTGCTCCTTTATTAATCTTCTTTTGTTTAAAGTTTATGATTTGTACATTTGAATCAAAATTTCCCCCACAAGTATGGACTGTACTCCCCTGAACATTTTCCCTGGCCACTCATGCTTATGCAATCAGACACTGCAGCTACTGCAAGGCCTGACTGCTACCTGGGGATGTAACCAGGCTCATTTTGAACTGGTTTGTTTGGACAAAAACTTTAGTGAGGATTCAGTCTCATGGGCTTCCTCCTGACTCTCCCCTCATATATCCAAACATTTCCACAGGCTTATATTTAGAAGCCCACACTGCTCCCACTGCAATCATCAGCTGCTTTAACCTGACAGAGCTGTTGGCTGCAAAGCTAGGCACACAGCAATCACTTCTCCCCTGTTTTATAGATTCACCTTTAGGCAGAATAAATATTTAACAAGGATGTTTTGGGAGCACCCCTATGGAGAGTGCTTTCTCATCTCTCTCTTTTCCAACAGATATTTAACTTTCCTCTCATGTAACCCTGACTCTCTGCATCTTACACCCATCACTTAGCTCTAATGAGCTCTTTGGTACAAACACACTCAGGCAGGACTCGTGGCTCAGGAACATCTGAGAGTCCATCTGCTCCATATCACTCTTTGCTGCCTTGATACACAGTTCAGCTCCTGAATTTGTGATATGATCATAGCTTTTTGTGGAAAATTTGTGTAAAAAGTAATATTAATGAAATGCATAATAGTGCTAAACAATGGTGTGCAAGTAACTGTACAAATAGATGCTTTTTATTCTGTTAAAAAAGAATGTTTTCAGCAGTAATTGTATTTTGGTTTACATGTTCTCCCATTTTGTTATGCTCATAAGAGTTTCAACACTACCCATGCAGTCCTGTAGTTGACTGAGAAGAGAGGAGAAAAGAGAATTTCCTTTGTTTTTTCTTCTAGTCAACTCTTAATGTTTTCACAAGCCTTTAGAGATATTACTGCTATAAAAGCTAAGATAAGAACAGTTGCATGTATACTTGACAAAAGTATTTCATGCTGTGCATGCTGTCTCCGGTCACCAGTTATCTAACTTGTACTCATTCATACTCCAGGGAACTTTTATTTTATTCTTTGTTTCTGTACCCAGGAGTAGTTAAAACTAATCAATCAAAATTTTCCCAGATTTTAGCATCCTCCCAAAGGAGGGCCATATAGAAAGGCAGGGGGAGGATGGGATACCATGAATATCATCTCTAGGGAAGACTTGGTGCACTACTGTTGCTTTGCTCTTACCTCTATGAATACAGGAAATGTTCATTTGTAGGAAAAGGATATATCCAAAAAGTAAGGCATAGCCCTGTGCTCACAATGATAGGATGTCAACCTCAGCTGATGTTCCCCTTCGTATCCCACAGCCCTTATTCATTGAACACATAAAGAGAGGATGAAGCCATTACTTCTTTCTGAATTACCTTCTCCCTAACCTTTTACAAAGGAGGGGCTGGGAGGAGGACTGGGGAGGGTTGGCAAGAGAAATGTGCCTTGATTTGCACTATAGTGGTTTTCATTCCTTAAAATAGTGCTGGGCAGATATTGGACAGGTAGGCTTTTAGTGTAGTCATTAATTCTGTACCTAATATATCTCACTATGGAGAAGGAAAATGCAAAAAACAAAGGACCTCACCACTCACTGCAGTAAAGACATCACAGAGAGTCTCAAAAACCAGCAAAGTTTCTAGGGCATGCAAGGGATAACAGATCACAAGAGTGTGCTATGTATTATGCAGTGTGCCTTCTCCTCAAGTACCATAAAATTGTCAAATCTAACAAAGGGCATTCGGTTCAAGTGAGTAGATGAAAGTGAGACAGGTCACCTTGCCAATCTGAAGGCGTTTATGGTAAAACACTGGCAGTCCAATTTTGAAGGTGGGAGAGGAAAAGGAAGTTAACATATTCCCTTTGAAATTCAATCTTATTCAATTCAAATCCCCAAGAGAACACGGACCATGTATAGAGATCAGTTCTGTGCCAACCACTGCAAACTGGAAAAGGCTCAGAGACCAAATTATTATCTTTGTATGCTGAGGTGCAGAAGCTATGAGGAAATATTTAATAGTTATAAGTAAGGAATAAAAAAAATAATATTGTGTCAAAATCTCAAATCTTTCAAGAGGTATCTGCTGGCTGAAAAAGGCAAGTTTGAGTAACACCCTATAAAAAAAACAAAACAAAACAGCCAAACAAAAAAAAACCAAACCCACCAAACACAGCAAATCATGCTACCATGGTAGTTTACAGAGAGATCTTGGGTAACAAGATCTGTGCCTTGAAGAGCCTCCAGTCTCAGCTGAGAGTTATACAAACCAGGACAAGGAAATGGAAGAACAAAGAGGTGTGAGGATATACATTAAGTATCATTTCAAAAAACAGAACCTCAAATATCAGTTACCTTCTGCTGAATGGAAAAGTCATTTTCTACCTCCTCCACTCCACAATTTTTGCCTCACATCCTTACAACCAATCATTCCTCCTGCATCAAATTCTCTTCTACCAGAATCAGAAAACTTGAAAGGGACCTTTGGAGGTCATCTAGTCCAGCCCATAAATCTCTCTCCCCTCCTTCCTTCAAGCTAATTTGGCATATTAAAATAGCTAAAAACTCCTTTATAAAACCCAGAAGTGTTTTTGATCATCTTAATGAGTCAGCTTACATCCCAAAAGGAACCTCTGAGGTCAGATTTAGTTGAAAGGGTAGGATCCCAAAACTGGGAGAGCAAAATTCCTTCTTCTGAAGGCAGTAAGGCATTAGTTAAGTTCAACTACACACACAGTCATCCTACCCTCTCTGATCCATTCCTTGTGGAATATTACTACATTAATTTTAAGTTTGTATTTTTCTGCTATTTCAAATAAACTAGCTGAGTAGGTTCAGGGAGGTAGTGCATTGTGTGTTTCTGAAAGTGTGCTGTCAGAAGCATTTTTATTTTGCTCTGCCCTAGGAGCTCTTCTCTAGCAAGGCAAACAGACATGATTACTGATGCTGCTAAGACAACTGAAAATGAGAGATTAAAGATCCATGAGATTTGTCCCCCTAAATCTCATAGGTATAGTTCAAAAACTCTACTGTATGACTCTTGAGGTTATTTTCCTCCAGCACATGTTTCTATGTCTAAGCTCAGTGCTCTCTGAATGACCTCACCAGAAGCACTTGAGGGGATTTTCTCTGGTGCTGCACTTCTGATATAGCCAAACCATGAGGGATTGCACTGGGAGCCAAGCCAAAGTAGGTGCTACAACCAGCCACATGCTGCGGACTGCATGACTCTTATCTGCTGTGAACATTGCTTTCCTTTTGATTCCTTTGCTTTAAAGATGTGTGGGTGTTTGCTGGCTCATTGTTATTGTTGTTTTTATCAACACCCTACACCATCTTACTTTTCCCATAACCAAAATATATTTTAAAGGAATTTTAGGCAAATAAATTTAATTCTGCCTTGCCCCTGATTCAACATTTATTTCCCTCTTCTTTTAAGGGCATCACACTGGGCTCTCAATTCTGTCTTCAAGCCAATCTCAGATAAGTACCAGTTCTTACCCTTTCCCAGACAGGGGGCCAGCCAAGAGATTTTGAAGCATTAGCGCTCAACTCATTTAGACTTTCTTCAAGACTGAGTGATTTCTGGGAGGGAACTCAACCTCTATGACCTCCCACTACACTATACTTTGCTGCTAATCACTCTGCCATCAGCTCTTGAAACGCAATTTTACATAATCTGCACTGGGCAAAAGGAATTACAAATATTCCAACAAGCCTGTTGCTCTATTTCTGAAATCAAGTTACAATGTTACTTATGTTTTAACCAAGTATTTTCATCTGCCTTTATGTACAGATAAAGCTCTATGTAGTTATACATTTTTTATCTGCATATATATGCATATGCATTTTTATGTGCGTAAAAAGACAACTTGTTTAAAGACTATGGTGATAAATTCAGAAGCCTAAATAAAAAAATAGTAAAACAGCCGAGGCATCCAACAATATATAATGGGAAGGGGAAATTTGAATTGAAAATACTTACACTTTCTTCAGTGTGTCACATAGACTAATCTGTAATAATCCTAAAATCACAAGATAAGAATGACATTAGTGGTTTGAATGAATACTGACCTCTCACTCCTACTTTCATAAATCCCAATTATATACTGCATGGTGGAAGTTCTGGAGGCTCCAGCTGCAGCAGCTGTTTAAAGCATATGGCTCCTACTCTTTGAATTTTCTGCAGTGCCTTGTAGAAATTGCAGAAGGGATCACACCAGTGCCTCAGTTGCCTCCAGCATGTAGAGCACTGCCACCTGATAAGAGGCCAGCACAGCCACTGACAGCTCTAAATTGGAGCAGCTGAAAAATGAATACATAGACTTCAGCTGCTCCTGCCAGGGAGATGGTAGCTTTTAGCTGAGAGCTGTTTGTCTTAAGCTACCACAGCTGGATTTCTCCAGCTGCAGGAAAAGTGACTGCAGTTTTTGGTTGTGTTACTTTACAGTGATACTCAGGCCTGTCGAATGTCACATAAGATTTTAATGATAACATATAAGAGAGCTGTGCTGCATTTGAGGATATTTTGCCATTCAAAATCAAACACGGGAAACACTTCTCTGCCAGAAGAGCTCAAGGGTCAAATAGGATCTTGCCTTTCTTGAAAGCTTTTCATACCCCTCTGCTGTGCGCATAATGATCCAGCAGAACCGAGCAGAGTCTTGCATGCAGGTGTCTGGGCTGAAGTGGGGGTTGCCCAATAGAGGTTGGAAAGGAACAGAAGGAGCAGTGGATGTCAGATATAGTCTGTAAAGTAAAAAGCAAGTGACCAAGGAAGAAATGAGAAAGCATCAATAGAAAAGTCAACAAGGAAGAACAAGCTGCCAAAGGATGATTTTTTTTGATTGTGGATGAAGGTGTTTCTAGTAGTTTCACCACAATGAGTCATAAATGGTCAGAAAGAATGGTTCTCTCTCTGGTTTTGGCATCTACGTTCCAGAAATCCAGACCAGTGCTCCAGCAAAGAAAGTAAATTCACCCTCAGGCTAAGCATTGCATTCATATTCCAGCCACCTCCTTTCACAAAGGAAAAGAAAATGGTGCCTGTCTTAAGTTCAAGAGCTCAACAGTAACACTTAAATGCTCTGCAAGTAACACACTGTGGAGTTAGAGCTCCAAAAGAAATATGGGGATCATCACACAGCTTTGGACTGATAGTGACAGCACTCTGGCATTTCACAAAACTAATGGAGAAAGGCAAAGCAGAGAGAACCTCTTGGTTTTTTTGGAAAAGCACAGTGAGAGAAGGGGTTACTACTCAAGAGAAAACCATAAAAAAGTGTTTGTAATATAAGCTGATAATTGAAGAGCTGCTTAATCCTGTTCATAGGTCTCATAGCTTCTAAGGGAATTTAAATAAGTTAGTGAGATTTAACATTCTTCTGGGAGATGAGCCAATGTATAACCTTGTATTTAATAATTAAAAGTCTTTTTGATATTTACAACCCAGAAAATTGATTATAGTAAATTACAATCTCAACAACTAACCACTTGATGCTATGAATAATGCAGGAAAACTTCAGACTTCTCATGTCTGGATGGTCTACTGAGGATATGGGGCAATGGAGGACTTGGCTGAATAAATGAGAACCACATGTTCTTGAAGAGCTTCACCCTCTTCCTCATTAGCACTAACCACAGAGTGCCAAATGTGCATAATTTTAGCAATAGTGTGAATGGTATAAGAATAATAAAAGGAACTTAATCCCTGAACTGGGCTGAATGTCTAAAGAAGAAAAAACCTACCAGAAAATAGAGACAAAAAAACATCCACAAAAGGAGCTGGAGAAAAAGGGGAGATTAAATAGGTAGAATGAACTGGTCTTATTGTGTCTAAGAAGTATCAACTGGGTCAAAGAAAGGGCATTTCAAATAAAATAATAGCTTAAGCTAAGACCCATTTACATGAGCTTTTTTTACTTCAATAACATATTAATTTATTTAGATTAAATATTTTATAAGTTATTTCAGTAACTGAGCTAGCTATAAATAAATGTAGGTATATACAAGTAGAAAGAATATTATCAGTTAAACATAAAAACTTCAAATCTCCGCCTTTCTATCCCTCATCAACCCTCTTGAAGAAATCAGTCCCTTTATTCTGGAAGATATTATTTCAAATTAGCAAGCAAGGAGTTTGCCAGTAAGGTCATAATGTCAAAGCTGAACAAAGGGAAACATTATTGGAGAATACAAAAAATGGAATTTCAAAAGTAGGAGCAGTGTAAAATTAATTTAAAGCAAGAACCTCTCAATACTATGTCATGTGAAGGAAAGCATTGGTAGATCTCAGGCCTCTCTGAATTCTACCAACACAGTAGTTGTCCTTTATCCTCGAGCCCTATTCACACAGAAAATACCACATTCACAGTCTTTTTGCTGTTATTGAGCTCCAAACCAAAGAGGTATGCCATAATTTTCTTCATACAGGGAAGTGATAAAACAGAATTACTTCACTCAGCCCTCTTTCCATTCCCAAGTAGCTTTTCTATGAACCATCATGGACAATGTACACCACAGACCCAAAAAACCTGCACAGGCAATCAAGACAAGGTGTAAAAAGCATTATAGACAGAAGTCACACTCTATCAGCTTAACTAGATTTCATTTCTTAAGCAGGTTCTATTTAAGGATGTGTCACAGTTTAACTCCAGCTGTCAACTAAGCACCACGCAGCTGCTCACTCACTCCCTCCAGCAGGATAGGAGAACAGAACTACAAGCACAAAAGTGAGAAGACTCATTGGTTTCCAGCACAAATCCAAAACACAGCCCCATAGTAGGTACTATGAAGAATTTAACTGCTCCAGCCCCAACCAGAACAGGATGTTTATAGGTGATTTTTCTGTACAAAGATGAAACCCTGAAAGATAAGCTCTTTGATCTTAGACCTAGTTCATAAACAGAAAGCTTGAGAAACACCTTAGTTTAAATGAAACCATTAATTGTTGGTTCAAATTTTGTCAGCAGCTGAATACTGACTGACTAATTTTTAAGAGATTTTTTTTTGTATGTTACTTTTATAGGCATTTAATTAAATTTCCCAAATTTCTTTATATAAAGAGTATCACAAGTTTGGGGGGGTTGTGGTTTGTTTGTTTTTTTAATAAAGGTAAAATAGGCAAGAGACATATGCCAATCTTAAAAAGCAAGGCTAAGATGAAATGTCACCCCCATGTTTTCTTGACTAGAATTGTATACTTTGGTAACTGTTTCCAGTTGGCTTTTTCCAAGGAAACTGTCTTTAGCAGTGAAGATGTAGCTATTTTATTAAGCAGTTCATTTTACAGAATAAGTTCCATAATCTCTACAGCATGACAAGGAGTCATAAATCTCTTTCTGTACATGTCATTTTAATGTTGATTCCAGTAATAACATCAGATAAAAAACTTTCAGAGCCCTTGTGGTGTCCCACCTCAAAGTGGAAGGGAGCACTGAGGATTCATAGATGCCCACAGTTGAAAAGGAATGTCATAACTCACAGGGTCTGCAAAAATTTACAGTTTTATAAGTAAAAGATACACATAAAACTGAAATTGGAATGAGCTAGCCCCTTATCTTCTGGTATAAACACATGGTGGTGGATTTTGAATAAATGGTAGGGTGAAAGAAGAGAGAGAGGTTAAAGACAGGGAAAGGGAGAAGGAGAGGGAGAGGGGGTAAAGCTAGGTCTGGACTCCAGCAAAAATACTAAAATGTACCATAATTTTTGTCTGGTAGATCGTATCCTGTGTTTGCTTATTACAGAAATTTTCTGTATATGTGATTAGAATTTTTCGTCATGGGACATAGCAGGGTCAAACTTCCACTGTAGCCCTGCATATTTTTTTTTTAATATCTGTTACAGTCATTTGCTGCATACACAGCACACAGACAAATAAATAAGAAGAGCATTAAACAAAAGCTGGATAAGAGGTGATTGCTGAGAGCTGTGAACTAATGATAATGCTTTTTTTCTGGTTTTCAGTGATGTACTCAGCAGCATACCTGCAATGACTAAAGTAGCAGATAATCCCATCTTCTTGTAGAATCCCAAGAATCCCAATTATTTTCAGAGGGCTGCATTTTTAGCCCTACAAATAGCATCCACCGACTTCAATTTTTCCCTCTTAAAAGGCCTGAAAATAGTGACATCTCTTTTACACTTTTGTTGTTATTGCAAATCTATGTCTGCCCATACTACATCAATATGATGGCTCTTCTAATTGGATCTATTTGTGGGAGGAAGAAGGATCAGTAGCAGAGAGAGACACAGAGATACATTTTCAGAGTTGAGCTAGGAAAAATATTGAAGCTGAAGTTTCATCAGAGTGACAGGAGTTCTGCATCTAATTTCCATGAATATGGAAAAATAAAAATCTTTCCTTATAAGAGCATATTTTTAGAAAGAGAAGAACATTTAACTAAATCAGGTGCTTTAATTATTAAAAAAAAAAAAAGCCTCAAAGCACACACTTAGGACATCTAATTAAATCTCTGAAGATGCATGAATTGTTTATGAAGAACAATGGAGAGACAGAGATACAGCCCATGATGGGCAGCAGACAGTGACCCAGGTGACTAGAGTCTGAGCTCTTCATAGCCTACAGATCTCTCTACTCTCAGTATCATGTCAGTGAAAAGTGTAGTAAATTTGCTAGAAATACAGCTTCTATGCTGGCCTATTACATCAGCCATTTTACTAATATTAATATCCAAGTATACAAAATGTCTTTAACTCCTCATCTTATTTTAATGCAGTAGAATAAAATCAATGGCCTTTTCCTCACTTATGAATTCATGTGAAATACAGGTATTTGGTAAGGAACCATAGAAATGGTTCATGACTCACTGACTGTATTAGTCATGGATCTGGACTTCTGCCAGTCCCTTAAAAAGAAAAGTGGTATTTCATATTTTTTTTGTCCAGCATCAGGACAGAAAGACATTGGTACCAGAAATTGTCAAAATAAAACCCCAAACCACTCCCTCCTATTCCTCAAAAAAATAAAATAGTATAGGACAGGATGGTGTATTTGTCAAAAGTAGAGTTGACTTGAAATGGCTTCTTGTTTTGCCCCAGACATATCACAAGATTCAAGTTATTAAAAAGAACAAACCTACCTTTTGACATTGTTTTGCTTAATGAAGTAGAAATTAATGGTTTGGAAATTATAGTTTTACATCAGGTTATAGGAGACAAAGATCCTATTTACTGCTCAGCCTGAGGAATGGACAATTCAAAGCTCATAGTTTTCACTGCCCAAGAGTGTCTTGACCATTGTCTAAAAGGATGATCTCAAGCTCCTGCTGTGAAAGTTAATCCATTCTGTAAAAGCTACAAGTTCAGTGGCAGCAGGAATAGTGCCCAAGGGGCCCAGCTTCCAAGCAAGGTATTTTTAGCTCACAGCACCTCTCGGATTGCTAACACTAATTTTGACTACAAAACTCCATAGTTTTTGCCCTATCATCTTAAAACAACAGGATTTTAATTAGTTTTGCAAAGCTAAAGAAGTATAAATTAAGTTAAAATGTCTTCCCTTTTCTTACCAAAATACATAAACTCAGAATCACAAAGCCAATCTATTTTCTGCCATAGTGCATAGAAACAAGGTAATTTTCAAAATTTCTGTATATTATTTTTCAACACCTGGCAGGGTGGGAATGATGTTAATAACTTGTGAGGAACGTTTCCAGTTGCTGCTGCTATTTTCAAACAATAGCTATTTTTGGTTCAGGTGTTTGGAGCACAGAAGCTTTCTAAGGTCAGTCTGAGCACAGAGCTATCGCTTATTTGTAATAGCATTTCCATGACACTGTCATTTAGTTCTCCTAAGTGACTTCACACGGGGGGATATGTTAAAATTCTTGTTGCACTGTCTTAAGTTCTGCTTCATGCTAAATGGATCTCGCACTGCAGCATTCCTGCCAACAGTGCTTTTTCTTACAACAAACATCTCCAAACTTACAAGATGAAGCCTGGCTGCTGCCATGGTGCTCCCTGAATTTCTCTTTCAAATAAGAAGCTTCTGAATCAGCGAAAAATTTTATATGTAATTATTGGAGTCCAGTTTCAGGATAATATCTATATTCCCTTTCACAGAATTATATTTGTTGCTTTGATTTCTGCAGCATGTACCTTCTATTAAGGATGTTAATTATGGGGACAAACTATTGGGGCCTGTTTTAATAGGACAAGGGGTAATGGTTTTAAAGTGAAGGAGGATCTATTTGGACTATATATAAAGAAAGAAGTTTTTTACAATGAGAGTGGTGGTGAAAACTGGAGCAGGTTGCCCAGACAGGTGGTAAATGCTCCATCACTAAAAACATTCAAGGTCAGTTTGGAGCAGGGATTTGAGCAACCTGATCTAGTCAAAAACGTCCTTCCCTGATCACTGCAAGGAGCTGGAAGCAGATGACCTTGGAAAGGGGTAGTGAGTAACAACATTGTGTCCCTGGCTGGGTACAGACTCTGAGAGTGGGAAAGTGAGAACTGAGGTTTAGCAGTTCATCTCAAAGAAGTTTTCCAGTATACATAAGTAAGTCCTAATGGGATGCATCCATGCATGCTGAAAGAGCTGGCAGATGTCATTGCAAGGCCATTTTTGATAATCTTATGTTGATTGGAAGAAATCTCTAAAGACTGGAGGAAAGCAAATGTTTATTGTATAATTAAGGAGGGTAAGAAGGACAATTAAGGGAACTACAGGCCAGTCAACCTCACCTAAGTCCCTGGAAAGGTGATGGAGCTGCTAATCCCAGAAAATATTTCCAGAGATACAAAATACAAAAAGGTCATCAGGACTAGTCAGCAGAGCTTCTCCAAGGGGAAATCATGCTTTACCAATTTGATTAATTTCTGTAATGAAATGACTGGGTTTGCAGATGAGGAGAGAGCAGTAGATATTGGCTAGCTGGACTTCAGAAAAGTCTCCCATAAGATGCTCATAGACATGGTGGAGCATGGACTGGACAAACAGACTCGGAGGTGGATTGAAATGGCCAGGCCCAGAGGATGGTGATCAGAGGCATGAACTCTTGTGACAGGTCTTATTAGTACATACAGATATCTAAAAGGAGTTTGCAAAGAAGATGGAGCCAGGCTCTTCTCAGTGGAGCTTAGTGACAGGACCACAGGCAATGAGCACAAACTGAATTACAGTTTGGGGAATTTTTAGCAAAGTCAATGGAAAGAAGGAGAATCAAGAAGAATTATTTCTCATTATGCTTTATTTAATTGCTTATTTGGTTTCCTCTGGGCATAGGGGAAGGCAAAAGATAAGCAGTTTACTTTAATCAAGTTAATTACCTTTTAAGTGTGAAATTATCAGATTACTTTCCATATGATTAAGGCAAAACTATTGTCAGTATCACTTCTAATAGATTTTGAACTGTTCTTGAATGTTTCTAAACTAAATGTAAAACTAATGCTTGAAATCCAGGGTTTATCCCAGCACAATCTATAAGTTGTTGCTGTCTCACCCAAGTTAGATCTATGACTGGGTTTTCCTCAGCTGCATCAGTGGTTATCAGATTTCTCTTTAAAACAGTGGTATGTATGAGATTTATATTACATCTTTGTTTTCCTTGCTGCTCTGCTCCAATGTAGAATCAAACTGTGAAAACAGAGCATGGAATACAGAGGCCCAAAGTTTGGCTGAACGTTACCAGAGAAGAAAACAGGACTGCTCTTAAATCAACAAGGATATGTCTTAGGCAGAGGACACTCCAGAAGGAAACATGGTGCCTAGAAAAGCTCACTGAAGAGGCCTTTACAGCCTCCCAGCAAAACAAGTGCTTCTCACTACCACAGTGAGCCCCAACCACAGTCATAGTGGGAAACTCAAACAGAACTGGGGTAGACCGGGGTAAACCCATGGATTGCTTACAGGAATGGCTGTCTCAGCTGTGCTTCCACGAGCCCCTTTGCTGAAGGACTGATAATTCAAATCAGCAAGCTTAGTATCAAGAGAGAAGAGAATGAATGGGCTGATAATACACAAAAGGAATTTTAAATCATTCTAGTTTGATCAAGTCACATACATTTATGCCGTCTTAATCTGAACTGAGAAAGTCCCTCTTAACACCAATCAAGGTAACAAATATTTTTCTATTTATTTTTCATTAATAATTTAAAATTGAGCATTTATTTTCTCCTTTGTCAGGATTACATACCAACTATTTTTTTTCCACAGCTTTAATGATGGCTTCTAAGGAACTGTCTGCCTGCAATGCAAAAGCTCAAGATGTGCTGTGTTTTCAGACAAAGTATCATTATAATTAGTGATTAGAGATTCTTAAAAACAAATGTGATAGAGATCAAATTATAAACTTTAGGAAAACTACATTTACCGAGCAATGTAAGTTCAACCACAATAACCATGATTCATATTATAGCTGACTTAACGTACAAGATGATGTATTTAAAATAAAAAAATGCCAGGTTTCAGCCAATCTTCTAAACCTTCTGAAGCAAAAATCTTATCTGTGTACATCTAGAGAAATAAAAGTTGCAGGGTTTAAAATATCTTCATTTGATTTGCACATTCCCAGCAATTCTAGAAAAGGATGGACCCCTTTTAAGTCTCATATAGACCTTGACTAACATGGCCTGGACAGGATCTTTAAAATTTCTCAAATAAATACAAATAATATCAAAATACTTTAGGCGAAAGTTTCAATTGCATGCATTTGATTTCCTATCATATCCCTGGTATAATTTTAATTTTTGTTTCTCAGTACATAAATTTTTGTGGGTTTACAATTAGAAAAGTACTTAAAGCTTCAATATGTTCATCTCCTGTAGCATGAGGCTTCAAATAATAATGATTTACAAATCATTTTCACACCAAGACAAGGTTTTCTCCCACCTCTCTCAAGATTAATTTTACCTCTTCTAGCTCATCATCCTGAACCGCTCTACAGCTCTTCCCCAACTTCATATGCCTACCAGATATCATTATTTGTGGGAATGTTTTCAGGTCTCTTAAGCCTTTAAATCCTCTTGTCTATTAATGCACCAATCTAATGCAGTCATGTACAAAATAAGCCCACAAAAGAACTTTCAGTGCAATGCCAAAAGGAAAAGATTTCTCTAGGAGGACAATCTGGAGCCTGTCCACTAGTAAATTTTATTTCTCTCATCACATTCTTACTTCTTTAAAACCCTTTATGTCTTCTACTACTCAAAGGAGATCATTTAGATCATTATCCAATGTCCTGCCTAGTTCTTTATGATGCAAACAGGAAACAATACCTAATCTCAACACCCTAAAATCCTTTTTCAATAGATCTTATAAGTCTAAATCCAATGTGTTTTCTCAGTAATAAGTATCAACAAAATTATTGCACAATAACATTTCTCTTGTGTCGCCCTGATTTCTTCAGTTTTCTGGTGCACTTTACAGCTTGATGTGTTTTCGTAGTTCTTTCTCACACATGGGTGCTATCATTAGAAGCATGTTTATGTTAAGATGAAGTTGTTTACATACTTTCTCTTAGAGTACAAAACAACTGATGGGCAGTTGTCTTGCCCAACGGGATGGGAGAGGTACCAACCTTCTCCTCCAATCTCTAGTCTGTGTAAAAATACTATAAATACAGAGTCAGATGCTGTAATAAAAAGTTTTATGCCTTTTCACCAGACAGTGTCTGTGTGTGTCATTGCATGTCCAACAGCGACATTCTTGCACAAGAATTAATAAGGATTTGAATTTTCCATCTTCATGACACATTTCAACAGTGCTTAAAAACTAATATGATAACAGCTGCAGGCTTACCTGGCTTGCAACTTATGTTTTTCAGCCAGCACAAGGAACTACAAATACTGTTAATATGAGGAAAGAAAAACACAAAATTCAAAGAAAACACTTTGAATCCAAATCCCATTGGTCTGTTCCAGCTACTGCAGGGAAGATATACTCTCATGATTACCAATAATGTGATAGCAAAGAAATTAACTTTTACATATTTCTTCTCAAGTTTGGCATCAGTAAGTGTAATTTTGTAATAGGTTTTTCACCTGATTTGTAAGATGCTTTTTTTCTTCTAGACAAAAAACACGACGCCTGGATCAGTTAGAAGTATTAACACAATATAATAAAGGAAGGAAGACTTGACCCACCCAGCAGCTACCATAATTCTAAATCATATGGAGAAATGCCAGTACTGTGGAGAAAGCTGAAGCCTCCATTAACAAAGGGACAAGAGTGAGGACTGACGCCTTCTGAAGTGGAAAATTCTCAAGAAGGGAATCCACACAGCAGCTCAAAAAACTTTTTTAATGAAGGTGATCTGCAGTCTTTGAAACCTTTGTTGCTATAAAGTCTCCTGACTATTTGCTCTGCCAGAGTGTTTATGCAATAAATATGGATATCTCTCAGGGTTCTTTATAGTATACAGAAGCCATATTTTACGACCTTTCTGTACAGAAATACTTCTATTTATGATTCTCTATTCAAATAAGGGACATATTTTTTTATTTCACATGGCTAAGCTACCAATCAAATGAGATTCTGGTAATAAAAAATTGGAAACATCTAGTAATTTCTATTTACTTTGACTTCAGCATGATCTATCTTACCTACCTGTGCTTACAATCCTTTCTGTTTGGCCACCTACTGATATCACTGATTTCCCAAATTATGCAGTTAAGAAAAAATCTTCTATTTTGTAGCTAATTCTACTGGTAATCTTTTTTACCTCTTTTAACCTTGAGACTCCAAAGACTTCCAGAGAATACAAAACTCCCAGAAACTGAATTCTGAAGGCTGTATCAGAAACTGGCCGATCAGAAAAAGAGAGAGGTGATTTCCAGTTCTTGAATGAAGGGGTGGCGAAGATGCAGAAAGCAAAGAGCCCAGTTAAAATAATTTCAAGATAAAATATTATTTCAGGTTTTTTTTGTACTAAAAATACTGGTTAGCAGATAATTTACAGTCATCCATCAAGTTTTTATTTCTCTTATGAATACCTCAAAAGCATTGGTAATTTTCCATAGACGTTGAACAGTTCTTGACAAGAACCAGTCAAAATACTCTTTGAGACATCACCAAACTCTGCCTTCAGGAGCTCTTCTGCATTGTCTGGCAAATGATCACAAAGTGGGGAAATAAGAGTGATGTACAAACACCAAACAAAACCTAAACATCATTCATACCAACTATCCCTCACTTGGGTTAAGAAGCAAATAAGACCCTCTGAACACCAGCTGGGGACTAATTTAGAGCTATCAGCACTTTACTTTTGGTAGACAAAAGCTTGATATTTGTTGATATGACACCGTTAAAATCTTATAGCATGCCTATATTTTAAATTCACAACTCCCAAACAGCTTGCTATTGTACTCAGACAGAAGTCATTAATACACTAAAAAGGCAGCAAGAATACTACTGGGAAAATAAAATTTGACTTCGTTATCAGCTTCATAAAGTACATCAAAGAGTACAGATGGAAAGGCTGTTCCTTTCAGTGCATTCACAAGGCACCATTTATTACTCTTTTCATAGCCTTTCCTACAGTATTTCTTATTTAGTTCTTACTAAGCTTAAATCAGAGATCAGCAAACAAGATACACCATGAATTCACAAATTTATCTCTCTGGTGATACAAGAATGATATTGCAGAGAGTCTGCCTGGGTTGGAGTTACAATTCTTCACAGCAGCTTGTACAGTGCTATGCTTTGCATCTGGGGCTGCAGAACTGCTGATGCCAAACCAGCATTTTGCCTGCTGTGGAGCAGTGCTCACACACCATCAGGGTTCTCCCTCCAGCTCCACAACACCCAAATCCAGGAGGCTGGGAGTGTATCCATACTATGTTTGCTGATCATCACTGATCATCATCACTTTGATTTTCATGTGAATAATTTTTTTGTTGTTGCTGCAAGCAAAATTCAAGAGAAGTATGTAATGAATTTAAATATTCCTCATTATTTGTAAATGTGTGTTTCTAAGAGATCCCCGTCTCTTAGACCATACAATGTACTGGATAGAGGTGAGGTGGGGGCACCTCTAGGAAACCATATTTTTAAAAAAGGCACAGGAGGTGTTGAATGAAGGAGTGAGGAAAAATGTGAGAGAAACAACACTGGAGATACCAAGGTCAGTGAAGAAGTAGGAGGAGGTGCTTCAGGAGCAGAAATTCCTCCCCAGCCCATGGTGAGACTACATGGATCTATCCTGAAGGACTGCAGCCTGTGGAAAAGACCTACAGGAACAGTTAGCAAAGAACTGGATATCATCCCAGGAAGGACTCCATCCTGAAGAAGAGGAAAATTTTCCCCAAATCAAGAATGTTTTGCCCATGATGGTAAATGGCAAGGGATCTTCCCAACTTAATCTCAACCCACAAGCTTTTCCATCTTTGTTTCTTCCTCTGTGTGGTTGAGGAGGGGGAATGAGAGAGAAGCTGGGTAAGTATCTGACAACAAGCTAAGGTCAACCCAATACAGCTTGTTCAGGATATGGACTTCTTAATCCCAAATGTTCACTGTGACATTAGTCCAAGTGCACAATATCTCCCTAAAAACAGCTATGAGAAATGTAAGAGCAAGAAATAATCACCATCCCACATTTATTTTCCACTTACAGCTTGAATAATAATTTCACTCTGCCATGAACATAGTTTCAAAGGTCTCAATGTCACCAGGAGAGCTTCTTCCTTAGAAATATTGATACTGAAATTCAGTGTCTTTCCCTACATCCATCAGTAGAAAGCAATATTTTGTCAGTAATTTGAGCAATTCTAATTGACAAAATCTGTGCTCTTTATGTGTGTCAGTCAGGTATCAAAATTGTAAAATCAGTTTTCACCAGAACCATCAGTATAATGTAATGAATAATATCGCAGAAAGACAGCATAAGACACAGAAGGAAATTAAGTGGTAAAGGTGAGGAAAATTTTGAGATTCCCAGATTACTGAAAGAGAAGTAAATGTTTAGTACCATATCATTTATGGAAATATTTGGGCATATAAAGCCTTTATTGCCACCCTGTTTTGTACTTAGTCAAATATCTCTAACAGAGGGAAATTAAAAGGAGAAAAAGGATTACTGAAATTAGTATTGTATTTCTAGTCTGTATATGTTGTAGTATTATAGTATATGATGCAATATATGTCATGTATATTCTATCCTATAATTTATAATAACAACACAGAAGTAAACTTACACAGTGCAATAAGTATGGCTAAGAGCAATCATTACCTTACTGTACAAAATTTATTTAGTATTTGAACTAAAGTTCAAGCGAATTGCAGGAGGATAAGAAGGTTCTGGGAAAGTGCCAAGCATATGTAAAATTTCTTAATGTGTTTTGTGCAGAAAAAGTCACTGAAATATATCACCAAAATGTGCTTCACCCAGATCAAGCTATTATTTGTATGCATCTTGTATTCAAAGATATTTGTACTGAGGTAAATTTATGGCAAGCTCAAATAGTTTTAAAATATAACCTCACCTTTAAATTTAAAAGTATCTCAAAACAGATGTGAGGAGCATGCATTACATATTAACTGAGAGTTTAAAAAAGATTTAAAAATCATCTTTATGGGTTTACAATAGCAATTTTCTTTCAGTGGGTTAATAAGTCTTGCAAATACTTGTTTGTGTACTCTAAACTGGTGCCTTCGTAAATGAAAATGATGGAGGCTAGAATGGGATTTTTCATCTCTATAGTATTGCCTAGGGCTAATCCTATATCTTATAACTGTTTAAAATACTGTATGTGATTTTAATAGAAAATTTAGTCACTTAACTCACTTTAATAGCTGACAGCTCAGAAAGGTTCGTGCTTATCTCTTGAAAAATTGAAACAGTGACAGTTTATGGAAGCTCCTTTTCTATATCTCCTAGGTGACTCTTAATATTAATTCAATTCAGATCATCCTTGTTGTCAGTCAAACAGGGAAAGCAAAAAAAAAATATCCACGTGCTTATACCCAGAAAAGAAATACTAAAACCTCTACAGAGATCAGTAAGTAAGCTTCTCTCTATTCCTAAAATTTATGGTGAAAGCAAAAAAAAAACCAACAAACAAAACCAAACACACACAAAAAATACCTCAAAGCCTAATACTATTATACTAAGTAAAATAGTAACTATATATTCGGGTAAACATGTTTGCTTCTATTATTTATTACTGTCTGAAGAGTAGTGCCTGGAAAATCCTTGATTGGACAATATACTCTTTACTGCAGACAAATCTGGCAGTTTATGAGCATGCTTTACTGAGGTTCTTCTTTTTTAAGACCTCTTTTAAGACCTCTTCCTTTTTTAAATGGGAACAGTTCTTTTGCATGCCTCAATTTACTCTATATTGGTCTGAAGACAGCCAAATATGGGAAACATACCTTTTTATGTCTTTCAGTCTCATCTTAGAAATTATAGTGACAAACTTTCACAAACAACAACACAGAATTTCATCTGACTGAGTTATTATTGGGTTGCATATTTTATTATACATGGATCTATTTTACATTGGCTTAGGTAGGTCTTCAAAAGACAGTTACGCTCTGCCTTCACAGTTCAAGATAAGTCATTAAAATACAGTGCATATTATTAGCTTGTATAGAGCAAAAGCACAAATCTACAAAACACTTCTCTTTTGTTATTCAGTTTGACATTTGACATCACATTTTGATCTCAAATGTTGAAAGTAAACCTACCCATATTTTTCTCCTCATTCCTTCTTTAAAACCAACACTAAAAGTACAATACTTTGTCAAGAAGGACATCAGGACTACTTCTATGCGAACTCTAACATGTGGTATATTTATCATATTTTACTTGCTTAAAAACTGAAGGAACACAAAAAACCAGAATCTTTCATCACTGACTGAGGAACTCTGTCTTATAGTCTCCCTCCTTGCAATACCTTATTTAGTTCTGTCATTATTTCACACTGAGAAGTTATCACACAAAGGTATTTGTATAACTACCAGTAATTTCATTTTCAAAAAAAGAAAAAAACAAAGCAAAACACATTTTCAAGTACAACAGAAAGCTATGCATTACTATTAACTATAAATTTGTTTTTAGGTCTATTTTGCAATTTCCTCTGAAAATTGTTCCCGGTATATATCCAACGTAGCCATTCATCCAAATAACAAAATATTACAAGAGATAAGAAATAATTGATTAATTTCAAAGAAAAAAATAACATTTATTTTAGTCTTAGATGCTTTCATATCAAATCTCCATGCTCAAATCTTTATCAGAAAATAGTACAAGCTTAATGGAGTGTTTCAAAGCTATAGTTTTTAAGACTTTCCTCTCAATTGTATAAAATCTTTAAATCTATTTATAGTTTCTCTCCCCTTAAGAAATGTATAATTCTTACATGAATATTGACCCAAAATATTGAAAATATTAACCAAGCAGACAAAATGCATTTTTTAATACAGATACTCTTTTGTCCCCTCTGAACCCTGGAGTACAGCTGGGACAAGTTCCTCTCACGCAGAGAAAGACCAGAAATCAATTTGGATCCAGGAGCATGCCTGCACTGAGGCACACATCACCTTCACACACACTCTCCTCCAGGTGAAACAGGATCCAGCCCCACTTCAGAATCCATATCAGAGTAGCAGAGTACCATGTTGTTAAAGCTCTAGAAGAAGTGGAGAGTACTAGCCTGATCCTGCCTGCCTTTAATGCAGCTTCTTAGTTTCTGAATCAGAAGTTCTTTTGAACCACCTTCTTTGACTCTGTCCAAATGCCTAGTAATAAGGTAAAAAACTTAAAAAGCAAAAATCTTTAAAACACATGTTCGAATTTCTAGTTTAACATTAAAAAAATTACAATCAGACTGCCAGTTTTCATACTTGAAGTCCACTCCTCTATATAATAGTTATCAAAACTTGTGTCTATTTTATTTCCTATAGACTGATAATCAAATACAATTTTCATATTAAGCATGTGGATTAGAATTTGTGTTGCTACTTCACCCAGAGTCTCTTGCCTAGGGATGAGAGGTGAGTTGAGCCCTCAGGGACAAAGAGGGAAAATGAACCAGACTCTTAAGTCAAAACTCCAGGCAGCTCACTTGAATTCCGAGTATCTCAGCCAAATGAGTGGCTAAAATGTGTTAGAATAAAAGCTCCCACAAAATATGCAACAAGAATGTATAAGAATCAAAACAGACTTACTTTTTATGACAGATCAAATTATTACAGTCTGTTAATAGTATGTTTCTTCAGTCAGTGAAATTTTGTTGAAGTTTCATTGACAGATGTACTGAACTGGGACAACAAAAAAATGCTATGGCCATATGTGGTCTTCAAGCAGATCCAATTTTGAATATACTCTGGAACTGGAAAACAAGGTTTTCAACTATTTTTGGCATGCATTTGAGTTAACCTTTTTGTTCCACTTCCCGAATATTATTGTCCTTCTCATGGTAATGCAAAGTGCCTTACTGGTAAAAATACTCACATAATAAATATAGACTATTTATGACCCTAATATATGTATTAGATTGTAAAATGGCCTTTTCTGTCTGTTTGGCTGAAAATATTTGGGTCAAGTGCACTGTGGCGAAATAGGAAATATATTTTCTTTTTTCCCTACTCTATCAGAAAGGTGAAAGTTATATTGCTACTTTTTGCCCTGGAACAGGCCTCTTTTCCTGTCAATCTAGCATAAACTTCAGCAAAAAAGAAAATGTAACTATGCATTCAAAAGAGAAAAAAGTCAAGGACAGATTTATTTTGCATCACTTAAAATATGACATGAATAATTGAGTGCATTATTTTTCTCTTTGGGGAGAAGAGAAAAATGTATAAATCCCATCATTCAGAGTGAAACACTATCCCCACTCAACTGCTTACAGGTGTTATTAGAACCCATAAAGTCAAAATCACATGCCTGATGATTTTTTTTTTTTTTTAATGGTGAACTAGTGAAGAGCATATATTAATTACACAATTTGCCTTGGCAGGACCAGAAATTTTATATTGGTCTATTAAGAACAAATAATTTTTCTTTTCCTTGGCCTAAACTTGCTTTAGACTTCTTTAGTTAGTAATTATATATAACACTAATAGACCAGAACTGTGTAATGAAAGGGTTTTGAAGAAAATCTAAAAAATTATAACATTGTAGTTTACTTGTGTAAAGTATAATATAGAAAAAGGAATTCTGAAATACTTGCTTCAAAAATGAACAATTCACAATCTGTAAATGAAGGATTTGGAAATTTCATTATAGATGCATTTGATAAAGTGCATTTGTACCTAGCTAATCCAAAAACTATTGCTTAAAGCAGTCCCAAGACGCTCATCACCATCTACACACGAATACTAAATAGCCAGGCAGTTTTGTTCATAGTTGGAGTTTTGTAAATCAGGCAAGAAAAGCTTTTTAATAAAGCAAGCCTGTCTGATTCAGAATGGTCCCCAGTCCTATCCAAAATGATGGCTCAGCCTTCATTACGTTAGGAAAATACAAGAACTCACACATAGAATACTGCAGTCTGACATCTTAATGAAACTGATTCCTGCACAGCACCACAGCTGTAGCTCCAGGGGCTGAATTCCCCCATTGTTGGCACTGACTCGTTTGCTAGACTGGCACAGTGCTGCCCAGCTGGCAACACAGGGGCTGGACCAAAGCCCACAGGATGCTCCTGGCTGCCAGCTCCCTAGAGGACACTGCCTGAGAAGCCAGCCCAGGAGAAGGGGGCTGCCACCACAGCCCAGACCAGCAGCCAGTGGCACAGCAGTGACTCGGCAGCAGTAGCTGCCACCACTGCCTCCTCCATTTCATCCCCCTGGACAGCAGCAGCCCACCTCCTTGTGCCAGACAGAGCATACAGTGACAGACACCAGCAGTGGGAAGAGAGACTGAAGAGAAAGGCAAAGGAAACCTTAATGAAGGGCCCGTACCATTCTTGTAGCAAACAAGGTTGCAATCTCAGGCAGTAAGATCAAGCAATGCTGTGTGGCAGAAGTCTGTATCTTCCCTCAGCTCCAGGAAAATCATCAATATAAGACAGACTCTTAAAAGCCTGTATATGGGGGCTGGCCTTTACTGCAAAATTTGCTTATGATTCCTCATACCTGAAGTATAGGTGTGTATATATGTATATATATATACATATATATACTATATATACACACACCTATCTGTAGGTATAGGTATATATAGAGAATATGTTCCTATTCCTGCAGAAAAAGGGAGAAAGGATCAAATTTTTCATCCATCAGTGAAAGATATCACTGGAAGTACTTACATTGGATGTGTTTACACTTCTATATGGGGATGAGCTCTCTTAATCCAACTTCACTCCCCTAGAATCACAGCAATAATCTCAGATCAGGGGCAGAGCATAACTATTAGGGGGGAAAAAAGTATTTAAAGAGTTCACCTGAAGGGGTAAAGAAGCCAAAGACCAGGATCAAATCCTGATAGTCTGTAACCTTGCAGAAATTTGAGGCACTTTGCCTGCCCTAGCATCTCAGTCTTGAGCCATCACATGAGACTGACAAGCCCTGCTTTCTCTCCCAGTTCCACATAATTCAGGGTGTTTTTCTAATAGTTTGCTGTATCCAAGCTCAGGATAAGTAATAACCAATCTCAAAAGGTTTCAAGGTTTAATTCAGAGAAACATCTGAAAGGCCTAATATTCCCTCCAGCCTAATGAGCTGAATAGCTCATGGGTATCAGGTCTCTGTTGACATTTCCAGTAACTCGTTTTTAACAAGGATTGAAATATTACAACAGCTTCTTCTGTTGTTTCAATACTTCTTTATATTTTCCTAAGGAAAATCAGACATAATACACAAGGGATGTGCAGGGGGGCATAGGGAACAGAGGGGGAGGATGGACATGATGAATAGCAAAGAATTAAATTAAAGGAACAAAATTTAAAAGTACCTCAAGCTTTAATCAAAATATTCAAAGACTTTTAGGTAGCTAGCTAGTTATCCATGGTTTCCAATTTTGTTGTCAATTTTTTCTCAAATGTTTTTATCAAGAGTGAAGAAACCATCTGACATTGTATCATAAAAATATCACATCTTTGGCAAAGATGTGTTATCTATTCTTCAGTATTGTTTTACTTGAAATGTTCTTATTTGAGCTACCAAGCCAGGTTAAATCTGAGTAATTGACCTGGAGTAACATAATCCCTGTCTACAAAGAGCACTTATTTTCCATAGGTCACTGTCTGCTACTTAAATTCTGCTTTAGTCTCGGTATGGACATAATACAAGATAGCCAATTATGTCACTGATTTGCTATATGCACCCCTGGAATTCAGTCACAGATAAGTTTCTTATAATAAGCAAAAATTCTGTTCAAATACACATATAAGCTTTTTAGAACAACATTTCTAAACGTACACTTTTCTACAGTTTTAGGTCTTTGCAAAGTGTCATCCTGTGTGATTTGCAAATCATGTGACAGAATTACTCATTGCTCACATACCTGCATCTTTGATAATTCTACACCACCACCCCTCCCCCACAGGGTTAACTTCTGTTTAATAATAACCAGTCTTATTCCTGTTTTCCATGTAGTGGTTGTCCTCTGTAGCCATGGCATTACATCACCCTATGACACAGTTAAGGTAAAAACACATTCTGGAACAGATTGTTCCCTGCTGCAATTCCTTTAAAGCCAACTCATTTTCATCAAGGGTGAACTCAGATCACAGTCTTTTAAGATGAACTCCTCAGTATTTATTGAAGGCAATCCAAAGAATGACCTGTTTAAAAAAAAATTCTCATGAAAATTTTTAATGTATCACTGGATACTGTTTCAAGATAGGAAATATTTTATTTACAGTATTAGCTTAATCTAAAACATACAGTACACACAATAGCTTCTCAATTTTCCAAGACACAATTGTCTTTTAAGCACCTGAAGTGATAAGGTCATAGCAAAGATTTCCTGAGTGGATTTGATAAACCAATAATAGGTCTGGGTCTCCAGTTCTTAAGTAGGGCTTGGGTTTGGTTACTCAACCTGTAGTTTATATTGTACAGAAAAGTTTACATGTATTACTTCATCAAATGTTAAACCAGTTATTCTTACTTTTCTCTTAAGCACATTCTTCTCCCACTACCTTTCATTTTGCCTTCTGTCGCTAAATTTTTTGACATCTGAATACAGAGGACAGGAGCTATTCCAATATTTTGCTATTCCAGTATTCTAATATTTTATGGTTTGGAAATTCTTTCTCTGTGTCTTAATCTGTCTCTGTCAAGGCTGGGAGGTTTCATCAATCTCAAGAATACAGAAAAAGTTAAAGTTTTGTGAGTGTCCCATCAAATATAATATTAATAGTCAAATATAATACAAATATAATACCAACAGGAAAAAAAAGATCTTTTACGTGATGTCACAAAATGAACCATGTGACTCTACTTGAATTAGAAGGGATATGTATGTAGTCTCATAAAATCCACTATATTTTGATCCACAATATATTTAGTACATCAATGAACCGACAAGGAAGTGATAGTCACACAAATTGTAAACAGATATAAGATGATATCCCTCTCTGATAGAATATAATAATAGGACAAGTACTAAAACCCAAGGAAGGTGTAACACAGTACAGTCAAAATTATGTGCATGATTGGAATGGTTTCCATCTTGAAAGCCAGATGGTTTATCCCTGAAAAGGCAGAAATTTGTTTTGAAATATTCTCCTTAATGTTGGTCCAGCCTCACCTTGAACGTTGTGTGCAGTTCTGGGCCTCACAATTAAAAAAAGGTGTTAAGTACCTGAACTCATGCAGAGGAGAGCAACAAAGCTGATGAACGAGCTGGAAGGAACAACCAAGCAGGCTGAAGATGCTGGCTTTGCAGAAATGGAGGGTGAGGGGTGACATCCATTCTCCCTTCAGCTTACTGAGGAGGGGAAGTGGGCAGGAGGGTCCTGAGCACTTTCCCTGGCATCCAGCGACAGACTCTGGGAAGGGTTCAAAGCAATGTCAGGGGAGGTTCAGACTTGACATCATGAAACATTTCTTCACTGAGAGCGTGGTCAAACAGTGGAGCGGGATTCCTAGTGAGGTGATAAATGCCTCAAGTCTGTCAGTGTTTGAGAAGCATTCAGACAATTTTCTTAATATACTTTAGCTTTTGGTCAGCCTCGAAGTGGTCAGGCAGATGATATTGTGGGTCCTTTCCAACTGGAACTATTCTACAATTTCCAATTCTGAATCAAAACCACATAGAATAAGACAGCTGTCTCCTGATAACCTACATTCAAAAAGAGTTCTGCCATCCATGAAAGGGTTAGGACTTGATTCATTTTTATGGAGCAAAGAACGATACAGATCCCTTTTCTCTCATTAAAACATCAGGAACTCAAGATTAGTTTTTCACCTCAGTCATTTTTTCCAAACATGCTGCAATGCTGGCTCTGCCAAACTTGTCTGTCTCGTTCTTGTACTGTTCCCAATGCAGTTTGCCCCAGAAGATGCACCCAAGCTTCAATGTATTGGCATTGGTCTGGCAGAGGAGTGGGGGACTAAGAGGCAAACTTCCCTTCACTCTCTCAGCTAATTCTACTTCTTAGTCATATTACAGAGAGTGTGAATCCTCTGTAAGCAGAAAAGGTCCTTACACTTTGGAAAACATCCAGGTGAAATCTGTTGTCTGTGTCCCACGCTGTTCAACATGCAGGCTTGAATAAAATACCACAATTTCAGACAAGCTATGCTTGACCAGAACAAGCTCCATTTTGGCCTCCTGTTCCTGTCCTTGATGATTATCAACAGTAAGCACCTAGGTACAAAACTTGAGCAAATATATTAAAAAAAACATTTCCTGAACATTCTCAAAGCTCTTAACTTCAGAGGGAAATTCTGCAGAAATTCTGCTTCTGTCCAATGAGATAGTATGTTCCAATTCCTTCTTGAAAAAAAAAAAAAATAACAAAACCCAAACCAAAGGAGACTGAATTGTACTGGCCAGAATTAATAACTGTGTTGCTGGGGTACCAAAGGTAATGGTCAATGTACCCTCTATATTATACAGTCTCTAACCATTTTTACCATCACCCACACAGCTTCTGGATGTCCACAGCTCACGTTTACATGAAATCAGGAACCAAGCAGAATTGCATATCCACTGTAATAACTGATTGTTTTATTTCTCTAATTCAGTGGAAGAAAATATACATTTTAGTGCATCTGACCAAGGCTAAAAAATTCAAAAATGCATCAAAATATTTTTTTCCTCAAAAAGAATACACCACTATAAGAAAATACTCAGCAATTAGGAATATATTAGGTATTTAATTATTTGGTACAACCTTAAAAGTGAACACTCACCAGGCAGAGAGATGATTTCCTGATGACAAGTCACATGCATGTTAGGAGCTTAGCTTGAATTTTGTACTAAGGTTGCACAAGTAATTGCCATAGTTCTTAACAAGGCTACCACTTCTTATATATAAATAAATACTGAGACACAATACCTATAGCATCATTTGGACATATGTCGAAGTTCCTGATTGCAGCTGGCTGATTACTGTATGGTTTTAGATAATACAGCGTCTGTTTTTAATTTTGCCAGTTTTCTACTGTGCCAAAATCACTCACAGGAGGAGAATCTACAATTAAAACTTCTGCGATATGTAACAAGTGGCAAGAATGTGAATAATGTGTATGTCACAGAGTATACTAGGTCAGCCTTTACACTACATATTTCCTGAATTTAATTGCTCTGCAACTAGGTTTCATTGCTTTCCTCCCACAACATCTAAATGCAGTCACCTGTTACAATGAATGAGTTCACTCCTACAGAAAAAGAAAGAAAAGGAAGGAAATAAAATTAATGTTGCTGTATACACAAGACATTTCTACACCATCATGAAATCAAGGTAATGAAAATGCAAAAAGCCTGTAATTGTCCCTGCATTGTCCACAGAGTGCTTTTACACTTCTTTATCTGTCACCCAGCCTACTAGGAGTAAAGGAACTATATGAGGACATCAACATTCAGTAATTTCTAAAGTTTCTGCCTTCACAGCTGAAAAAACACTTCAGTGCACCACAGGAGTAAAGTTTAAGAAGTCAAAGTCAGAATGCTTATTACCCTTTAACCCGCACAACAGATTTTCCCTCTGCATATTTCTTTCATGGCACTAGCACTCCTGAAGGGGCAAAAGAGAGTCTGTGAATCCAGGGAAGCCAGAACACTTTTGTGATTTGTGCTTACTCAAGGTCCTTATAACTTTGCTCTTGGAAGAGGCTGCATGGCAGTGTTCATCATCAAGAGAAATCCACATCTTCGGGCCAATTGAAAGTGAAGATGCTTTTGAAAAGAAATAGTAACGATTCCTTTAGAGATTATTGAATATTTCCACCTCTGCTTAAGAAAGGGTCAACTTCAGGCAATAATGACACTGTATCCTTAGAATGCTTTGATAATATAGAAACATCAGAACATGCCACAATACAGTCCTGTAACAATTTTTAAACATATACCTTGAGAATGGTTTGTTCTGTTCATTCTAGGCTTTAGCTTGAAAAGCCCTCTTTTTCTCCAAGGACTGCTCGTTTAATTGAAATAGCAGCAAAAGTTACAGGAGAAAAATATGACCCAAGGACTCAGTCTTAAGTATGACACTGGCTCTGATCAATTGCTAGATCTGAAGAAGAAAGAATCTCCAGGGCAATGACTCTCCAGATATATAATTAATTGCCTGTTGAAAGAGAAGATAGGCACCAAAATGCCTCTAATTGAGCTGGTGACAAACAAGCAGAACAAAACATGCATATGCAAAAATCCTCCATTTTAAGAGAATTTGAAGTGCTATTTTTCTGGTTTGTCATGCTTCACTCTGAAAATAATGCATCTCTATAAGCCCTAATTTATACAACATGTGCACTGCCCATACAATGCTTATCACAAAAAAAAAAAAAAAAAACAAACCAAAAAGCCAAAAAACCAGACAACCCACATATTTCAAGAGAGTATATCTAGTATTAAAGTGCATATAACAAATTCCTGAATTTGTGGTGATGGTATCCCCTTTTCACAATTACTAATTCTCTGGATTCATGTTCTAATTCAGCTACTTGATACTTAGGTAAAAAAAAAGCAGTGCTGTCTTGCATTTTTTCTCACTTGGTCATTTATAAATTAAGCCAGAAAAGACAATCTATCACCAATAAATTATTTGATAATCAAAGTGTTAGACCATCATAGGTACTGAGGTAGCAATGGAAATTACTCCAGGGATTTTGATTGGACTGTCTAGAATATATTCTTATATAAAATTCAGAATTACCCTTAGATTTATCCCATTTTTATTTTCACATCTTAAAAAATAAATCTTTTGTAAAAAATAAAGTCCCTGGTTATGAGTCAGATAGGAAGAGAAGCCCACCAAGAGCTTATGGGTCAGGATTTAAGGGAGGGCAGGGCCTGCTAGAGGCTGACTGCACTTGAAGTCTGAGCAAGTGGTGAGGCCATGGAGTCCCAGAGAAGTGGTGGCTGACCCGTCTGTGGAAGTGTTCAAGGGTTAGTCTGTGCTGGGCTTTTGAACAGCCTGGTCTGGTGGAAAGTGCCCCTGCCAAAGGCAGCAGGGTTGGAACTGGATAACCTTCAAGGCCCCTTCCAACTCAAGTCTTTCTATGATTCTATGACACATCAAAAAGTCATTGATGGGTATAATTGCTGTGGTACAACAACAGAAACAACAGAACTTAATGCTTAGGAGAAAGATCTCAGTATCAGCAAGTCAACAGGTCAGTATCAAAATATTATTGCTAGAAATAATATTTCTGAAGAAATTGTTCATTTTCTTTTTGGATGATAATCATCACTTTATTGTCATAGCAGGAAAGCAGATGGCAATACTCCTCAAGAGATCAGTTGTGTTCCTGACAAAAAAGACTTAAAATAGCAGGAGAGAGATCAATGTTAAGAATTGTATGCGCTAAAAGCAACTTCTAGTACTGTACAACACTATTCTTCACTAGACTTAGAGGAGCAAATTTCCATTATAAAGTGTCTTTAACGTCATCCATTATCATTTTGGGATATGATAATTCACCAGCCAACACTACATGAGAAACAAAATGAAAACATAACATTTTCTTTTCTAACTGAAATTATAAGAAGAATTGTTCTTCCACTGCTGCAATATCCCAAATTCAAGGAAAGAGAATAGGTTCCAAAAGCTGAGATGAAACAGGATAAATAGGAGGCATCCACCAGCAGCAAACTTCTCGTTTTAAGTTCTAACTTCCATTGAGGTTGAACTCCTTCTGAGAAATTCAGTTCTACCTATATTTTCCTATTGAGCTCTGTCTTGAAAAGGTTCAACAGATTATTGTGCATAAAATACCTTCAGATTATCTCCTAACCAACTTCTCAGAATTTAATCATCCAGTATTTAGTCATACACTTGATGGTTTGTCATGATAAAAGTTAACTTTTTTCATTAGATCCCAATATGTTTTTTTATATTTACTGCATCTACAAAATCCACTAAAATGAGCTTAATTCTCCTTACTATAAAACTGAACTGTCTGCTAAACCTATTTCAGACATAATAATTCCCTAGATTTATAGTGACTATGTTCTAAATCGATCTAATTAGAGTGTCTTGAGAATAAAGGTTGCAAGACCTTTTATGATTGAAGCACCAATTTTAGCAATTTATGTGGGGTGTCTTTTTTTGTCAAATAAACTCCTTTGGAACTGTAGTTCTTTATTGTTGTGCATCAGCTCCATAACTTGGAGAGGGGGATGGTACAGTATCAGTTAGTTATCCTTACATTTGTCTCTAGAAATTATTAGAACCACTACAACTTTTTGTGATATTCTAAATATTCCTAACAAGCGTAGGAAAAAAGCTTGGATTTCATGACAATATCCCATAGTACATTGGAGGGAAAAATTAATTTTTTTCTTTTTAAGAAAGAGATCTCCACATTACATAAGAACTGTTACAGGTCAGTTCTTCAGTTTTGGAAAGGCAACAGCTTTTTTTTATTGCTGTTGTAGAGTGACAGCTAAACAGACTATGCCATGTGTCTATGGTAAAATTGATAGGAGTTGTTTGGCAGGGAGCGGGTCAGGAAACAGGAGTGATACTACAAAGTGAGAGCACACTGCGTGAATTATC
This sequence comes from Polioptila caerulea, assembly GCA_013397295.1. Classification (NCBI taxonomy): domain Eukaryota; kingdom Metazoa; phylum Chordata; class Aves; order Passeriformes; family Certhiidae; genus Polioptila; species Polioptila caerulea. The sequence continues at coordinate 249,546 of VYXF01011285.1, forward strand.
TTCCCAGGATTGCTGTGCTGCTTTACTTGTCAGGGATTTAACTCTGCAAGGTACCGAGGGTACCTTTCAGGGACTGATTCAGCAAAATACCCTGACATCGAATATGTCTTTAAATGTATCTACACAAAATGCCCAAGTGTAATACTATACAAACCTTTAAACCAGTTTAATCACCAGGAGCTGCCTACAAAAGTCATGTTGTTGCACATAACCTCAGTGCAGAAAGGCACCAGACTGTAAGCTTATGACACCTGCACAAATATTCAAAAATACACTCTGCAAGACAAATTCATCTGAACTATTTTCCACACTATGTCAGAAAAAACCACCACAATGAGATCAAGGATTCCTATACTCCACTCTCCACTATAAGCAAGACATGAGGTAATAATATCAACCAGTCAGGAAAAAATGAAACAAAGCAAAACAAACCCTTGAAGTGTGCAAACCAAGACTTTGCCTTGTCTTAATGCTTCGATCATTCTCCACAACCACACTCATGTTGCAGTGTAAGGATGCCTGTGGGCAGGTTAACAATATCCCTGCATCCTTCAGGATCACTAACCGTCTAAACTTAGCAAACTGCATCAAGTGCCACTCAACAGAGAAAGAAGGCACCAAATGCAGATGCCCTGAATGCTGACCATACGAAGGGCTGATGAGATACACAAACTCAGAAGAAGCAAAGCAATTGTGGGGTTTGTGTGCACGGCCACATAACAAAGCTGCTCCTGTAAGTGTACGTGGCTTAGTTGGACAGAGGGCTGTTTCATCTTCTATTCAAAAATCAAAACACTTACTAATCGTTGCTGACATATCATCTGCCACTATACAAGAGCATCCTGCATAAATAGGAGGATATACATTCACTTGCAAGTGGAGAGATAGAAGATAGAATCATAGCATTTAAGGGTTTCAGTCAGGGCCAGGATAGTAAGCGAGTTATCTGCAATGAAGAAACTGAAGTTCACCGGAGTTTTAAGAACAGGTAGAAATAGAAAACTATTTCAATGTTTCTCTTTCCCTCATCTCCTGTCATAAGCAAACAAATAAAAATGCTTAACTCTTCCCTGTATATTTCACTGATGAATGGGTGAAATGTAACAGACCAACTTTAGAGAAAAACTGTTGCAAAATAAATCACCTTGAACAGAGAGGATGCAAGTAAACTTCAGTATGAAACACTGATAACAGGATCCTAGTACATCTCTTAAAGTTTATCAAAAGTTATTCAGGGTCTCCAGCTCTTCCTGAAAATTGATTTATTTCTTCTCAGAAAGTATAAACAGGAATGAAATCTCTCAAACAATCTGCTCGTTTATGTTTCCACAGTTCTTCAGTAATTACTTCCTAACTCAAAAAGAAAGGGCTTTTAGGTCATGACTGGAACACTTCTGTTGGCTGAAGAGATGATGGATGAAGCACTTGTGCAAGGATCTGTTGTTGGGAAATCTAAACCACTATACCTAAGTTTAAGAGTGTCAAAATTGCTGTGCAGTAGCCATATTGTCAGACTCCCAGTCAGTGCCCAAGATATGGTGACAGATGTGTTTGACTATCTTCACTGTACACCTGTTCTTTATTTCAGAGGTACAAGTCCAGGTCATATAGACGCATATTACCTTGGTAGCTGTTTAAAAAGTTTTCTTGAGTTTCAAAAGCCAGCAAAATTTGTCAAGAGGCCTTAGTCAAAATGGTTCCCACAACCCACACTGCTCTACAACACCTACAGTACCAAAATATCCCATGTAAAACCAACCAAGATACACCTACATGACCTCCAACCACACCTTGCAAGCTGAGCAGTGATGGGTTATTTATCCTATATGTTTTAAATTATGAGAGGTACTTTTACAAAGATCTTTCTTCTAAAATAGGTATAAGAAAGACCCAGCAAGAGAAAGACAGTGCATCTCTCATGATGCAAAGCATCACCATTTTCATTTCGTTAGAGCAACATATACAGCTATTCCTAATCAAACCACTCAGCACATACTACACAGGTTCTATTACTGTTCTTTTCACTCAGATGGCATTTTTTAAAAATAAAAAGTCCACACATTACAGGTCTACAAGGGAAGAAGCAATAAAATAGATATCTCACCACAGTTTATGAATCAGATTTTTTAGTTCATGAATAGTTCATGACACTATTCACCTTCTAATGTCAATAGTAGTAGACAAGATGGGTGTATGTTTTTCAGTCATATGATATTCTTTTTTTTTTGAGAGTATAACTCATAAGAAGCTCTACTAATAAATAATTTAGAGCTGAATTTCCCTCCAGTGAAATTGTGGTCTGAATACTGAGTGCATAGAGTATGTTAGAAATTGAGGGTTATTTCTTTTCATTTAAGAAACATGGTGTATTTCAGAAGGCAAAAAAATCATCTCTACAGTTTACAACTTTTTAAAAATACAAGATTACAGAGGAGAAAGAAAATCCTCTTGGGTGACCTCACATTCTGGTGCATTAATAGTGAGAACAGTCAATACAGTGAACTATTCTTAGTTAGCAGCAAATTCACAAGCATCAGCTGAGGAACAAAGAGACCCGTTCCACTTTACGTAGAACTGAGGCACTAATTGGAACAAAACATTACTTTGCTCAAAGAAAAATCACAGGTTATAGCTGCATTACTGTTTTGAGTCACCAGTTAGACCCTAATAAGATGGGTGAGTTTTAGACTCCGATTGATTTCTGGGTGCTGTGCTGAAAAGAAAGTATTGGAGCACAGTCCACCCACAGTGCACTTAAAGTGATTCAGAGCTGACAGGCAATAAAAGAAATATTGTTCCTCTTCTCATTTAGTAGAGCAAGAATAGCTGTATGCAATTTTATTTCAGAACTTGATAAGTGAAAAATGACTCATTTTATTAGATAAAGACCATTTAAAAAAGCTTGCTCCTAATAATTTGCATATTTTGAAAATGAAATTAGTTCATAACGAAATGGTTAAATATAGTATTAAGAGATAGGTGAAATCCTGTAGAATATTAAAAATGGTTACACATAGGAATGAAATATAAAGGGAATATACTAAAAAGGAGAACCTGCCTTGAATTTTATGCCCCTTCCCTGCATTTACAAATGTGCCAATCAAAACTCCAACTGCCAATTACTTTATCATACATGCAACTCACAAAGCATATAAACAAATGATCTTGTAGCTCTATTGCTTTGCTTGTTCTATGCCCCAAATCAGGTAGGTAATGAAGATTTAACAGGTTGAGAGGATGCCCTCAAATGCATATACTATTATCTCTCTCACATTCACACACACACTTTTATTTAGTATATATATTGGCTGTATAGTCATCTTTCCTTCCTCCATCTTTTTCCCAGCTGTGCCATCAAAAAAGAGTGAGTGGTGAAAGGGTAAGATATGATTACACACCCAAAGCTGGAAACAGTTCTGTCAGGCTGTTTTCCCGGGTGTTAATAGATATGTAAGGTATAAAAGATTTTTAAAAATCACATTGATGCCATTAAAAACTCACAATAGAGCAACCACTTTGCTATGTACAGTCAAATTATGAATACCATATCTGTTGCCAGTTGTTTAATTTTACAAGTTTAATTTAAGGGGAATACTGAGGGGAAAAAATAACTTCTAGGAGTCAGAGCAGGAGTCAGAAAAGACGATTTAGTTTTAAAGTCATCAGACTGGAATTCAGGACATGCAGTTCAACCATGTTCATGGCAAACTGTTTCATGTATTTTTAAAACCATCTAATTGAATCCCTCCATAAATATCTTTTGTCTACAGCTTATTCAGGCTACATACAGCTTATTCAGATCTCTTTGGGGAAAGAAGCAGAGGTTTATGTGCATGAATTCTGCACGTAGCTCACAGGGCCTTGCAATGGCCACTTACACCTGGAAAATGAATAATGAGGATGTATGACCTTTCTGCTTTCCCCATTACTCATGCCTGAGAGCAGCCCCCAGTGAACACCTGCAAAGCAAATTGATTATTCTTCTCCCCAAACCTTTGTCCCTCCAGATGCTCACAAATAAACACACTAGCATCCAGAGGTGGCGTGCTCAGAAGCCCATGTTACACAAGCAGTATCATCTTGTGGTTTGTTTTACTTTCTCATTTTCCCTTTGCTTTTAAAAGCAGATACTATAGCTCTGTCCTGGGTTTAGCAATGTCTGCAGCAAAGGGAATCAGATCCACTGGGCTTGTGGTACTGCTGTGCTACCAAAAAAGCCCTGTTCCAACACGCTGCCCTGCTGGTTCTCACCCCGACAGAGCCCCCAGATCATGCAGCACCTAGCTGTGATTTTGGTACATCGCCTTGCCCAGAGATGTGGTGGATGCCCCATTGCCCGAAGTGTTGAAGGCCAAGCTGGATGGAGCTCTGGACAGTCTTGTCTGTGGAAGGTGTCCATGCCCATGGTCGGGGGGTTGGAACAAGATAATCTTTAAGATCCCTTCAAACCCAAATCATTCTGTGATGCTATGATTTTTACTCATTTGAAAAACATCAGTACAATGGAATATTGTTTAAGCCTCCTAGCTTTACAGTGGTTTACATTAAAGTAATTTTACATTACATATAATATTGGCAATAATAAGCACTAAAACTGGAAGAATTTAGTTACAAATTATTTGACAGTATTATTTCTCTGATTTTTTCTTGATATATGATCCTTACTTCTATTGAGTCCCTCATTGGAACTTAACTCAAAGGACAGCTATCTCTACTTCTTTTAGGGTGTCATGGGAGAGTAGGCATTGCAATTAAAAGAATTACAAATTTTTTTAATTTAATTTTATATTTCTTTCTGAATAAAAATCATTTTAGTGCTGTTTAACCCAGCTGAAAATGTCAAAATTAGTACAAAAGCATAAGGGAAGAAAATGAGCACATCTAGAAATGAGAAACAAGTAATTTGGACAAAATCAAGTTTATGAACAAGGACTGGAAGGAAATGAATTAATTTTTTAAAGGAAGCCCATTTCCTCTTGAACACATTTTGAATCATTACCATATATCATGAATCATTTTCATGAAAATATTAATAACTTTTTACTGTTTCGTTGATGCAGTAGTCTAAACTTACAATTATGGAAAGGACAAACTACTGTGAAATTTTGTAATGCAAAATCCTTTGCCAAAAGAATCAACTTAGATATTAATAAATTTATTTTATTTTGTTTTCATGTGGGGAATGTTACAAATATTAAACCAAGCCAGTGGCCCTAATGTCCCTAAAAGTCTGTGAAGCAAAGAACAAAACTGTAACACCTTGAAAGCCAGTCTACCTTTTCCTAATGAAATCTTGCTAATCTGAGTAACTTTAAGAACATGCTTGGCCTATGTAAGAAGTTGGAGAATAGTTATTGAATCAATGTGAAGTCCAATTATTCTGTGTAATTTCACATGTGATCTCTTATATTCACTTAATGACATACAAAACTTGCAAATTTGTACACCAGCACAGAGTGAGGTGGACTTGTCTAGCACAATAGCCCACAGGTTAAGGGTTCTGTTCAGAAAATTTCTCTCACCTTACACCATTTACAGAAAGTGCAGCAATTCTGAAAACAGTCACATTCAAATGTGGAGTACGGATGTTCAGTGATTTAGGTTCTGTCACTATAGTTTTCATTTTAAAGGTTGGAAATGGAGTGAAGGCCTGTGATTTGTACCAGTTATTTCAGTAGTACAACAAACAGTTCTAGTTTTTAATTCCAGCTCAGTAGATGATAAAAACTTGCCTTTAAACATCATGCAAGGATTGCAGGTGGTCAGCAGATAAGGAAAGTTCCTGTTAACAGAAGAGAAAATAGCTTAGTACTGACAAAGGGATCTTTACCTTAAATTAAGAAGTAGTAGACTTTTGCATTTATTGTTATAGTCCAGAAAACCCTCTTGTGAGGTTAGAAATTCAGTTTTGGGTTAGAGCAAACACTGCCAAGAAAATCTTGAAGGAACCCTGCAAGTTGCTCTGGAAATGCACATCCACGTCTCTTGCAGCCTTGCTCTGTGGATTGGACTGCTGTCAAGGACAGCTGGGCACAGAAGAAGTCACAAGCTGCCCAAGGCAGCAAGAAGAAAGAAAACAAGAAGGCAGCAGAGTACCATGGGTACTCTGTCTCATCAGTCTATGACAGCTCCCCAGTGTGCCAGGCTTGCTATTACACTTACCTAACAAAGAGGCAGAAGGTCTTTCTTTGTAGGGGAAAAAGGATAATATAAACACATATATATTTCCACTTTTTCCTCATTTCCTCATTCTTCACCTTGAGAGTGCATTTACATCAAAGGAGTAAGTTCAAAGACAGTTAAACATATCTATATATATAAATCTAAAAAAAGGAAGAAAAACCAACTAAATAACCCCTCAAATTATTGAGATCCAAATTTTGATCTCCAAATTAAGGTCTCAAGCTATAATAAGAACTTTTCAGTTAGGAAGATGTTAAAATATGTCACTTGATCTTAAAAAATGTCATTTAAATGTGTATGTCCAAGACACAGGCCACATATATTTCTTTTTTTCTCTAACAGAGGCAAGATGTTTTTGAAGCACTAAGTTTTGTGAAAACTTCTCCATCAAAGGGTATCTTATTTTAGATTAAACCTACCTTTATTAAATCAAGTTCTCTTAAGGACAAATTGTTCACTATTGACCCAATTATCTAACTTGTGTGTGTACTTACCTGCCCACATATACTCTGGCAAATGCTATAATTATCCTGATGAATCACAAATAGAATTTACATTTTACCTTGCAAGTACCCAAAAGCAGTGACTAGAGCATGACTTGATTATATAAATGCTACCTTATTTCCAGGAATGACGACAGAGCCGGTAAAAAGTGTCGTTAAATATAGCTCTAAATAAGCCACTCCATTTGGCAGATAGAGAGAAAACAAAAATCAGAAAAACACAATTAAAGAAAATAACAAAAGAGGAAAGACTTAAAAATGTCGCCATAATCCGATGTAAAAGCTGGAACACAGAGAAAACACCAATAAGCTGAAATTTTTAAAAGTCTCTGTAGGAAGGATTAACAAGTGAGAAGACAGAAAAAAAGTTACATAATATAATACTCAAAAGGCAGGAAACACAACTGTCATTCTTCTCCTCTAGTTTTCTAACATACTTACAGCCACTCATTTCCACACAGCCTATGCGTATGAAGCCAATGGAAAGCCCCAGCAATTTCTGCCAGTGTTCATTGAAATTTGCACTCAGCAGATTACCCTTGCAGAACCCTGAAGGGCATTTGTTTCAAATCCCTGTGACAGAAGGACACTAAATTTTTTTTCTTATAAATATGTAGTGTCATAGCAAAATCGAGCAATGTTATGTTTTCTGACAACTCTTCAGCCTGTGGAAACCAGAATGCTAGAAGGACATAAAACGTTTGCAAAGCTATTAAGAGAATTATGCAAGACTGCCCTTGAGTTCTGTACAGTAGGATCCAGTGGATAACACCAGCCTTGCTTTCCTTTGGCTTTTCTTTTTTGAAAGAAACGTTAGAAAATACTGAATTTTAAAAATTGATGAATGAACTTCCATTTGTGGCTTAACTGTGGCTACACCTCCATACAGTGGCATCACGATTTACAAAGGCATGTTTATTTAGAAAGATGTTTAGGCAAATATTTCATACGAATTTTTCTGGGAAGTAAACATTTTTTCTGAAACAGCTATTGACGACCATAATAACTTCTCATCCACTTCCATTAGGTTACCAATCAAAACCTTTATTTTTTTCTTAATACAGATTCATATCTCCTAATTATAAACTTCAAAACTTCTAGAAAAATAATATATATTTGAAACAAGTTTAGGTTCCAATGTATGGGATTCAACTGGAGCTCTGTTTCTCACTTCTTAAACATTGATTCTGTCTTTTTAAATCTTCATTAGAATATATTAGTGGGGAGAGGGTTTATTTTGGAGAGGTTTTCATTTTTTAAATTCTTTATTCTTTTAGGGGAAGAGGGTTCTATTTTACTAGGGACAAATCCAAGCCTGACTCAGGTAAGAACACACAAAAGCAAACAAAAAGCCAATTTCTGAAAATTAAAAGGGCTGGAGCTGCAGCTAACACAGCTTTGTCAAGAAGCTTGTTAAACATGTCTAAATGCCTTTAGGGCAGGGTCACAGGCCCTACAAACAGAGAGGATGCTGTAGGTGCTGTCCAGCTCAGCCTCCGGCACTGTTTCATGTGGCATTTTCAATGCAAGCTACAGAAAATCAGTCAAGCTGAAGCTCATGTTAGGTGGGTGCAAAACAAAACAAAACAAAACAAAAAAAATCACTTGCAGAGTATCAGTGGCTGACAGCAAAGCCATGATGAACTGTGTATTAGCTTACAGTGGTTTCTGGTACTGTTCACTACAGACTATGGCAAAGGTAATAGGCTTATGAGATTGAAAGAAGTGAAGCTGGAACAGACTGCAAACACACTGAGGAAAGGATTATAACTCCAGAGAAATTAGAACAATGACTTGAAAAAGAAGAATACAAAAATCATTAAAGATGCATGCTGGTGGGAATAAACCAACTCACACAAATAGAGAATGGCAAAACCAACGTTGAAATTTAGTCCCTAGTGAATTTTGACCTGAAAACAGTCAACAGGGTGGTGTAAAAACCCTGAAAAACACAATGCAGTATGCATAAAAAGGAGTCTAACAGACAAGTAATGCATCTTCTCCAGTCCATACTATTTAGTCTTTAATAATAAGATCTTACCCAGTCTGGATCCACAGCTCAGGAAGGGCACAATTGATGGCAAAGAGTGCATAGAATTATCCAATATCTTAAAATATTTTAAACCCATTCACTGAGAAAAAGCTAATAAGAAGGCTGAAGAAAATATGAAATATAAAAAATTCTAGTTCTTTCATACCTTTGCTCAAAACATCTCCCGAAAACTGATACATTGGGATTTTTCCCACCCTACTTAACCATTATCTATTCTTCCGTTATAGGAAGGTCATGTTTTTGTAAGGAAAATAGTTTTGATTAAATGCATTAGAAAAATCCAACTCTTGCTAAATGCAAAACAGACTGGAAGAACAATTTATGAGCAAGAGGAGAAAAAAATCCAATGTTAAAAAAGTACCCACAAATCATAACAGAAAATATTAGCCGAATGTTAAAAAAATACAGTTTTGTCATATTTCTTTTCAACAGTGCAAACAACACATACACGAAAAACGCCTGAAACTGATGATAATTACATTTAAAATACAGCCAAAGGTTCTAGTTTACTTTCAAAATCTGGAGGGTTTTTCTTCACAGTCAAAACCAATTAAGGTTTTTGTCATCACCTGATGTTAATTAATGATTTTGTACTGACCTCAGTGAGCACAGATGTTTTGCAAGGTGCATTCTGTTAAAAGTGATTGATGGTCTAAACAGCTCATAGTAACTACCTCTTTCTTCCTCCTCCCTGTCTTTCACATACCCTGAACTAATTAAAGCTAGGATTGTTTACTAGTAATTTAATCAAAAACTCAATAACCTTCACAATCACTGAAATTGATTTGACTTAGCACAACACTTGCATTTTCCAATATAATCTGTGAATTAAACAATAAAGAGCACCAGATGTGAGCAAGCATGAAATGCGAATTACAGAGTGAATACAATCAGAGAAGGTGCAATCATTCACAGGTATGAAGAATGGCTGCGGGAAATTGAGATGAACCTATAAATTAGGCAGTTTCATTTCATAAAAGGAAATGAAATCTCGCAACTGCAATGAGGATCAATTCGGCAAGGTTTGGTCCGTTTCCCTGCATTTCATGTAATCCCATGTAATTTTATTGTTTTCACTTCACTTCAGAATATTCCCTTTCTATTATAGCTCTTCTTTACATCAATTTCTTCTCCTGTCCCTTGCTTTCACTTTCTTCCCTGATTTCAGGATTTCAAGGAGTATCATTTTGGAAAGATTTAGTACATTTCACTTAAAAAAAGAACACTCCACTGCCCAAAGACTATTACCTGCACACCTTTCTTCTTAGCACCATGCATGTGCTGGGCCCGTCAGCAAAAGACTGCTTTACTGCTATGCTTAGGGTTAGGCCTGGAAAAAAACACAAAACCTAGAGCTTCAGGAATATTGACACTACAAAAGGCATGCCTAGAGGAGCATGGCACGGCCCCAACATTGCTCCCTCCACACATCTCTCCTGGGAAACACCCTTGTGATTTGCACCTCAGCAAAAGGCTGTTTTTAAGGCCATGATTAGGGATGGTTAAGCCTAAAGGTTAAAATTTTAAAAAGCAAAAACATTAGTCCACCAAAGATAGTGAAACTACAAAAGCCATGCGAAAGTGGAGTACTTCAGGTCATCTCAACACATTTGATTACGACTACTTATTTTCTAAAATTATTTCATTTCATTCATTTAAAGTCAACCCCCCAGTTAGTTTGTTTCACTTTNTTATAGAAAATAAGTAGTCGTAATTTTATTTCATTCCATTGAATTTATATTCAATATTCAATTCAATTATATTTATATTTAAAGTCAACCCCCAGTTAGTTTGTTTCACTTTCTTCTCTGATTTCAAGATTTCCCTCCCTTTTCTGAAAGGAAGAATTTTGAAGAAAATTCCCAAACAAAGTGAAAACAGTAAAAACTACTGGGATGACAGGAAATGAAGGGAAATGGACCAAAACTTGCCCACTTGACTCTCACTGAAATCGCAAGATTTCATTCCCTTTCCTGAAAGGAAATCCTTCCTTTCAGGAAAGGGAAGGAAATCTTAAAATCAGAGAAGAAAGTGGAACAAACATACACTCTGGCAAGGAGATCTGGGCAACTAAAATACAGCTGAAAAAAATTAGAAAATTTGCAAATAGCCTGACAACAATCAAGTCTACTGAGATGAAATGAGTTGCACTGAAAAGCACCGAAATTTGGCAATATTCCCATTAAAATCCCAAAATCAAGGAAAAAAGGCAAACAAAGAGACATGAAAAAAAAAATCAACAAATGAAGTGGTAAAAAACAAGAGAAAATCCTGAAACAAAGTGAAAACAATAAAAGAGAATGGGATTATGTGAAGTGCAGGGAAATGGACCAAAGCTTGCCCATTGAATTCTCATTGAAATTGCAAGTGCTCATTCCATTTCCTGAAAGGACCTTCAGGAAAGGGGCAGAAATCTTGAAATCAGAAAAGAAAGCAGAACACTCTAGCAAAGAAATATAAGCAACTTAAATGCAATTGAAACAAACCAGAAAATTGGCAAACTTTCTTCCTTTTCACTGCCCCACATTTCATCTCATCACGTTTTTTTGTAGTCACTCTATTTCTAAACTTCCTTTTTATTTTCCACATTGCATTTGATTTGGCCATGTCTCCTTTCCTAAGTGTTTGTTAAACTTCTCTGCTTCCAAGATTTCAATGGGGATCAATGAGGCAAGCTTCTGTTCACTTCCCACACCTCATGTCATCTTAGTCACTTTCAATGTTTTCACTGTGTTTCAGATGTTTTTTTTCTTTTTTTTTAGCATTTTATTCCTTCAGTTTCTTCTCTAGTCTTATTCTTTCCCTTTCTTTCCTTATTTGGAGATTTTAATTGCAAACACTTTTGCAAGTTTCTGTCCTTTTCACTGCCCCTCATTATTCCTGAATACCTTTGGTTGTAGCCAGTGCATTTATAAAATTTTGGGGGTTTATTTATTTTTTTTTTCAATTACATTTGATTTGGTCACATACCCTTTACAGAGTGTTTGTAACATGCGAAGACTATGCCAGTTCTTGAAGCCAGCTGAACAAGGATCAGGCTGTCTTTATGCTGGTTAATTCTTTTAGACTCTGACCAGAACTGGCTACATAGTAAAGCTATAGCTTTACTTTCACTGGGCCCCTGATTCATTCTTTCACTCTTTTTATGCAAGGTACAGTTTCAGAGTGAACCAGCCTAGTGTCCAACACCCTTCCTAGGTAATTTCAAAGTACAAGTGCATAGGATGTAATATCCTCTCTGTTATTCTCAAAGGCTAGCTTATGGATGCAAGGGTTGGTATTCAGATCGTGCTAGGTGGGCAGTGCCATTGTCTTCTGCTCCCACCAATAAAGTGTCAAAGTACAAGAGATTTCTCACATTTCCTTAGGTAATAATCTATCTGGGCTATTTGCCTAAGATATTTGAACGTATCATAAGTAATAATTATTTGGTCCTTTTAATTCTTAAAATGTAAGATCAAATACCAGAGCCCTACAATAATATCAAATTTTCATTCAGCATCCTAAAGTGATCAATCTTAATTTGCTTGCTTTGAAGATCAACACTTCAGAATGTCAAATTTTTCTTACACACATCCTTTTTTTCCCCCTATAGCTCAAGTTTATTTATACTTTTTAGAGTACTTGGATTGAGTTGCATCTTATACGAAACAAATCAGGTAATCCAAAATCCAGGTCAAAGGGCTAATACTATTTTTCCCCTCAGTGGAGCTTCAGCAAAACATAGTCAGCCAGTGTCACAGGATTCTTCTTGGGACTTAATCAAAGAAGGGCTGAAAATGCCAAAAACATAAACAAGAGACGCTAGAAATTTCCACAAGGCCATGTTCATGAGTTTTCTAGTTTGACTATAAATTATCTTTTTTTTATTTTTCCAAATAACATTTTGATCCCCTGCTACAATGAAACTCTGAGGCTGGAGCACTGCACCTGTACTTTTTCCCCTCCTCAGTTTGTAAACAGCTTACTGAAAACTATCTGTATTTATGCCAGGTTCTTTTAATGGCAGACAACTTTGGCAATCAGGCAGCTGAATCAGATGTTCCAATGTAATTTCTGGGAACTGAAAACAGTAAAAAAGCTGTTTAGAACCCTGATAGAAAAGGATAAGTACACAGGTTTCCTCTAGGAAGAGGTTTGGGGTTTTCCTTAACCCAGATTCTTATCAGTGATCCTGATTTCCAACACAATCTACACATAGCTGCATCTGCACAGTGGAAAATACACTGAATTATAGCAAGGAAACGAGCTTCTGGGAAAAGAGGAAGATTTTGCAGATGAAAACCAGCTGACCACAAACCTATGAAGGGTTTTCTGAGCTCAGGGTTTTCTCTAACACCCTTCCATTTGTCTTAGAGATAGCTGTTTAGTATGTATTTTTTAACAAGTTATCTTTTTACAATAAACAACAACAAAAAATGCTCTTCCTTCCCTTCAAATATTTGCTTGTTGTAAGCTTGTTTAATGTTTACTGAGAGCTAAAGTATTTTGAAATACTTCAGCACTCACTGAACATTAAACAAGCTTACATCAGTCAGTGGAACGTCTTTTAGTAGTGCTGATGAGCTTTGTATGGAAACAAATTAAAGCTCCTGCCATTATCATCTGCTGCCACCTTCTATCTATAGAGTTACATTCAGACATTCAAAATAGAATATAATTAATTCCTAGACTTGCTTATGATCACCATCATCTTTGTTCCAAAAGGAATCATAAGAAATATTTGATTTGCTGGTTGGGTTTTTGTAGCTCTCACCCATTTTTATTCCTTTTTTTTTTTTTTTCTTTTCTTTTTTTTAACATGAAATGATAAGATTTTTATAGTGCAGTATATTTGCCATTGTCACTGATGGAAAAAGGTGTTGATTACAACTCGTGTTGTTTCTTTCCAGTCTCCCGGTAGTAATTTCATCCACTGCTGCCTGTAACTTAGTAATTAGCTTTTCAATAACTGAGTTTCTGGTGGAGACAGAATGGAAGAACTAGCAATTTGCCTGCATACCTTCAGTGCAAATGTTGTCTCTCAGGGGAATAATACATCTGTTTCCCAAGTGCAGCTAAAAGTAGGCATCCAGTAAAAGAAGTATTTACAAAAATACTAGCTGCCAAAATTGGACCAGATGCTGCAGCAGACTCTGCTTAAATCATTGTCTCAGCAATGATTCAGGGGTTTTATTATTTTATTAATAAAACATTTATCAATGGAGAACCAAAAACTGCAGCATGGTAAACAATGATGTCAGATATTAGATATCAAATAACAATTTTTCTCCCACTTCTAAGGGACCACAGCCCTGAGCAACTTTCACTGGGGCAGGAACACAAGGACTGAGGGACTGCAGCCACAGGTGGGGCAGAGGAAAACACCACTAAGAGCAGCAGAGAAGCAACAGAGATCAAGTGCAACACGGGGTCCCCAGCCTCCTGCACCAAGGGTTTGTGAGGCACCAACATCCAGCAAAAGGGGAGGTGAGACCATGATGGAGGAGGAGAGGTGTTGGACAGAAGAGAGGGAAGTCTTTCCCAAGGTGCTTGATTATTTATTTTCTGTCTCCTATAACCCAAATCCATGATGAAAACTTTGTGTTAACTAGAAATAATTAGGAACATAAAGTAAAATTCCTCACTGAGTTACTTTTGCCTGCAATAATGTGTAATAGAGATATTATGGCCATATCTGTCTATCACCTAGATGCCAATGTGGTATGACTTTTAGAGCTCAAGTTTTTTTTCTATTTCATGCCCATTTCTCCTGACTACCATTATCAATTGAGAGGAACATGACTTCTGTTCAGTCCACTCAAATGAAAAAGAACACAAAGTGCCAAGTTCAGGCAAGGTGTGAAGAGCTAGCTGTAAAGAACAGGGATTTTCCTGTCCTGGTATAGTCAGGCTGCCCAAATAGGCTTCAGCTGATCTTCTGCCACATCATTCTCCTTGCCAATAGACAGCTCTTAAATTATGGTTTATATCACCTGACTGGTTGATAGGGGGAAAAAAAAGAAAGCAAAAGAAATCTCGAAAACCTGAAAATTGACAAACAATAAATAGACATTTTAAACATGCTATTTTGCTGATAAACACAGAACTAAAGCATAATATAAATTCTAAGCTGGAAAGAAGCTGTCAATCCTACTTCACCAGTGTTTCAGGATAGGATCAGTTTTACAAGCCTCATGTCATTAAAGCTACCATCCTCATATAATTTTTTAAAAAATCTTATAACATGAGTGCAAATGCTCATTTGTTTGAAATTTATTAGAATGCCAACATCCAAGGATATTTACAGAAGTCAGCTCTCAGAGAACTACATAAGACAAAATACAGCATCACACCTCTCAGAAATCGCATTTTCACTTGCATTTCTGGGCTTAGATTTTTGTCATGTATTTGGATCTAAAAGTGAGAGACTTTAATACATAAACAATGAAAATAGCTGAAATTTGAAAGCACCATAGGACTAACTATAAGAATTAGAATCAATACAATGTAAGCAACAATGAAAAACCTGAGTGGTTTGTTTTCCTTTCATATATACTTTTGGGTTCAGAAATCAACTTGTATAATTTACTAGCACAGCCATTAGGGATTTTTAGGGACTCTGTAGTGCAGTTGTGAGCACATTTTGCTGTCAGCCTACAACAACTGGCAACTAGAATAGAACACAGTCATCAAATGCCTTTGTGGACATAGGCATAAACTCCTGGGAGCTGGTAAGCATGGACATGAAGAAAAGCCATAATTTTAGAGAAACAACTTCTTCTTTTCATACTAAACATACCCTAACCATACACCCCTCAGGAAGACAGGTACCTTGAGTACATTCACTGGAGTCTTCCACCTGAGGCAGGATTCATCTCTTCCTGCTTCCTAGAAGTTCAGTCATTGGTGAGTACTTGGAAACCATTCCTTACCCTGAGCTACTGGGAACATGAGCAAATTCAGCATAAAAGTTTGCAATTATTATGTATTAGAGTTCACTTGGATTAAGTCTGTATCATTCCAAGAGGTTCATCACTAATTTTAATTTCATTTTGGAACAAATTTCTTTCCCTCCCATAGTGGTACTCAAGATGTATTCATAAAAGCAGTAGTTTGATTCACCACATAGGGGTAAATTAAAGTTGTCATACACATGAGGATCTTGATAGTAATTTAATTCTACATAAAAATATTTACTGAAAGTTAAAATTACTACCATATAAGCAAGATTTGGTCTAATTTTAAAAAACAGAAACTTAATCCATTCCCTCCCCCCTCCTCTCAAAAAGCAATTAAAATAGCAGCATACATAGTTTAAGAAATCTTCATTATATTAAAAGACCAAATCATTATTAGCTAAAATCCAGAATTAAAGTTAGAATAACATGTCAGAAATTGCAACTGTAAAAATGGGAGTATTTTCATCTTGGACATAGAAAGATGGTACTACATTTCTGATAGGCAGGAGGGGACAGGGATAAAGTACTCTGTTAGTAGGTAAATTTAGTGCTAGATTCAAATGTCATCATGATGATACTTCTGCACTAGAAAAAAACATTTAAAATTTCAGTTTTAGACCCCACAGTACTGATGCTCAATGTTACAGCCAGCATAGCTTTAAAAATATTTTTATCCACATTATAACTAATTTTGTTTCCAGAGATGCTAATTTCTAATTTTAAAAAAAGGTGCTCACTATGGTTTATCAAAAAAATATCAGTGATTAAAAAAACAGGATTTAAAAATTGAATTTATATGATCACATTTAGCTGGGTGTGTTCTAAAGGATTACCCAGGTGACATCAACTATAAAAGTAACTCTGCCCATGTAATTTTATGTAAGGCTTACTATTGCAACAAGAAGATCAAATGAAAAAAAACCCTTTTTAAATAAAGGAAGAGATTTAAATTTTTAAGACAGCCAATGGTAAACATGGCCTGAGAAAAACTTTGCATCAGGCAAATGTTTTGTTGCCTTTGGGGGGTTTATTAGAAATATCAGGGTCAATAGAGACAGCAAGAGAAAGCCCCAGCAAAGGCCCACCAAATCTTAGTGGGAGCTCCAAAATATTGATTTTCAGCAGAAAATTTACGGATACTGTTAAGGTAGAGAAGAAGAAAAAGGATAGATCTGCAAGTGCATTGGGCCTGAGAAGGAGCAGCCAAGGAAAAGAGCTGGCTGCAAAGGGACCTGTTCCAGCAGAAGGTTTGCATCAGGGCCGTGCATCCCAGGCTCCATAGATTTTTTGGGATTATTTTTAGAATGAGGGTTGAGTCAAAATGAAAGTCTTTATTCTCCTGTGAGTTAAGCTATCAAGCACTTGTACTCTTTGGTGTGTGCTTCCACTTTTCTGAGCTGAGGGAAGCTTTCCTTCCCTTATTGAATTATGGGGAGGGGATGTCTCAGTTTGTTTGAGGTGAGGTTGTTCTCATTTCATCAGGTCAAGCTCAGCTATATCAGCCGAACTCTCAGAACAGCCCAGTCATCACAATCTTGATGGACTTGACCTTTCCTCAGCTGCCCTTTAATACCAATATTCAGCTGTTAAAAAAAAAAAAAAAATTAAAAGACCACTGGCTATTTGACCTAATATTCATCCATTTATTTTGCATTTTCAGCAATTAAACTTGCTGCCTTTGGTAATCTTCTATAAATTTTGTCCTAGGACAGAAACAGAAAGGGAGTTAGGAAGCCCTGTTTGTTCTTTGCAGTTAAATTCTCATTTTAGTTACAGTGGCATCAATCTGGTACATTAAGTAAAATAGTGAAGTTATTATAGTGAGTAATGGCTGAAAACTAATTCACATTGCCTGAATCATAGCAAATGACAAGGTGTTTCAAACAGTTCTTAAATCAACTCTCCTCTGTCCTGCGAGGCATTTTAACCTGTACCATTATGACACTACCTATTAATTGGTTCAGTACCAGTAAGAAGCAGCACTACTGGAAGATAGATTGTAAGGGATCTTCCTTAAAGCAGTCAGTTGTTACAGCCTGGTCTTTCCAAAACCACGATTCCCTTGTTGCCTCTTCCTGGGGTTCTCTGCTGGATGCTACACAAGCACTTTCTTCAGTAACCATGGGAACCAGACCCAGAGCATTATTTGGGATGCAAAGGCTTGACCAATATTTTTAACTCAGTGATGTTTTGTTTTAAGGATCCAGGCCTATTAACATAAAGGTTTTTTACAGATTAGTGGTTTTCCTACTTGAAAAGCACAGTAAAGGTCAGCCGTTGAAAATATTAATTCTGCATTTCAAGCAGAGATTTATAGTTCTGTGTAGAAAACTGTCCTTTTCAGTGAATAACTGCAGCAGTAAAAAAATAAAACCATCTATCATGAACACATGAATTTTTTAGTAATCCCATGACCAATTTAAACAATGCATCCCTGAAAATGGAAATCTCAAGTTCTCTTTCTGTGTAACACATTGGCTGTTAATCTTGTTGAGACAGCTAAACCACCTGTGCCTCAGTCTCTGTGCACTAACCTGCATCAAATACAAAAAACACCTGGCTGCTGAGCCATTTCATCCATTCAGGTTTGTTAAGCTCATTTCCCATTCAGAAGTAATACAGAAAATATTGAGAGTTATGATTGCTCATAGTGAGATGTCATGGCAAAGACAACTTGAACGTAAAAAAATCCTGTAACCTACGAAACCTTCTGAGTAGACACAACTAGATACCCAAGAAAAATGTGGTATCATCTGAAATTTATTCCATATTCTCTGCTTTGTTTGGACTATAAATATTACAAGCACAGTCTCTTCTTCCATTTGAGTCTCCATTGCTTGACTGGCAAACACATTTAATTTTTATTTTTCTATTTAAAATAAGTTTTGCTTATGTTTATTTTTTTGAGAAAGACTCAGGACTACTGACTAGTAGATTACATTTAAATGACTTATCCACTCTTAACACACACTTTGAGTAAGCATTACACAGATGTTTTCACTAATACACAAGCAGAATATATCAAGAGAAATCTGAGGTGATTTAAGTAAATTTCTAGTTTATCTGTATGATTATTTTCTGTTTTCCCACAAATATTTAACTTACAAAAGGTGATGCAGACACCTTTGCCTTAAAGAACAATAGCACCTTGCTGCCACCACAAACCATACATTTATCCACAATAGTGCTAAAATCCTGCATTTACTCTGTAAAACATAAACCAAACATTTTTAAATAGGGTGATACACAATAACATTTATTGCGTGGCTTTTTGTAATTGTTGATGGCGCTTCAATGTCAAGGCTAACTTCTTACAGGCCACTAGCTGTCAAGCCTACATTTACTTTGATTCTAATGCTGCCTTCTAATCAAGATGCCAAATCCAAGTTCACAGGACCAAGTTAAGAAGTCAGGCAGCATTTAAAGTTAAGTTGATATGGGAAAAATACAAGCTCCTCAATGATGGCCTTTATCCTAGAGAAGGAGCTGTATTAATTCCTGATGTCGTTTAACAACTCATAGAGAATTTCAGAGATTAAGGGATTTATTTTCCTTAAATCAAAACCACTGTATAACATGTTTATCCAAATGCTGGGACTAAGTAAATAGAATGAACACAAACACTGTTTCTTATTTCCAGCATCTTATTTCTATTGTATTTGTAAAGTGTTTGGCATTGTTTTTTCAGGAATTTGAATATCCCTCTATCCTCAAGCATTACCCACCCCATGACACACACACAGCCTTTCAGTCAGAAGCAATCTTGACAAGCACTTATAACTGATAAACAATTCTTCACTGTGTTGAAATAAATGTTACTAAAATCATAGACACCACTGTAGAGTAAAGTAACATATGGGGTAACAAAGCACTTCAAGATTTTTCTGTTGAATCCTTATAGAAAGAACACCAGTTTCCTTGTGGAAAGCATTTGTGATTTCATCCTTGTATTACCTCTTCCAATATCCCAGACTTGTGTACAAAGCACAAACTAGGCTTTTAGGAACACACAGTGAAAAACATCAGTAGACTGTATCTTCTAGTGCTGGAGAACAGGGGAAAGAGGGGGAAAAAAATGTTTTCTAGACACAGATTCCCACATCAGAATTCACCCCCAACCCCCACACGTTGTGCCTTCATTGCATAGAGGAATAATATGGGATGTACATTACAGGATGATGTACCACACCTTCCAAGCAGGTCTTGTCTCTGGCTAGACACCTCAACCAACATAAAGACAACTATGCCAAATGGCGTGGGTGTTCCTCCAGCAGAAAATCAAGCCTGCATGAAGCCACACTGCTTTTCCTGCAAATCCTGCAGTGCAGATTCCAAGAGGCACACCTGTGTGCAGGCAGACCTGGCCAGAGGTAATTGTCAAGAAGTGTCAACACATCCTCCTGTAATGACAGAACAAGATTATCAAAGTCTGATTTCTTTCTTTCAATTCTGTTATTGTTCCAGTATTTTTAACCAGTCTTTCCTCCTAGTCAGGCAACTATCCTTTTTCTTGTATTTTTTGATTCATATAGACCTTTCAAGAGGGGAGATCTTAAGAGCATCTTTGCTATGGATCCTATACACCAAGTCTGGACAGGGTCTCACAATGCTTGGGTCCAAACATGAGAATAACTGATCTTTAAAGTATCAATAACATTTTCAGCCTCTGAAGAAAATACAGCCAGGTTCACTTAGATTTTCTTTTTCCACACATATCAGTGAAGGAAACAGACAACTGAATGCAGACCTCATTTGCTTTCTCTGTGCTTTTCTTTATTTTTCTGTCAGAGAATTACTTAAACTCCACAGATTTCTTGTGTTCACAGCAATTCACTTCTAAGTGAGGCACAGGAAGACTCAGGAGAACAGTTTACAGGCCTAATGCAAGGTCAGCAACAAAAGATCTGATCACAAAACACTGCTTTTAGGGAAAAATGTTTATCCTGTTTGTCTTGTGTTTAGTACCACCACTAAAGTCATTCTGTTTTGTGAGCTGGTCTTCAAAGGAACCACTTTTACACAGGGATTGCACATTCAACTCCTGCTGCTCCCATGTACCTGTGCATTCTCTTTCATATGTTAAATGCCATCAACTGTTATCATCAGCAGTTTCAAATAACTATCCTATGAAACTAGTTTTATAACACATAGACTCTAAATTTATTAGCTTATCATGAATGTTGCTAGAAAATAATGTTTCTAAAATAAGAGGTAAAAACAACATAAATGCAAGTAAAATAGCCCAACTATTGCTTCATATTTTTGATAAAATATTGATTTAAAATTACAATAAAATTAGTTTTTACTGTCTAATCTATAATACTGAGTTGTGTTCTAAGATTCCTCTACTGTTACAAATTCACATAACGGTGCATACAGACATTTAAAAACCTGTCCCATATGCAAACTGTGAACATCCCAATCCTGCATTTTTAGCAGCACAAAACAAGTCATGACAATATACACACTGCTAATTGTTGGCTCAATTTGGTGAAAAATGAGCTGGCATCAAGACACTGTATTCTCAAATAACAGAGCAGCTTACTCAAAGTGACATAACTTCCACATCATTAGTAAGAAACAAATATCAGATAGCATACAATGAAGGAAGGCCACTGGGGTTTTTTCCTTCCCCAAATCAGGGAGATATAAAGTCCTACAGCTGCCTTGAAAAAAAAAAAGAACAAAACAAATCAGCATTAAAAAATAAAACAAAACACCACTTTTTCCTTATTAGAACATATTGTGTTGGTTGTTTTCTAAAAATTTTCCAAAAAGGAATGATACTTGCATGGAATTTGATTTTGCAAAATTTTGACTTCAAAAGGAAGACAAAAATCATAGAATCTTTAATGTTTGAAAAGACCTCTTAGATCATCAAGTGCTGTTGGAAAATGTTCACCCAAGGACCAGACTCAAAAGTTATGTCACCTACCACATTACTACATCTCTTATTCTATGGTGATACAAACACAGTCCCATCTTCAAAAATTACTTCCACTAAATTCTTTTGGGGATTTTTCCCATTTATTTTAATGATAACATTTCCAAACTAATTTCAGATAATACATGCAAAGTAGCCATTTGCACAAAATTATGTGTAAAAACAAAGTGAGTATTTGCAGATGAATTATTTTAAACCAGTGCTATTCTTGTTTTTTTAATAGGCTTGAAATTCCTTCTATCTATGACAAGTGAACCATAGGCTTTCCTCAGGTTTTGCATTTCAACTCCTGATTTAGCTAAAATTTCTTAAAACCTTTAATAATACAGCTTTCAGTTGCCTTCATAACCTGTATGATTTTAAATATTTCTTACTCCTAGATTTGACAAAGTCATTCAGCACTTAAACGCCAAAGTTAATTTTGACTAGCTGATGTTTAAAATATCCCTGATAATAGGGTATAACTTTTTGAAATTTCACACTTATGACAGGTATATTTCTTCCAAACACTATTAAATACCAGACATATTTTTCTTCTTAAGTATATTCAGCACTGACGACACAGAGAATGAAGGCTCAGTTTCTAAATTTACCACAAAATTCAGTCGCTGGTCCAGTGTCAGAGCATACTTGTTTCAACAAATGCAACAAAAATATTCACTCCTTTTCTTACAAACTTATAAGGACACAAAGTAGAAACAAAATACTACAAATTAATCCATTGAAATGTTCCTTGTTTGTTTTTTTTTTTTCCTGAAAGACTAGATTTTCAAGTAGGAGTAATATTGTGTGTGTGGTTGGTTTTCACTTTGTTAATATTTTGTTTAGGTAGCATATTAGAAAGGGGAAGATAAGCTTTTGGATCCATGAGCTCTCTATGTCTGCAAAAGAAACAGTGAGGTCCAAAGCTAAATACATTTTAAGTATTATTCCATAAATTCTCCAGAGTCAAAGTCAAACTTCTTTAAAGAAAAGCAAGTTGGACACAGTGGATATAGAGAGGCCATGCCATGGTCAGTTAATTCTTGAAATCCATGGAACACACAAAAGGCAGTAGGTAGAGAAGAGTATACTGCGACACAAAATTTAGGGTCCAGCAGAATCATTAATTTGATGTTCCATGTTTGGATGCTGTTCTTCCTTTGAGGATCAAGAGCAAACAACCACATCTGTTCTGTACATATTCTCCCATTGGTAACTTCTTTTTTAGTTGTGTGTGATCGTTTACTTTGGTGGAAAATTGTTGTGCAGCTCCATCTACATTTTTTTTAA
This sequence comes from Polioptila caerulea, assembly GCA_013397295.1. Lineage (NCBI taxonomy): Eukaryota > Metazoa > Chordata > Aves > Passeriformes > Certhiidae > Polioptila > Polioptila caerulea. Next base: position 272,442 of record VYXF01011285.1, read on the forward strand.
ATTATGAAAACCACCCTCTATCTAAGACCAGAAAATGCTAGATTCAGTGACTGACTTGGCTTCTTCTCAAGAAGACATTTTTCAGTGTTGTTCTAATCGCTGTATTGCTCATTGCTTCTTGATACGGTCTAATAATACACTTTTAAAAATCCTAATTTTCTGATTGTTTCACATGAAAAGAGCTTTAGTGTTTATTGGAGGGGGGGAATGCATATTAAAAAAAAAAAAATAATAGTTATGGGGCATTTTTAAATATCCTTTCAAGAACCAAGATCTTACCCAGATAACCAAAAAGCAGTAAAATATCTGCTGCTCAAGAGATAAGAGCTACATTTTATCACTACATTTTTGATCCACAGCTGGAGAGTTTTGTGGTATATGGCATATGTTCTTTGTTTCCTATTAACACTAAAATAACCAGAAAAATTTGCAAATCTGAAGGAAATTACATCACATCTTGTAATAGGACAAACTGATTTTCTTTCCCCTCTCCCAGAGACAAATGAGAGGAAAGGAAAATTTGGACTCCATAGACAGCTTCACAAAAGAAAAGAACAGAGTGAAATTATTATAGATTATCCTTGATTATAGAAAGAAAAGGGAAAAGAGAAAGAATTAAATCGATAGAAAAGAGGAGGAAAGACAGAAAGTTTTCCAGACTCACTGCTCCATTCACCCTCCTCCTAAAGGGAGATTAAAACCTTGGTAGTCAGCCTCACATCAAACATCCCAGAGGTTCAACTTGAGAACTTCATCATGGGGTCAGATCCTTTCCTATAGCTCACATTTTGGCCAAGATGTGTGTTGGGCTCCTGTACTGCATAATGTTGTATTCCATGCAACAGCAATCTCTTTGCTGTATCCCTTCCTGCACCGACCAGAAAATTTCACCGCAAGGAAAAATATGTTTGTACTAGAGATTGGAAGTACAACATGATAGTCCCCTAACATGCTGGGGAAAGTTTTAGTCTTAAAGAAGTCAAAGAAAATGGGCAGAAAAAAATAGCAATTCTAAAGGAAAACATCATTGGTCAGCATATGAGTTAATTTATTTTCTGGTTTTGAATTTCCCACTGCTTACCAAACAAAAACATAGGAGTTTGTTGTGTTTGTTTTCCAAAGAGGAAAATACCTTTGTAGGAAAATGAAAGTTGCAGCCTTTTAGCAGATGTCAGGTTATTTTGATATATCCTGGTCATAAAGACAACAAAATAAATGATTATATATAAACAGTCCTCACACTTCTAAGAGTCTGCAGAAAAACATACATGCAAAAAATGATTTAGCACATTCACTGCCAGGTTTTAAAATTGCTTTACGTAATTTAATGACATTTAAATACAATTAATGGGTAAAGATTTGATGTCTAAATTCTTGTTTCAGTATTTTCTCTTTCATGGACTAAGCAGAAAACCCTAAAAGAGAGCAGCTTTAATTCGCTTTAGTCTATTCAGATTTATAAATTAGAAAAACAGGTGGCTCATAATGTACTTATTTAGTTTGGAATAAAAATAATTCTATAAAGAACTTGGGATTCCAGCATTTTCTGTAATGCAAATAGTGAAGTCTGTGTGTCAGGAGGCCTTATATCAAAATAATCTAGTAAAGACTATCAAAACAGAGATATTTAGGGGGTTAGATTTTTCTCACATCCTACTTCTTTTTTTTCCTTCACTTTTGAGCAAGCCAAATAATGCAGAACTCTTATCAAACAATGCCAAATAAATTAAGTTCTCCTGAAAACCAAAATTTGCAGTAAGTCCATTTGTGCACTTGAGCTTCTCTCCCCAAGTATCTCTTCCACTCTGTACTGTATTGCCTTTTTAATAGGAAACCTAAATACTGTTAAGCAAGCCTAGGGCAGGAAAACTGGGTTTTTTTACATCCAGTTTAAAGCCCCAAGTAGAATAGAGCTCAAATTCTACTTAAAAGTAGTGAACGACTCCACATTTACTCCCATTTCAGAAATGGGAGCAATGGCTCTTCTGATCTCAGTACAAAAAAAAAACCACGGACAGCTTTGGGAAGTTTCTTAGTATAAATTGCTCACAGCAGCACCCAGTTTGAAGCACATCTCCTCAGAACTAACTCAGGCTGGAGCTGTTCACCACGTTAACTCTGCTGAAGCTGCTACAGGAATTAAGCAGCTGAGGAATGCACAGAAGCAAGGAGTGTAGCATGCCCAGGGACTCTAGCCTGGACATCACTGAAAGAGTTCAACTCATTTGAATTGCATTAGAATTATTAGCATCAGTTTCAAGTTATGACAATAGGTATTTCCCTTCCAGAGCTTTTCAAGCCACCACACAGGCTCAGCTCCTGTCTCAATTGCAACTGAGTGAGTCACAATTTAGAGTGACCTTTTCAAGGTGACAGATTAGCCATATAGTGGATTTTGCAGCACCTTTAAATTTTTTTCTTTTCACTGTCAGTGATGAACAAGACATCAGACAAGACTTGATTCAGAAAAGCACTTGAGCTGACCATTTAATCTAACAAAAGCAGGTACTGGCTTGAAATGAAAGACACATTCCACTACTTTGCTCTTTATAATTGAGATTGTTTACCACTACACAAGGAGAAACACAACCCAGTAAAACATATCCCTGCTCTGTGTAGAAAAATGATGTTCTCTGATTTAATCCTTGGAGTATGCTTTAACTTAGTTGCAATTTTCACATTTTCCCTGAAGATGTTCTTGAGAATATGTCTTATTCTCAACTGCACTGGGGAGAATCAAGTCAAAGATTTCTTCAGGCAGCACTTCATAGTAATTTCTTTAAGTATATAGAACCCAGCGGATTCATTTAACTCAAATGTCCTCTCTATTATCCTAAAATCCACTAATCTCATTCTTCTGCTCTCAATTTCAGGAGCAATTTTGTTCCACATCTCATTATGCTAATAAAAGGGAAAACTTGTTTAACATATAAAAATTTAAACTTATCAATCATGTCAGCCCCAAGTAAATTGACAATGCAATCAAAATGCTCTACCACACCAGTGGCTTACCAAAAGAAACACTTAGACAGAAAACTAGATTTTGGCAACAGAGGTAAAATACAGGTATTTTAAAAATCATCTCCCCCTTAAGCTGTCTTTCCACTTGTTATACTACTAAAACTAAACTTTTCTTGTGAAAAAGCTACTTAGAGGGGTCTTGTGTAAGGAATATTCTTGAAATAAGCAATCAATTATTTTCAGTAAAGATTAGCATTGACTTGTAAGGTCTATTTATGAAATTCTGGAGATTAGACAGATACTCTATACCAGCAGCTCAAAAAAAAAAAAAAAAAACTCTCAAAAAAAATAAACAAACAAGAAAAATAACCAGAACTGATATTAGAGACTAGAACAAAATATTGGAAAATGCCATAAAGGAACAAAAAAGTGAAATTTACTTTGGGATGAAGTGCTTGACAGCCTGTCCCACTGACATGTACTACATTCCACTCAATTTCACAGATCACTAGTAACCAGACTGGTAACTTGAATCTCCACTGAAACAGATAATTTTTAAATATCTGCAAACCTGAAACATCTGGGAATGTTTTCACCCATCTCCCAGTTTCTTTATCCCAGCCATGCATTACAGATCCTGGCTTAAAAAAGGAAATATTATTTTCATTATCTTATTATAGTGCAAAAAATGCAGTTCTAAATTGGACAGAGTCAACAAGCCAAAAATTATCTGTAGCATTTGTGTCCGTCCTTTCTAGAAACAGCCAACTAAGATCCCAAGTCAGTATCCCCACACTGTAATAAATAATATTAATAGGTGGCCTTGTGAGCTGCATTCTGATGACTGTCACAGCCCATAACTCTGTCCTGTAAATATTCACTTCCTGCAATGAACAGATCTCTCAATTCTCCGCACAGTTCCTTCTGTGGCCACTGTACCAACGACAGTAACAAAACCAGAAATAGACCAAATGAGACCAGTGTGTGATTTCACACAGACCAGTGCAAACTTTGACTAAAGAATGCTCTGTTCATCACATTTCCTTCCCTATCCCACTAACAGCATATTTGCATGGAAGGTATTTGACAACAGTCTCCCTCTTCAGCCTGTGCAAATTGATTCAAGAGAAACTTGATAAAGTGTAAAGTCGAGAGAAATTAATATAGTTTGAAAAGTAAAGTTGCTTATACACTTTTGCAGATGTCTTTATGCTCACCAGCTTTGGAAAAAACATGAGAAGGCAGAAAACAGAGCTGCAGTTAGCTACAGAGCTCCAAGAGTTTCATCCAGCCAATACTGGCTCTGGGAAGAACATGCCAACACCATCCTCTGCCTCGGCAAGTGTCCCTCTCCCTCACACCACCCACAATATGAGGGCAGAGGGAGGAGGAAGGAGACCAAGTGCAGTAGAGACAAGATTCCATGGAAATAAAATATATGCAATTTTAACATTTTACACCAAGAGGCACACTCCAGAAAATTCACCAAACTGTAAACGTTGTCAGTTGGCTAGGACATCTTTTTTTAAACCATATATATATAAAAAAAAAGTTACTCAGGTTGTTTCAAGATTATTGTGGCTGTTTTCTCCATTCCCTTGTCTGCCAAACTTTATCATTTGGGAGATAGTATGCTCCCTGAGACACTGAAAGAAATCCATTATATGGTTTTTCCATCTAAAGTATATAAATCCCCCATAAAAGAAATATTTTCACTTTGTCTCTCTAAGATACAGTTTTAAAAGTGATTCCAGAGGCAGAGAAAAATCTATGTAACAAAATGCAGAAAATTATATACTTTGAAGTAAAAATGGGAAACACTCAGCTGTATGCTTTCATACCTTGTAATTTAAAACATCATTCTAATTATCCATTTTTTTTGAATTGTGCAGGTGCCAGCTGGAAAAAAACCCCACTCTTATTGGGCTATCAACTACAAAAGAGAAAAACAAATTGCAAGAATTATTGAACTTTTGGAGTTTAGAATGATTGAGACCTAGCTAGGGAAACACGTTCACTACTTTGATTACATGGCAGCCTCTATTCCATGTACTAAGCAGGAACATGCTGTAAAACAAGACTTCAGACAGCATACTACAAACTTAAATACAGTATTCCTGCATCTTATCGGAGTAGGCTACTATATCCCATGTTATAGTCCATGGAATTTTCATGCTTTCTTGTGTTATCTACAGAAAATATTATATTTGATGTGTCATAAAGGCAGAGACACATTGAAAAATGATAGCAGGTCTATTGTAATGCCTTCAATGCATAATTAGCTTATCTAAGTGTTTGCAACAAATGTGAGCTATCACAGTAGGCTTATCAGTTTTTCAACCCTTAATATCATTCAATCATGGGGAGGGTTGACCAGATCAATCTCCAGATTAAGGAGACTTAAAGCACGACCAGATCACTTTATGGTCAAGCTACAGTCTCACCATCACCATTAACTCCTTCAATCCAGGCTAGACCACCTGAGTGGAAGGAGTATTAATCAATAGTCTTGAAACTGGAAGGAGTGTAAGGTTTTGCTATGCCTAACTTCAAAAACCTGCTCTCCTAGCTGATCCACAAAGCTCATTTTAGTATCATTACATGCATGGAGAGTAATTATATTAATTTTTACTAATTAGTCAGTATGGGTAAAACTGCTTCCCATCTCTTTCCCCATTATGAGCTGTTTGAAACCACAGAAAAAGACTTAACAACTCTTGGTAAAATTTGTTCCTCTTTGGATTCCATCCAAGCCATTTTACACAATTCCATTAAAGCACAGCAAACAAAGCTAGGCATTAATGCATAACTGCAGTAGGCTTTATACTGTCAACATGGATTGGATTCAGACTGGCTCCTTCCCAGAATCATGCTTTTAAAAGCTTATTTAGTAACAAATTACACAGAAGATAAACACGCAATTAACCAGTCTCCCAAGAAGCTAACAATCAAAATACTCTGTGCTGAAATATTGAACCTATTATGCTGTTGCCTTCCATCACCATCTACCACTATGACATCTGTGCTGTGTGACTTTCTGCCAAAGCCGTGGTTAATTAATCGAAGTGCACGCAACCATATCACAATTTAAAACTCCACGTTTGGAGTAGGTTTTCCATCTTACATTCCACAGCAGTACGGAATGCAAGACAGAAAACACATCGAGGAATGCTCCATATGGATGTTGTTATTTTCACAGTGCTCAGAAGGGAGGTCCACGAGTACACCGACCATGTGTGAAGGTACATGCAAACTGTGGGATATGAGTGACTTCCAGTGTTACTACCTACATCTGTCACCTTCATACTGCTAGTAGTTTTCATTGCCTCAAAATCAATGCAAGGCCAAACTCCAACTGCTTTATTCTTATACTCATGTTAAAATAAAAGAGATGAGGCAGCTTGGAGTTCAGACATATCTCTAAATTTTCATTAGATTAGACAGATAGATATTGGAGCCTAGTTTCTTGTTTCTGAGGAAGTTTAGGAATGAAATAGGTAGTTTTTAAGGCAGTAACTTCTTGGCATGCTCAGGAAGAGGGCTTTATAAATCCAGAGAGAGTGGGAAAATCTGAACCAATTGTTCAGTCCTTATTTTGCACACTTTTAAGCTTAGCAGGAATCCAGACAGGAAAAACAATGACAGAAAATAGTCAGAATAAGTCACATAAACCTGTTTGTATGGCGACATAAGAAGGATTTATCCATTTTGGGCTCAGTTGTGTCAGGTTAGGATTAACAGGTAACTGCCCTAGTCAGAAAATACATTTGTCATATAATATATGGGAGGTGATACTTTATACTTCTCTGACTTTTCATTACAAACAACAGCTATTTTAGCCTATATCACTTCAATGTACTTTTGTACATCCACCTCCTTCTACTAGACATCTCAATTTCTCCTTTCCACAGCTGTGCCACCACTAATATTTTTTCAAAAATCCCTTATGTATAGTTTCAAGACATGATCTCCTCCTCTTTAGAAATCATACGGCACTGAGCAATCTGAATTATTCTGATACACCTTTACTTGTTTCTTTGACCAAACTCTTGTTCACAGAAGCACATTATTATAGCTCATGTTTTTCAATTTATCATCAAATATCTACATCTTCTATTTGTTTTTAAAAACAGAATGAAGCTACCAACATGCTTGTTGCATTAACATGACATTGTTTCTATTCTTCCTATGGAATGAATGCACAGAATTATTACTTATATTTATTGAGGCTATCGTTACCAAACTACAGTTATTGGTATTGGGATAAATGACACACTGCTTAAGGCAGAACCCTTCCCAAGGGGTGTTCAACCAGCCAAATTAACAAATTCCACGGTAAGAGGATAGTCAGGAGTTGTATTCACCCATGGAAGTTTCTCTCATTTGGTCCCAAAAAGGCACACCCCTCCAAGCATATTTTCTTTGCAGTATACTTTTCATGCTATATTTCTGAAAAAAATACCAGTGGAGAACATCAGCACTAAAAGAAATGCCAAACATGGAGTCTTAAACCACTAAGGAAATTAATGTAACTTTGTTTTCATTTAATGTTGCATATTCTTAACATGGGAGGGGAAGAATTTACTACAAGGTTAGAATAACAATATTCAGAATGAGACATAGAATGTAACAAATGGCTCTTACAGTCAGGTTTCCCTTCAAACACTTCAGTTCAGCATTCTTACAATGGAGAAATTTTGGTGGAAAGGTTCAAAACAGCTTCAAGGCACAAAGAAAGTGACCAGATTTGCAGGACTTGAAGAAAGAAAAGAGACAACACATGGATGGATGGGTATATACCACTGTAGCAGAAGTGAGAAATTTGTAAAAATCCACCTTGAAAGCAGATGAACATTCTTCTGACCTGTAACTATCATACCTTGATACTGTGTTCCCACCAGCTTCTTTCAAACTAAGGCCTCTGTCCATCCATCCAGTGTCTAATCTTTAGGAGCTCTCTGAATTACCCTCACAGAGTTCTGTCTGGAATACTTGAAAAAAATATCAGCCCACACTAAACAAAGAAAGAAGAATTTGCAAAGGACAGATGCAGTCTATCCCTACACCAATGCTTCCTCTGATTTTCATATAAAAATATTACTTTCCAACTCTCACCTCAAATTGTAATTGACAGAGAATATCAACAGTGGATCCAAATCTGTTTTATATGTGACTCCTATTCAAAGACAGCATAAACTGCCACCCTGCATATAAACAGCTACTACTTCACCAGAATCTCACCTACTTGTCCCTCAGCAGCTGAATTTGATACTGGACAAAGTTTGCTGGAAGGCAGTGAAGTCTGGCAGGTTTGGCATGACCAAAGTGACTGTTGTACAGACATACCCCAGAGGCAATGCATGGACACACCTGCCTGGGTCCTACTTCCAAGACAACTTCATCCACAGAGAGGATCTAAGAGCTCCAGACCTGAAATCAATTATCAGGATTGTGAATCCACAAGGGGAATCTGGATACAGTTCTGTTTCTTTGAGGCTTCCCTTTTGTTACTCCACAGAGTTTTTTCCCCCAAGTCAGCTGTTACATCTCTCCCCTTATCTAACAGCCCCTCTAGAGGGAGAGTTATACCTGTTTTCTTTCTCCAGGTTCTGAACCAAGCTGACCTCATATTTCGGCCTAAATCTCTCAGTTCAGACAGAGGCAACCTGTTGAAGAGACAACTAAGCACTGCTGGCTGTACTCTCAACCACATGCCACGCTGTGCCCTGAGAAGAAGCCTAACCCCACACCTTTTCAGATATATCCAACACCTTCAGGATGGGTCCATACTCTCTTCTAGGCACTTCATGTCATGTAATTAGAAACTAGTGATCTTTGCCAGGAAGTCTTGAAGCTCTCTTTATACAGCAGAAATGCAGATTGCCAGCACAAAGAAGTTCTGGGACAGGGACAAACAGGCAGAGATAATTATGCCATAGACCTGAGTGTTGGGAACAGGGAATCCTGCTCTGTGAAAGCTTTCAGCTGAACCAGAGAGTGAGGAAAAAGGGCTGGCCAGAGTGGTCTACTTGAGTTGTCACGTTTGACAGCAAATATGTGTTCTAGGGAAGGATGCAGAAGGTTGCCAGCTGACATCTTTGGGCTGTTTCAGGGACAGCTTTCTGCTAAGACTGTGCTGGTATAAAATAACAGAAACTCTGCATCAAAATAAGCAGTGGCAGATAGGTCACAGCATACCCATGGTACAAAATTCACAAGTGTTGAAAGGACCTGCATGGTGCTTTGACCCTGTCTGGTTGTAAGGTGCCCATTAAAGTCACTCTATCCTTCCCCTCCCTGTTACTGGACAGGAGAGAGAGACTATAATGGAACCTCAAGCACTGAGATAAGGGCAGGGAGAGATCACTCCTCAGGAACCACCACGGGCAAAACAGACTCAGCTTGGGGAAATTAACTGAATTTATTACCAACCAAGCTCACAGCAGGATAATAAGAAGTAAAACAAATCTTAAAAAACTGCCCTCCCCCTTCCCAGACTTACCTGTATTCCTGATTCTCTACCTCCTTCCCCTCAGCAGGTCAGGGAGAGAGGGAATGGGGGTTACAGTCAGTTCATCACCTTTTGTTTCTGCCTCTGCTTCCTCCTCAGAGGGAGGAATCCATGCCCTGCTCCAGTGTGGGTGTTGGGTCTGCCTACATGTAAGGTAGGTGGCAGAGCAAGTTATCTGCACACTATCATTTGTTGTTAGTATTTTTTTCCATTGACCTATTCTTTCCTGTCCACACAACTCATAGATGGCAAACAGTAGCATCATGCATATACTACAATTATTGCAGAAAATCCAGCTATTCATACTAAATGGCTGAAGTACAGAAGTAGGATGCAGGAAGCTACTTTTTTAATCTCCCCTTTCAGCTGCACACTTCACACGTAGCCTAGGACAACATACATTCTAGAAATTCAGATTACATCCATCTGCAAAGTCAGAAGGATAAGAGTGTGAAGGAGTACTACAAGAATAATGGTCTGATGTAGGCAAAACAACTTAAGCTCTGCAATAAGGGAATCAGATCTTAAACTAAATGGGAAGGCAGTGCATGTCTATGTTCATAAACACCCACGTGAATGACAAGACAATTTGTTCAGCAGCTCTACAGCAGTGTCATTTGTCCGTGTTTTCCCTCACATACATCTTTGCCCTATGTTATTACTGACAAGCATGACAGCTGAAGAAACAGCCTAGGTACTGCAAATACAAGAGAACCTCTCTGAGAAGCTGAAAGACTTTAAGACAGCAACATAACAGTAATCATTCAAGGATCTCTTACACTCACTCTTCTGCATTTCTTCTGCCAAGAAGGAGCAGGAGAACAATTAAGCAAATCTTAGGAGGTGTTCTTATCATGGCCAATTGGAGCAAATATGTACAAAGAGAACTTGTTCTCTCCCTATTCGGTATTATCCAAGCTTTCTACAGAAACAATGCACCATGCCTGCATGTCAAAATTCAATTGTATGATATAGATAAAAACAATGAAAACTTTGAAACTTTGCAATTCTGTAAAGGTTTTCCATGCGCTAATATTGGCCTCAGCAGAAGTAAGGGAGAAAACTTTATATGGTAACAAATTGTTCCTTTGATGCAAAGCACTCCTTCAAAATCAGCCATGTAAGTCATATCTTTATCTCACTAACCTTTTCCTCAGGAAAATGCACACTGTTGTCTATAACCAAATAACTAAAAAAGTCTGAATTTTGGATAAAACAATTTTTATTGTTTGCTCTGTAACCAAGCACAGTGCCTTTTGCAAATCTGTTTCTCTCCTCTTATTAAGTAAAGCAGAACAGAGAATTTGGTCAAGTTACAAGGTATAAAAGTGAGACCTTCTAAATGTATCCACAAGAACTACTGGCACACCAGGACAGATAGGGGCATGCAGGCTACAGGAAAGCCCAATTCACCAGAATCATCAGCAAATCTTTGACTATATATAGGGCTTGAATTTCTACTGTGGGGCTTTCATTTTGCTTCTGTAAAAAGTTGTTCTGACAAGAGTCAGACTTACTAACAGGGGGCTGTTCTTGTCATTACCAAGCACACAACAGAATAAGACAATCTATTTTTGCAGAACAGTTGCAAAGATGAAAAGTCTGCTCTTGCATTCTTGCAGTTGTAAATCATTAGATTCTGCAATATGATGCTCATATTTCCACAGCTCCCAAACTGGGGCAATGGAAATTTTTCAAAAACATGTCAAAATCTGTTTTTTTAATGCTTTCTTGTGAACCTGTTTGGCTATCTTTCAAGCAGCTCTACCACATTACACTGAACAATCAGAACTAAGATATGGATCCCATCCTGCAATTTTTACTTGCTTTTAGAATTCCTTAAATTACTCCATGATAGAAACTGAATCTCTCCTGCTTCCAACTGCATATCCTGTACTGGTCATGGCCCCATACATTGTCCCAATTATTGCTCACTCCTGCTGTTCCTTAGTATTCCAACAGCAAAAAACCCAAAACCAACCCAACCCTATATTAACATAAGAAACATATGCAAGGGAGCAAGTAAACATAGGTTAATATTTGTACCAAATGCTTCACATTCTTGCCAATATCAAGAACTGAATCCTTACAGCTAACTGCATGTCATCTTAAATTTTTTCACTCTTACCTGTTGATTATTCTGATACTTAGTCTCCTCTAAATACAAAGAAATGTGTTTTGTTTCTTTTGTAGAAGAAAAATATTTGGTAGAAGAGAAATATCAGCTGATCATAGGACACGAGAATACAGATCTATATTCATCTGGTTTTTGCCAAATACACACAACTTTCTAAAAAACCTGTGTCTTTGCACACAGATTAATATGGTAATGACATTGTTTATTAAAACCTCTGAATTTTATATTCAAACCCATTTTCACAGTTAGAGGTCACACCCACATGAACTTGGCCAAGCCACAGTGTTGTTCTGGTTCCTTTTTTACAATTTTGAACTGGCAAATGACTTTCCTCTTCTGCTAATTTACTGTAGCAGGTACTTTCCCTTTCCTGCCATGCTACACTTATTTGCAGATACTGCTATCAGGTGAGAATCTAAAAAAAAAAAAAAAAAAAACCCAAACAACAAACTCAAGCTTTTAATATTTGCAAATCCTCCATATTTCCAAACAACGTGTTTCTAAAACATATGGTGCACACAGTAAAAAGAAACAAATAATGCTGAAAAATACTTTTTGTATTCCAGAATATTAAAATAAGATGTAATGCAGCGACATTTCACTGTAAGAAAACACAGAAGAAAATAAATCATGACAGCCTTTTAAAATACATTAAACTTATGTTTTGTATTGTGTGTTCTGACCTTACCAGTTGTCATAATCCATGAATTTTCCAAACTGCTAAGGACCTGCAGAGAAATGCTCAAGTGGCAGCCAGTTTCTTTGAAAGGCTCTTTTCTCAGTGAACAAGTCACAAAGGTGCTACTGCTGATAAGAGGTAGCCTGATCTATCAAACCTCCTAGCAGCAAAGCCAAGTTTTCCCTTCCTCCTTTCATCCACAGGTTTAAAGTCTTTTGGTCTCAGAGCTAGGAAGATGTTTACTGCTTTTCCCAGGTAGCCAATTTCTGCCCTACTCCTTCCTATGCCTGAGGTGGTGTCTGTGGCCAATGACTGCACCAGCAGTTGATCAGGGAGGTTGGCGTCAGGGATCCCAGCCAACTTCCGAAGCTCTCCTGCTCCCAACAACATCTGCTCTCCTAGAGTCCCCATGCTGCTGATGTCCTCGTGTGCTGTCCCTGTTCTTACTTGTTTCCACTGCTTCTCAGGTGTCACTGCCTCTTTTTCCTTTCTTTATCGTCACAACTCCGAAGCTCCGAGACACCAATTTTACAGGTGACTTCTAAGGACACGAGGAGACATCAGTGGAATGTTCTTATCTACAGCCCCTCTATCGCACTTCCTCCTTTATCTCAAGCCTGGCTGATGGGAATGTTTCCCCACAGGTTCTCTTGCACAAGTACCTCAACTTCTGATAGTGAAAAATGAGTTTGAGTATAGGCTTCACTACGAGAGGTCAGTGTTTAATAACAACATTTCTCCTAGCTTCAGTGACATTGACAATGTCAAAGGCCAAAATTCAAGGACTGACAAATGCCTCCTGGTTTTGAAGCAAGATTCTTTCCCTTCATACACACACTGTTGCCTTCTTTCACAAACTGAAATAAGAGTTTTTGAAATTGGCTTTTATGGGTGATGGGAGAATGTATCTACTGACTCCAGCTACAAAGAAGTTTGACATATACCTAGACCAATAAAAATCAACATCTCTGCAATTAACAAGAGAAATGTAGACACTCCTTATGTCAACAGAAATCTAGCTATTTGAATAGCATAACAACTAAGATAAACTGCAAATGTCTTGCTGGAATAATGGAATAATGGTTAAAAAGGTTACACCTACTTGTGACTTTTCATCCTGAGAAATGCCATCTCTTCAGTAGCATTAAAAAAAAATAGAAATTAAAATATAGTACCAAGACTATAATACTATGGATGATGCTCTGTGGAAATGATCAAGTAGATGATCAAGTATTTAACAATACATGTAAACCTTATTTCTGTACTTTACACAAAGTACAATCCAGTAAAGAATAACCTTACAAAACAGCAACATAAGTCCTCACACAGGAAATTAAGTAAGATGCAAGGACTGGCACCTAATTTTCACTAGCTTTTCAATAGACTCCAAAATGTTTTGAAGTATTAACAGATATGATTTTCTCAACTGAAAAGGAAGCCTGAACTTCTTACTGTCTCATCCCTTACCCTCTCATCACTTCTGGGTGTCTCAGATGTGATTGCTGAAAGATTGCCTGTGCTATATTTAGATGACTATGAAGATCAAAATGGTCTAAATGCTATGAAAAGTGGCTTGCTTGGGTTTTTATCTAGTAATCTGGCAATTGGGACAAAAGCATCTTGCAACTTAGAACTCAAAATATTATGATCTGGTTCTCAGAATTATTAAAAATATACAACTTGACTGAAGAAAAACCCAGTTTAAAGGGTCATGGAGCAGGAGGGCTGGTGTCTTTTTATAATATGTTATCAAACTTGGCTTCCTCTCATTCAGAGTGTACTAAATATATCCTTCATCTTTAAAATAAAATTCATAAAATCACAGGGGATAAAAAAGCAACCTTCAAGTTTCACAGTCCTTTCCTCATGGAATTTATCATGAAATTTAGACTGAAAAAAATTAGTCTGTTAGAAAAATTAGTCTCTTTAGAGACTGTTACCTTTGAGATTTCTCTCTCTCAAATGCTGTTAATGGCCTTAAGGGTATTCTAAATAATTTATTTTCATGTGATCCATTTTTTGTTGTTCTCTTCTGTTCTATTACAATCTCAAATTTCCAGAGATTGCCTTGGGTATATCAAGACATGTCTCTCCATCAGTACTGCAGAGGACTGTGGTTTGCTACTGGTATTTATGTGTTTCTTTGCTGAGTTATAACTGGACAATCAACACGGAATTGCTGAGATTAACACAGGAAAGTTATTATAAAGAAGCTCAGCTTAGTATAAAGTTGTCTAGAAGTGTCTTGGTTCAACTGAAGTAACTATTATTTCAGAGGGGCGTTACTTCAGAAGTGTCTCTAGCTAGAACAATCCATTAATTCCAAATCAAAGCCACAAATAAAGCTTCTGTTTAAAAAAAAATGACTTTATTTTTGGGTAACATTTTACCCAACAGTATATTCACAAAACAAAAAACAGAAAGCCTTCTTTATTGGCAGAT